>OZ025252.1:0-446794 GCA_964019135.1 Arenicola marina
AACAACTAGGAAATGCATATCTGGAAGTGGTTCAATAACGAATCTCCCCCCAGAAGATGGACCCGTCCTTGTAGGCAAACGCCCCAACCCGTCCCTAACGCCCCAACCCGTCCCCAACGCCCCAACCCGTCCTTGTAGGCAAACGCCCCAACCCATCCCCAACGCTCCAACCCGTCCACACCGACCAAACCCGTCCCCAACGCCCAAACCCGTCCCCAACGCCCCAACCAGTCCCCAAAGCCCCAACCCGTCCCCAACGCCCCAAGCCGTCCCCAAAGCCCCAACCCGTCCCCAACACTCCAACCCGTCCCCAACGCCCCAACTCATCCCCAACGCCACAACCCGTCCTCAAAGCCCCAACCCGTCCCCAAAGCCCCAACCCGTCCCCAAGGCCCCAACCCGTCCCCAAAGCCCCAACCCGTCCCCAAAGCCCCAACCCGTCCCCAAAGTCCCAACCCGTCCCCAACGCTCCAACCCGCCCCCAACGCCTCAAGCCGCCCCCCAACGCTCCAAACCGTCCCTAACGCCCCAACCTTCCCCAAAGTTCCAACCCGTCCCCAACGCCCCAACCCGTCCCCAACGCTCTAACCCGTCCCCAATGCCCCAACCCGCCCCGACCTTTGCTTACTTGTTGTTTCCCCTCAGCCATCAAACAAAGAATATACCGCACGCACCAAAATACAATTCCACTTAAGCCTCGCAAGCTTCTTAGGATAGCATAGTGGAATCACGTCACTTAGCAATGGAAAATAAAACTGATTTTAATTATACCACGCCTTTTTCAGGAATTATCAATTACCCCAAATTGCATTACTTGCTCGTCTTCTAGTTTTGTATATTCCAGGGTTCATATTGTAATACCCCACCCCACCCACTTAAATCTGGTGGCGAGCGGGCCCGGAGGTAGAATTATCATCCTTATGTGGCCGCTTCTGCACCTACGTCGATCATTCCAAACCCCCCCCCCCCCTCCCCCCACACACACACACACTCCTCTCTCCCTCCTCCTCCCTCCCTCTCTGTCTCTCTCCCATTCTCCTGGGTAAAACTGGTTAATATACGCCCACACACAAATTTCTCACGCAGGTCTAATAGTCTAAGGTCAACGAAAGCGCGGAGGGAATGTTGGTGTTTTAGGCCACTTTTGTGCACATACAGGCTAAATTGGGCCAAAGCGCGGAGGGACTAGTTTTATAATGTGAGTATTCACAATGTGATTATACCGCTGCCTTTGTTATTTAGACCTAAATGATTCAAGCAAAATGTATTGTTATATTGCATTCTTAATGAGTCAGACACTCAAGGGGCTAACCGGCATTAGCTCGTGCATATGTGCCGTAGGCCTATCACATTCCGCGGAGCAGTTCTCCTCGAAAAAAATTGTCAAAAATGTCAAAAGATGACCGTATTAAGGAGAGGGATTTATAGGCCATATCCGGGCGGAGCGGGAGACGGCTGGCTACACAAGCAACTTGGTCGTATTTATGCGGAGTCAGGTTTCGGGTCGACCGTCATTATCGTGCTTGACTAAACACCGAGAATCACAAATACCCGATAAACAATGGGGAGTCATGTGGCCACTGTGGCCGGCGCCATTAGCGCTGCAGCTGCAGCCCAGGCCAGGTCGGTGTCCTGGCTTGACGGGGGTTGGAGGAGGGGACGAAGGCGAGAGGAGGGATGGGGTGGCGAGAGGAGGGGGGGAGGGGGTGGGGAGGGGGTAGGGAGGGGGTGGGGGGAGAGGAGGGGGGGAGGGGTGGGGAGAGGAGGGGGGAGGGGGTGGGGAGAGGAGGGGACGAGGGACGATGGGAGGAGAGGAGGGGGGAGGGGGTGGGGAGAGGAGGGGGGAGGGGTGGGGAGAGGAGGGGACGAGGGAACGATGGGAGGAGAGGAGGGGAGGAGGGTACGGAAGGAGTAGGGTAAGGAGGGAGGAGGGGGTGGGTGAGGATGGAACAAGGGGAGGAGGGGAGAAAGGGTGGGGGTTACTTGAGAGCCGTAATCAGTAAGCTGGCGTCTCACAGGGGGACAGTTGACAACATTCACTCAATAGGGGGACAACTTGGGACCTGCAGTAATAGACGTTGTTACGTTGCTCATGCCATTTCTAAAGGTGCTCCTTTCATACCGTTAATGACATGTATGGCTGATTTGAAATTACGAACATTTAGCATCAAATAGTCAAGTAGTGATACAGATATACTGCCGATAGCCACGATGTTTGAAGTCTGTACAAGGGAAAGGAAAAAAGTCAAAGTTTAGTACAATAATTATTACAATGATTACAATTCGAAACATACAATTTTAAAGATAAATTAAGTTACCTGCAAGTTTCAGAAGGAGGTATCGAGCTCAAGTTCGATATTTCTTCTTGTTTATATGTTGACCTTTATTTACCAAACATTTCAGGCGCTGAACTGGACATGACACAACGTGTAACAGGTGATTAAATTAGCCCCATATACACGAAGAGAACAGGTGAAGCCTTCAACTGTGGGCCTCAGGAGAGTGTTGTTCGCATCTGTGAATGGTCGCGAGGCAACGCTTAGTGACATGGCGGTTGTTAGCGGCTTCCATTGTGATGGAAGTCATGCTGTCTCTGAGAGCACCCACCTCTGAGGACCTTTGAGGCAGCAGCAGCCCCTGCGCCTTATCGATCAAATCAGATCTCAATAGCCTAGCGCTGGCCGCTGATTAACCGCAGCTAGCCTACTGCATCACACTGGACGCCTGGCAGGAATGGTGTCTTCTAAATGAACAGAATAGCACGTGTCTGGGTCACTGATTCACAACTGGCCTCAAATTGAAATCATGGGTGTATAACATTATACATATATATATATATATATATATATATATATATATATATGTATGTTCTGTATTTCAGTACCGTGCCGTCTAAATGGCTGTTGCCTTTATAAGCCAGCATGGGACAAGGGGCAGGTACAGGCCGGGCTGAGGGTAAACGGCCGTGGCGAAGGGGGCGGGGGCAGTGCGATGGCTAGATGTTGGGTAACTGAAGAAAGGTCATAGAATGATTGAGACAGACATCTCACCCAGACAGCGACAGACCAGGTCGCTTGCTCTGCGAGACGGTGGTTATGACTAGGCGGCCATGTTGAAGTGTTGGGCGCGGTCCGCAGTATGGTGCTGCCCCCCCCCCTCCCCGGTTAAAAGCGAACCTTTTGTTTTGCTAAAGCTTAAATATTACTCTTACAATGGAAGCGATCCAGCAGATATTCATTGCCCATTAGCAATGTTAGGACCCTCGAAGTAACCAGGAGTCGAATTAATGCCTTGTTTCAACAATTTTATAAATAGGTTAAATAACTCGTAAACAAACTTAGCGTGAGAACTCGCTGCCAGGCGGCGTTTGTTGACGTCCGGCGAATGGCGTAGCATTGAAAACGAAGCGAGAGGTGACAAAAATCGCCCTGATTATAAGAAAATACGCTACCGCCAAAGACATGACTGTCCGACGAAAGTCATAAAAGCTTCAGGAACATGGAGCGCATTGACGGGTAGGCACTGCATATTTATTCTGTTAGAACCTTCAACTTGAGCCACCGGTCCGCGATTTCTAATGTTAGGGCTGGTGAGCGGCATGGCTCTCACCCTTGCTCCGTTTACAGGCGTGGTCAGAGAGGCATGTACCACTCCACCCCACCCATCGCACGCAACGCAGCATAGTTATCCTTATACACACTTCGTGCTGTCTCACAAGAGACACCGGCCTATATGTTCCGCCCGATGAGAGTGGTGACCTAGTCAACCCAGAGTGAGGGCCCCTGAGGGGGGGTAGCAATGTCGCGTGTCGATTTTAAGAAAAGGTCCATGGCGTGTGTCGATTTTAAGAAAAGGCCTATGTCGCGTGTCGATTTTAAGAAAATTTCCATGTCGCTTGTCGCTAAGTCTTATGTCGCATGTCGATTCTAAGACAACCCCAATGTCGCGTTGTCGATTTTAAAATTCGCCGTGTCGCCGTGTCGAAAAAGCCCCTCTGGGGCCCTAGAGTGGAGGCCTCACAGAATTCGACCGGCTGGTTCCCTGGCAAACAAGTTCATACGCATTTCTTCCGACCATATATAGGAATATTGTTTCATTTTGACACAAAACAGATTAAAATTTCGCAACTGCTGGAAATAAACAAAATCACAAATAATTTCAACTCCTAGGTCGAAAGGGGCTTTTAAAATATTAATCCCAACATATTGCTGCATCAATATAGAATACCCGTTTATTCGGGGGAACTATTCGAATTATTTACCATTGTCACATATGACGTGTTAAAACATCAAGACGTCATTCGACGTAGGTTCCCGTTTGAAGAGCTGGTGCGCTGCACGCTAAAGGTGGGAGTCATACCATTCCTTATGTCAAAAGCTCCATACCCCATCATCGCAGGTTAAAACACTATTCCAGATACTATGAGATCAACACATTGAACACCTAACAGGTTACCTCCTTTCTCAAAACTGTATCTGAATATCTACATAAACCCTTCACCTACTCATATTTAGCTTCATCAATTAAACCGGAACCTGAATTTGCGACACTCGGCACAAAGATTATGCCTTTGATCGTTGATGCTCGAATTTGTTCAAATTTCGTGAATAAAACGCGCCACGCGTTCCTAAATACGAGCCATATATTTTTCATAACCACCCAGATTCAATATTTCAATATTTACAGTTCTATGGGTTAATTATATTAATTTACGAAAATGGTTTCCAACGTAGTCATCATATGCATATTCGCTTGGGCTGTTCTGGTCTCTGAGGAAGATCCCTGGGATCAAATCACAGGGGTGGATGCCAAGGGTTAAATCACAGGGGTGGATCCCAAGGGTCAAATCACAGGGGTGGATGCCTGGGACCAAATAACAGGGGTGGATCCCAGGGGTCAAATCCCAGGGGTCGATCCCTGAGAACAAATCACAGGGGTAGATCCCAGGGGTCAAATCACAGGAGTCGATCCCAGTGGTAAAATCACAGGGGTAGATACCAGGGATCAAATCACAGGGGTGGATCACAGGAGTCAAATCACAAGGGTGGATCCCTGGGGTCAAATCACAGGGGTGGATACCAGGGATCAAATCACAGGGGTGGATCCCTGGGGTCAAATCACTGGGGTAGATCCCTGAGACCAAATCACAGGGGTGGATCCCTGGGGTCAAATCACAGGGGTAGATCCCTGGGACCAAGTCACAGGGGTAGATCCCAGGGGTCAAATCACAGGGGTGGATCCCAGGGATCAAATCACAGGGGTAGATCCCAGGGATCAAATCACAGGGGTGGATCCCTGGGACCAAATCATAGGGGTGGAGCCCAGGGGTCAAATCACAGGGATCGATCCCTGGGATGGAATAACAGGGGTGAATCCCTGGGATCAAATCACATGGGTGGATCCCAGGGATCAAATCACAGGGTTGGACCCCAGGGATCAAATCACAGGGTTATATCCCTGGGGTCAAATCAAAGGGGTCGATCCCTGAGACCAAATCACAGGGTTGGACCCCAGGGATCAAATCACAGGGTTAGATCCCTGGGGTCAAATCAAAGGGGTAGATCCCTGAAACCAACTCACAGGGGTGGATCCCAGGGATCAAATCACAGGGGTGGATGCTAGGGATCAAATCACAGGGGTGGATCCCAGGGATCAAATCACAGGGGTAGATCCCTGGGACCAAATCACAGGGGTAGATCCCAGGGGTCAAATCACAGGGGTGGATCCCAGGGATCAAATCACAGGGGTGGATTCCAGGGATCAAATGACAGGGGTAGATCCCTGGGACCAAATCACAGGGGTGGATCCCTGGGGTCAAATCACAGGGCTCGATCCCTGGGACCAAATCACAGGGGTGGATCCCTGGGGCCAAATCACAGGGGTCGATCTCTGAGGTCAAATCACAGGGGTGGATCCCAGGGACCAAATCACAGGGGTGGGTCCCTGGGGTCAAATCACAGGGGTCGATCCCTGGGGTCAAATCACAGGGGTGGATCCCTGGGGTCAAATCCCAGGGGTCGATCCCTGGGGTCAAATCACAGGGGTGGATTCCAGGGATCAAATCACAGGGATAGATCCCTGTGACCAAATCACAGGGGTAGATCCCAGGGGTCAAATCACAGGGGTGGATCCCAGGGATCAAATCACAGGGGTGGATTCCAGGGATAAAATCACAGGGGTAGATCCCTGGGACCAAATCACAGGGGTGGATCCCTGGGGTCAAATCACAGGGCTCGATCCCTGGGACCAAATCACAGGGGTGGATCCCTGGGGTCAAATCACAGGGGTCGATCTCTGAGGTCAAATCACATGGGTGGATCCCAGGGACCAAATCACAGGAGTGGGTCCCTGGGGTCAAATCACAGGGGTCGATCCCTGGGGTCAAATCACAGGGGTGGATCCCTGGGGTCAAATCCCAGGGGTCGATCCTTGGGGTCAAATCACAGGGGTGGATTCCAGGGATCAAATCACAGGGGTAGATCCCTGGGACCAAATCACATGGGTAGATCCCTGGGGTCAAATCACAGGGGTGGATCCCTGGGGTCAAATCACAGGGGTGGATCCCAGTGATCAAATTTCAGGGGTAGATCCCTGAGACCAAATCACAGGGGTGGATCCCAGGGATTAAATCACAGGGGTGGATCCCAGAGACCAAATCACAGGGGTGGATCCCAGGGATCAAATCACAGGGGTGGATCCCAGGGATCAAATTACAGGGGTAGATCCCTGGGGTCAAATCACAGGGGTCGATCTCTGAGGTCAAATCACAGGGGTCGATCCCTGGGGTCAAATCACAGGGGTGGATCCCTGGGGTCAAATCCCAGGGGTCGATCCCTGGGGTCAAATCACAGGGGTGGATTCCAGGGATCAAATCACAGGGGTAGATCCCTGGGACCAAATCACAGGGGTAGATCCCAGGGGTCAAATCACAGGGGTGGATCTCAGGGATCAAATCACAGGGGTGGATTCCAGGGATAAAATCACAGGGGTAGATCCCTGGGACCAAATCACAGGGGTGGATCCCTGGAGTCAAATCACAGGGCTCGATCCCTGGGACCAAATCACAGGGGTGGATCCCTGGGGTCAAATCACAGGGGTCGATCTCTGAGGTCAAATCACAGGGGTGGATCCCAGGGACCAAATCACAGGGGTGGGTCCCTGGGGTCAAATCACAGGGGTCGATCCCTGGGGTCAAATCACAGGGGTGGATCCCTGGGGTCAAATCCCAGGGGTCGATCCTTGGGGTCAAATCACAGGGGTGGATTCCAGGGATCAAATCACAGGGGTAGATCCCTGGGACCAAATCACATGGGTAGATCCCTGGGGTCAAATCACAGGGGTGGATCTCTGGGGTCAAATCACAGGGGTGGATCCCAGTGATCAAATTTCAGGGGTAGATCCCTGAGACCAAATCACAGGGGTGGATCCCAGGGATTAAATCACAGGGGTGGATCCCAGAGACCAAATCACAGGGGTGGATCCCAGGGATCAAATCACAGGGGTGGATCCCAGGGATCAAATTACAGGGGTGGATGGCAGGGATAAAATCACAGGAGTGGATCCAAGGAATCAAATCACAGGGGTCGATCCCAGGGCGCGAATCACAGGGGTGGATCCCAGGGATCAAATCACAGGGGTGGATTCCAGGGATCAAATCACAGGGGTAGATCCCTGGGACCAAATCACAGGGGTGGATCCCTGGGGTCAAATCACAGGGGTCGATCCCTGGGGTCAAATCACAGTGGTGGATCCCAGGGATCAAATCACAGGGGTCGATCCCTGGGGTCAAATTACAGGGATCGATCCCTGAGACCAAATCACAGGGGTGGATCCCTGGGGTTAAACCACAGGGGTCGATCCCTGAGACCAAATCACAGGGGCCGATACCTGGGGATATACCCTGGGGTAAAATATCATTGGTAGGACATACTAATCATGAAGGAGCTTAAAACTATATGAGCGATGGCTGTTACCAATGCTAGGTTTTAAAATGCAGTTGTCCAAGCTGAGCAGCAGATCAGCAGGACCTGGGTTTGCGCCCTGGCGCCTCTGAGGTATAGTTACTTCGTCTAACTCCTTTTCATCGTTTATTTGTTTCCCAGTGGCTTAATCGCTCTATCGTTATGTCATACCTATGACTATATGTACACTGTCAAGCCTTTGTCGTGAGCATATGTAGAACAATAAAACACTGTTACTCAATGTCACGCCGACACCATGTAACCATGGAGAACCACAACACTGTCACGGGGTAGACCGTTCGTCAATGTAGTTTCGCGCCTGTCGGCAGGCTTCCCGCATCATCTGTCACTCATTTGGAGTCATGTATGTTTCAGGCAAGCGGTCCGGGTTAGGGGAGTAGATTTTGAGTTAGCAGTTCAGTGTGTTTGGTTTTAGTGTGACAAGTGATTGCATGTGATAGGCCTTGTGTTTTTGTGGGATGGGTGGCGATCGGCCAATCATGTCTGTTATGGGTGCGGCACCCCAGTATATATATTGCCTGGGAGAAGGTGTAGAGAGGAGACCCCGAGGGAGACAGGCTGAAGACATCCGGGACTGCTTCTGCCACTGCTTCTGGTGTGCTGTGTACTGTCTGTGTCGTCGGGTGTGACTGTGTGCGCGCTGCCGGAGTCGTCGAGCGTGACTGGGTGTCTCGCTGCCAGTGTCGTCGGGCGTGACTGTGTCTCGCTGCCGGAGTCGTCGGGCGTGACTGTGTGTCTCGCTGCCGGAGTCGTCGAGCGTGACTGGGTGTCTCGCTGCCAGTGTCGTCGGGCGTGACTGTGTGTCTCGCTGCCGGAGTCGTCGGGCGTGACTGTGTGTCTCGCTGCCGGAGTCGTCAGGCGTGACTGTGTGTCTCGCTGCCGGAGTCGTCGGGCGTGACTGGGTGTCGCGCTGCCGGAGTCGTCGGGTGTGACTGTGTGTCGCGCTGCCGGAGTCGTCGGGTGTGACTGTGTGTCTCGCTGCCAGTGTCGTCGAGCGTGGCTGGGTGTCTCGATACCGGTGTTATCCGCGTGACTGGTTCCAGTGTTGTGTATATATATTTAACTTTTGTGAATAACAAAACTGGAAAACATCAACTGTTGTCAGTTGTTCATCCGACCGCCATAATATTGATCCCAACCTTGTCGTGTGACAAGAAAATGGGGGCTCGTCCGGGATCTGAATATTTATGAGCGGTTGGATGCAGCAAAGAGTGAACTTTGTGTAGCTTAATCACCGCCCTGTGATAATCTTCATAACCAACATGGCGGACTTGAGTTCAGTGATCGCCGTAGGCGAGAAACTTGGTTATGAAGGTAGTGAACTGCAGACATTCGTTAAGGAAGAAGTAGCTGCTGCCAGAGAAGAGAAGAGGAGGCTGGATGACCTGGCGCAAGAGATGAGAAGGATGGAACTCGATGAGAAGAAGAGGGTCGACGACATCGAGCGAGAGGAACGAGCAGCCGCCCGCGATGAACGCAAGATGGTCCTGGAAGCTGAAGCAGCCCAGCGAGTAGATGCTCTGCGGGCAAAGGAGCTGGAGGCGGCAGCCCGGACCGAATCCAGCGGCATCGAGACACTGTGGTAAGTGGGTCATCCAGAGCCCCAAGATTACCTGCGTTTCAAGGCGACCGCGATGAACTTGATGCGTATCTAGTGCGTTTTGAGAGGTATGCGGCAAGTCAGGGGTGGCCGAGGACTACTTGGGCCATCAATCTAAGTGTACTCCTGACTGGCCGTGCGCTCGAAGTGTACTACCGGATGCCAGAAGAAGAAGCGACATTCTACACAAAGGTAAAGGAGGCCCTCTTAGATCGCTTTAATCTAACTGAGGACGGGTTTCGCCAAATGTTTCAGGAGTCCCGCGCCGAAGAGGGAGAATCGTCCAGTCAGTTTCTGGCACGATTGGATAGTTACTTAGATCGTTGGATGGATATGGCAGAAGCAAAGTATACGTACGAAGATCTGCGTGAACTACTCATCCGCGAACGTTTCATGAACGCCTGTGTTCCTGATTTGGCGATCTTTTTGCGTGAACGAAAGATCCGAAGTTTTACCAGGGAAGTCGAGATCCCAGGAGGTACTCTGGTCGAAACTTAAGTCAGCAGGTTCGGCAACGCTCGTCCGCAGAAAACCGCACCTGTTTTTTGTGTCGACGACCAGGTCACATCGCTCGTGATTGCCGCGAGACTAACTCTCGTCTCTCCCCACCAGGAGTAAGACGCGATGTTGAAGATGCCGCAGCAATACAAGACTCATCGATCCATATCGCCTGCCAGAGATGTGATAAGTGCCAACACAGACAGCCTATGAACGATGGGCCATCGCACATCTCGTGCAAGGTTCATACATCTATATCAGAAACCCAGCAGCCATCTTGTAACTGTGTTGATAAACTGCCAGTGTGTCTCGTGAGCGAGTTAGGAGAGACTGATGAAAAATCAACCCTCCATGAAATACGAGACAAGGAGGGGAACACTTACCCTTTATGCCATATGCTGTGTGATTGCCCTGTTCCGGTATGTACTTGCGGAAACCTACCTACCGTCGAAGGGCGCTTAAATCAGTTTCGAGCATCTACCATGAGAGATACTGGATGTAGCAGCGTTGTTGTGAAGAGTTCCTTCGTGCAGCCACGACAGTACACGGGAAGATACAAGGTGTGTCTTCTGGTCGATGGTACGACGAGGAAAGTACCTACAGCCATTGTTTGCCTAGACTCTCCTTACTTCGTTGGGTCTACAGAAGCCATGGTTATGCCAACTCCACTGTATGACGTCATCTTGGGCAATATTCCCGATGCAAGACATCCACAGGATCCAGATATAAGATGGCGCCCAGCTGATGAAGCAGTCCATGCAGTAGTGACTAGGGCACAAAAGAAGAGGACAACTACTGAGACCAAACTCAACATTGGGAAAAGAGCGGAAACTATAAAACAAACTGTACTGGTAGATGAACAGATGCAGGATACGACTCTCTCCAAACTGTTTGAAAGGAAGAAGGGAAGAGATGCATCAAGATTCACCAAAGCGCATGAATCATGGTTCGACGAAAAGCATGGGATTATGGACAGATATCAGAAAGACCTAAACATCCCTTCCAAACCTGTAGTCAAACAACTGGTTGCTCCAAAGCCGAGACGAACACGAATTATGGAATTGGCCCATGATTCTTTGATGGGTGGACACATGGGTGCCAAGAAGACCCTGGATCGAATCCTAAAGAACTTCTATTGGCCAGGGATGCATGACGATGTGACGCGCTTCTGCCGTTCTTGTGATATATGTCAGCGGACTATCCCAAAAGAAAAAGTGTCTAGAGTACCACTCGAAGCAATGCCAGTGATCGACGTCCCCTTCAAGAGGATCGCAGCAGACATCATCGGCCCTATCTCTCCAATATCTACTCGTGGCCATCGCTATGTCCTTACGGGCATCGACTATGCTACACGTTACCCTGAAGCTGTGCCGTTGCGCAATAATGACACTGAGACAGTAGCTGAGGCATTGCTGGAAATCTACAGCCGCGTGGGGTTTCTGGAGGAAATTTTAACCGACATGGGTACTCAGTTCACCTCCAGCGTCATGCGAGAAGTAGGTCGACTGATATCAGTTCGTCAGTTGACCACAACACCCTACCATCCCATGTGCAATGGGTTAGTAGAAAGATTTAATGGGACAGTAAAGACGATCATAAAGCGCCTATGTGCAGAGGAGCCTAAGCATTGGGACAGGTATTTGCCTGCTGCTCTGTTTGCATATCGCGAAGTCCCTCAAGACAGTCTGGGGTATTCTCCATTTGAACTCCTTTATGGTAGGTCTGTGAGAGGCCCACTTGATATCCTTCGTATCCTCTGGACAAAGGAAACTCCGGATGAAGAGACTGAAATAACTTACCAGTATGTTGTTGAACTCAAGAAACGATTAGAAGAGACCTGCCGCATTGCCAGAGAAGAACTGCAAAAGTCTGCGAGCCGCTACAAGAAAGCCTATGACAAGAGAGCACGACCCAGGAGCTTGAAGGTTGGAAATGATGTCCTCGTGTTACTACCCACAAGCAGTAATAAGCTGACAATGCAGTGGAAAGGTCCATTTTCCGTCACAGCAAAAGTGAGTAAAGTTGACTATACTCTCGACCTTAATGGAAAGTCCAAGACCTTCCACATCAACATGCTCAAAGAGTATCAGCGCCGAGAGGCTCAAACCGACGTTGCGCAAGTTGAAGCTGTAGCCACCATCATAGACGACTCCGCCGAGGCTCCGGAAAATGATTTTGAGTTTCCCGACATGACAGTGCCAGTGCAGAATGAGACTTACTTAGACATCCAATACGCGGAATCTCTTTCAGTCAATCAAAGACAAGAGGCAAAAGATCTCGTGTACGAGTTCCGCGATATTTTCTCTGAAATACCGGGAACCACAGCCTTGATGGAACACAAGATCGAGTTGACCTCGGCTGAACCAGTTCGTCAGCGCCCATATCCTGTTCCGTATGCCACACGTGAGATGGTCAAAGAGGAGGTGGAGAAGATGATGGAAGCCGGAGTTATAGAAGATACCCAGTCACCATATGCTTCTCCTGTTGTGTTAGTGAAGAAAAAAGATGGCTCAGTTAGGTTCTGCATCGACTTTAGACGATTGAATGCCATCACCGTTTTCGATGTTGAACCGATGCCGACCCCCGATTCCATTTATGCCAAAATTCACAATGACAAGTTCTTTTCGAAAATCGACTTGTCAAAAGGCTACTGGCAAGTTCCTATTAGACAATGTGACCGAAACAAGACTGCTTTTGTAACGCCTGACGGAAGCTACCAGTTCCGGAAGATGCCATTCGGTCTCGTAAATGCTACTGCTACCTTTAATCGGATGATGAGACGTCTGCTAGCTGGACTTGACCAAGTTGATAGTTTTGTCGATGATATCCTCGGCCATTCTCCTTTATGGGCAGACCAATTTCGCTCCCTCCGCTTACTGTTCCAGCGAATACGAGATGCCGGGCTGACTGTGAGACCCACTAAATGCTTCATCGGGTTCACGTCTCTTGACTTTGTGGGCCATAAGATCCAGGACGGTGCGCTTCATCCACATCCAAACAAGGTCAGTGAAATTCTGGAAGCACCACGCCCCATTACTAAGCGCCAAGTGCGGTCATTCTTAGGCTTAGTGGGGTACTACCATCACTTCATCAATCACTTTGCCAGGTTGGCAGCTCCCCTCACTGAGTTGACTAGGAAGAAGAACCCTAACATTGTCCACTGGGGTTCAGCTGAAGAAGACTCCTTTACTCAACTGAAAGCAGCTGTTACTCAGGAACCAATCCTGAAGATCCCAAACTTTGACTTACCTTTCATCGTGCAGACGGATGCTTCGGACATTGCTGCTGGGGCAGCATTGCTTCAAGAACATGAAGACGGAAAATTCCCAGTCGCTTACGCCAGTCGGAAATTAACCCCTGCTGAAAGGAACTATTCTACTATAGAACGAGAGTGCCTAGCCCTGGTCTGGGCTGTGCAGAAGTTCCAGCGTTATTTGTTTGGACGCGAGTTCTTAGTGGAGACAGATCATCAGCCCCTTTCTTATATTAACAGCGCCAAGGTGATCAACAGCAGAGTGATGAGGTGGTCTCTACAACTTCAAAACTACAGGTTCCGTATTCGGGCCATCCCGGGTAAAGAAAATGTCATGGCTGACTATATGAGTCGCTGCATTCAAGAAGCGACATAGTCAGGGTTTTTCTAGTCCACAGATAAGAATGTTCGCCTGGTCCAGTCCCGTGACATCAACGCCATGTTTGTATATATATTGTTTGCTAGTTTCAGCCCGATGCGACATGATTTGGTTCATTCTTTCAGTGTATCGTAGATATTGCAAGGTGAAGGAGTCCGGACTCGTTAGGACCCCTAAATCATAAACAAACGGTCGACTTCGTTTTGTATATATGTATGTGTAGAAAATGTTAAGCAATTTCTTGAGGTGAGGGTCATTGTCACGGGGTAGACCGTTCGTCAATGTAGTTTCGCGCCTGTCGGCAGGCTTCCCGCATCATCTGTCACTCATTTGGAGTCATGTATGTTTCAGGCAAGCGGTCCGGGTTAGGGGAGTAGATTTTGAGTTAGCAGTTCAGTGTGTTTGGTTTTAGTGTGACAAGTGATTGCATGTGATAGGCCTTGTGTTTTTGTGGGATGGGTGGCGATCGGCCAATCATGTCTGTTATGGCCGCGGCACCCCAGTATATATATTGCCTGGAAGAAGGTGTAGAGAGGAGACCCCGAGGGAGACAGGCTGAAGACATCCGGGACTGCTTCTGCCACTGCTTCTGGTGTGCTGTGTACTGTCTGTGTCGTCGGGTGTGACTGTGTGTCGCGCTGCCGGAGTCGTCGAGCGTGACTGGGTGTCTCGCTGCCAGTGTCGTCGGGCGTGACTGTGTGTCTCGCTGCCGGAGTCGTCGGGCGTGACTGTGTGTCTCGCTGCCGGAGTCGTCGAGCGTGACTGGGTGTCTCGCTGCCAGTGTCGTCGGGCGTGACTGTGTGTCTCGCTGCCGGAGTCGTCGGGCGTGACTGTGTGTCTCGCTGCCGGAGTCGTCGGACGTGACTGTGTGTCTCGCTGCCGGAGTCGTCGGGCGTGACTGGGTGTCGCGCTGCCGGAGTCGTCGGGTGTGACTGTGTGTCGCGCTGCCGGAGTCGTCGGGTGTGACTGTGTGTCTCGCTGCCAGTGTCGTCGAGCGTGGCTGGGTGTCTCGATACCGGTGTTATCCGCGTGACTGGTTCCAGTGTTGTGTATATATATTTAACTTTTGTGAATAACAAAACTGGAAAACATCAACTGTTGTCAGTTGTTCATCCGACCGCCATAATATTGATCCCAACCCTGTCGTGTGACAACACAATGTCACACCGACACCATGTAACCATGGAGAACCACAACACACAATGTCATACCGGCACCATGTAACCATGAACAACCACAACACACAATGTCACACCGACGCCATGTAACCCTGGATAAGCACAACACACAATGTCACACCGACGCCATGTAACCATGGAGAACCACAACGCACAATGTCACACCGACGCCATATAACCATGGAGAACCACAACACACAATGTCACACCGACGCCATGTAATCATGTAGAACCACAACACACAATGTCACACCGACGCCATGTAACCATGGAGAACAACAACACACAATGTCACACCGACGCCATGTAACCATGGAGAACCACAACACACAATGTCACACCGACGCCATGTAACCATGGAGAACCACCACACACCGTGTCACATCGACGCCATTTAACCATGGAGAACCACAACACACAATGTCACACCGACGCCATGTAACCATGGAGAACCACAACACACAATGTCACACCGACGCCATGTAACCATGGAGAACCACAACACACAATGTCACACCGACGCCATGTAACCATGGAGAACCACAACACACAATACTATACCCACGTTCATGTTTCCAAAACGATTTCTCGTGGGCGGAAAAACGCCGTTAGCACGAGAGAAGGGCTTCGTGCTGCCACGAATTCCTACCTGTCACCTTATGATCAATGCCATGCATCATTTATATCTAACTGTTTTCAGAGGGTCGACACCGTGAATTTGTTTACGCGGTTTGCGGACCGATCAAGCGCACGAACAAGGATAAATAACCAGTGTGTTACAACTGCATAACTGATTCGAAACCAGCTATATTTGGGGAAGGCTCCCCATTATGTCTGATGGATCGACGTCAGACTCGCATCATGAGGAGCAAACAATTCGTCCCTGAATAAATGGGGACATCGTTCTACCAAGCTTTACTTAGCCCTGTTTGAGTAAGTAGTGGGTACCACCCACTGGGTGGTAGGTGTGTCATCGGTGGAGTGCACCGAACATGCTCGTATACCCGAAATATAAATACTGAAATAGATTGCAAAAACACATTTATAGGCGCAGCACGTACTCAAGTATGAATAGTGATGTCATTCAGCTCAATGGCTCAGTCAAAAAAATGGATGCTTCAGTGCTACAGTATTTATGTAATTCACTGTTCATTGTTCTTTCACGAAGTATACGGAAATATTTGATCAAAAGAAATGTTAGTGCAACGCAGTTGTATTCCATAGAAAAGGCCTAACCTACAAATATCAATGAATATGACTAATAAATATCTCAACAAATTCTCCCTCAAGCAACGTTGCTAATTTGTTAATCAAGTTTAAGACCCTTGACGGCTAGATTAATGGATTAAAGGTTAATTGCACTGGTCAGTAATACTACTCTCGTTAGGATAAGGCTCGGCACGTGGAAATCAAGATTAGGACTAGGCAATCATATCATCAAATAATACCAGCATTGTGACCAGGTACGTAAGAAAGTCATACTTTCCACTTTATATCTAACGCTCTGGCAACGTAAGAATTGCTTTAACTATGCTGCAGTTACATCTGTATTACTATGTATATATGTTATACTGTTCAGCAAGGCAGTGATATTCCTGGTGGGGGGGGGGGGGGGTCTGTACGATACCCACACAAGATCAGCATCCAGCGATAGCATAATTACAAGTTTTACCAGATTAGTGTTATTGATAATAATATGGTTTTATTATTAGGAGCGGACTAAATAATACAAGATACCTGGGAGACCCCCTATCCCTCCTTCACTGTCTTCCGCCGTCGCTTCTATCGCGATCAACTTTTACCTCCACTAGCTCTACCTCCCCCACCCCCCTCCACCGTCGTCAGACCAGCGTTGCCATGGCCAGCTTGGTCTGAAATGTCGAGTCCATTAGGAGCCCACCCCGGTGGACAGCCTATTTCAGGTCCACAGTCCCCACCCCGCGGGGCTTACTCTCAAATTATCCCTGTGCACAGACAATATTTTGCTGCCAAATTTTCTCAAAATACAGGGGTTGCAGAGCTACATCAGCGGGTGTATTATCTAAGCATCCAGGACTTAATGACTGCAAGTCCCATGTCAACTGTGAGGACAGCATTTGTCCATTTTGACGGCGCAATCTTGAGAGCATAGCGTGCCTCACTGCATCCCCTGCCGGCGACAACCCGTCCTACATAAAAGCCGCACTGAAGGCGCGCGCAGACAGAGACCACGTCATTTCTTCCGTCGCTGACGCTGTCGATGATATATAGATATATAGATATATGGTTACATACATGTCTTCATCTAAAGGCCTTATATTGTAGTTCAAGTATCAAATGGTCACCTTTGGCTGTAAACGCCACTGGAGATTAAGTACATTTTATACGAGAAGTTGTTTAATGTGCACACATAGAGGACCGATAAGCCCCACCTCAATGTTCAACACATATTTTTTTTTTTTAAAGGGGGGCAGGGGGGGGGGGGATTTGGGTAAGAGATAAGTGCTTTATAAGAAACTCCGGCATCGCAACATCGGCTGCCGCTTAGACTGCTCCATCGATCCGCCAATATGGCAGGAGGGCCGTCAAATAAGACAGAAGAAGAACAGGGGAAATGACAGGGAGAGGGCAGGGAGACACAGGGCGGGGTGGGGGGGGGGGCGGTGGCGGGGGCGGGGGCGGGGGTGGAGGGTAGAGGGGCTGAAGGTGTATGGGAGCGTCTGCCTTGGAGAAGTAACAGCCACCGACCAACAAAGGATGTTGACGTCACAGCGGTCTTCGACCAATGAGAGCGCGGCTAGCTTGCAGGTGGGCGGGACTGTTCGGCGCAGTGTATTTAAAGGATGGAGATTCTCTGTCTGAAGGAGGCAGACTTGCAGCGCGCTTCATTAGCCATCATCACTAACATCCAGACCTGGGATACAAGACTCAACCACCTCCTTCTTGATCGCTCTGTCTGCCCAGGAGACGTCTAGTCTTCATAGTCGTTACACCGGCCACCGGGACAAAGAAGTCGTCCGTCCAGGCCAGACCAACTCGTCCATCTCCAACTAAGAGGTAAGTGTGTCACCCTTGCCATGCCGCATCACAGGTCGGCAGCGGCACTAACTGGGTGACTTCTGGCATTTAATTCTGTTGACACTGAAATGATATTGCTTTGTATTTTTGTGCGGTTTTAAACATGTGGTACATTGCAAGAGAACACTTAATTTTTTCATGACAGTTAGGTTGAAGGGTTCTCAATTCAGAAATATGTCTGATATGTCGTATTTAGTCGAAGGAGATAACCAACGTCAAGTGGTAGGTGAAACGCACCTGTTTAGACTTTCGAAGTCAACATTATTACGCCAAGGGGTGGCCAGGGCGGACCGGAGGTTTGCAGCTTCCGTGAAAGAATCTTTAGTTTCACAAGACTCCATATCTTTCTATTGTGGCCCAGAAAGTTGTCAGTGCATACCGTGTTCTTGGCAACACAAATCCCAAAAAGAAGGGGTCCGGAAGCGGGGTGTCCAGCGTCGATTTTTCAAATTCGCGGTGTCGAATATCGATTTTTCATGACGTTTCGTGTTGTTTTTTGGCTAAGATCAGTGTCGTGGCTTTTTAGGCAGTTTTGTTGAGCTCTTTCGAACTGACCTATTTTGACGTATTATTATCCTGGTATATATTTCGGTCGGCTAAGGTGCCAATATCCAATTTCACGAAAATCCAGCTGCCCCCGAAACTTGTGACGTTTAACATCGCAAGTAATACACATGGAGACATATTATTACTATATGTCAAGGGCATTTACATCTGATGTACGCACTTACGGCAAGGCATTGTATCTTTAAGCACTTAATGCAAGGCATTGTATCTTTAAGCACTTACGGCAAGGCATTGTATCTTTAAGCATTTACGGCAAGGCATTGTATCTTTAAGCACTTACGGCAATGCATGGTATCTTTAAGCACTTACGGCAAGGCATTGTATATTTAAGCACTTACGGCAATGCATTGTATCTTTAAGCACTTACGGCAATGCATTGTATCTTTAGGCAGTTACGGCAATGCATTGTATCTTTAAGCACTTACGGCAAGGCATTTTATGTTGTTGACTTACGGCAAGGCAATGTATCTTTAAGCACTTAAGGCAAGTAATAGTAAATCTATTGAGGGCAAATGTGCTCTTCTGAAAGCAAATGTGCCGTTTGAGAGAGACTTGGCATAAAGATGTGTGGAAGTGAATTAATGTTATGTGGAAGGGAATTATGTCATGTGGGAGTGAATTAATGTTATGTGGAAGTGAATTAATGTTGTGTAGAAGTGAATTAATGTTGTGTGGAATTGAATTAATGTTGTGTGAAAGTGAACTATTGTTGTGTGGAAGTGTATCAATGTTATGTGGAAGTGAATTCATGTTGTGTGGAATGGCATAAATGGTAGGTGTAATTGAATATGTTATATGTGGAAGGAAATCCATATATATAATTGAATAAATAATATCTTAAATTGAATAAGTGATATCTAGAATGGAATAAGTGATATCTAGAATTGAATAAGTGATATCTAGAATTGAATAAGTGATATCTAGAATTGAATAAGTGATATCTAGAATTGAATAAATAATATTAGAATTGAATTAATGATATCTAGAATTCCATAAGGGATATCTAGAAATGAATAAATGACATGTGGAATTGAATTAAATGATATGTAACACTAGCGCTATTTGCATATATCATTAATTCAGTTTCACATATCATGGAACCTATTCAACGTATGTGCAAATGTTAATGACATTGTATGGGCATGTATTTAGCGTCGTCTGCAAACAATTGCACAAATATGTGCACTTATTTAGATACATGTGCCGCCAAAAACATTTAAAGATAAAGGAGCTGCTATAGTTACGTACTTACGAAAACAAAACGATTTAATTACTTAAACCGGCCGTGTCTGATGTCGTGACAAAGACGATTTTCGAGAGGGTGATCTGCCGTGTGAGGGCTTACCAACATGTGTCTGACGGTCGGTCAGCGGATTCAGTGGATGAGCCGCCCGTACATGGTACTTGCTGTTCAGTCTTATTGGCATATCATGTTAGAGCTGTTGGTCTATTATGAATATTTGCTGAAGAGTATTGCTGACCCATTTAAATACGTTGTAATAAATTAGTTTTTAAACTTAATTTGTAGATTTAGACATTAAATTAAAATGGACATAGGTGTTAAAACTGGCTTGGAAACGGAAAAGGAAGACTTGTTGAGATAGGGGACACAGAAGCGGATCAGACAGTGGAAAAGAGGAAGGTTTGCGTTGACATAAGGGACACAAGAGCGGATCAGACAGTGGGACTGAGGAAGGTTTGCGTTGAGATAGGGGACACAAGAGCGGATCAGACAGTGGGAAAGAGGAAGGTTTGCGTTGAGATAGGGGGCACAGGAGCGGATCAGACAGTGGGAAAGAGGGAGGTTTGCGTTGAGACAGGGGACACAGGAGCGGATCAGACAGTGGAAAAGATGAAGGTTTGCGTTAAGATAAGGGACACAAGAGCGGATCAGACAGTGGGAAAGAAGAAGGTTTGCGTTGAGATAAGGGACACAAGAGCGGAACAGACAGTGGGACTGAGGAAGGTTTGCGTTGAGATAGGGGAAACAGGAGCGGATCAGACAGTGGGAAAGAAGAAGGTTTGCGTTGAGATAGGGGAAACAGGAGCGGATCAGACAGTGGGAAAGAAGAAGGTTTGCGTTGAGATAAGGGACACAAGAGCGGAACAGACAGTGGGACTGAGGAAGGTTTGCGTTGAGATAGGGGAAACAGGAGCGGATCAGACAGTGGGAAAGAAGAAGGTTTGCGTTGAGATAGGGGACACAGGAGCGGATCAGACAGTGGGACTGAGGAAGGTTTGCGTTGAGATAGGGGACACAAGAGCGGATCAGACAGTGGGACTGAGGAAGGTTTGCGTTGAGATAGGGGACACAGGAGCGGATCAGACAGTGGGAAAGAAGAAGGTTTGCGTTGAGATAGGGGACACAGGAGCGGATCAGACAGTGGGAAAGAAGAAGGTTTGCGTTGAGATAGGGGAAACAGGAGCGGATCAGACAGTGGGAAAGAAGAAGGTTTGCGTTGAGATAGGGGACACAGGAGCGGAACAGACAGTGGGACTGAGGAAGGTTTGCGTTGAGATAGGGGAAACAGGAGCGGATCAGACAGTGGGAAAGAGGAAGGTTTGCGTTGAGATAGGGGACACAGGAGCGGATCAGACAGTGGGAAAGAGGAAGGTTTGCGTTGAGATAGGGGACACAGGAGCGGATCAGACAGTGGGAAAGAGGAAGGGTTGCGTTGAGATAGGGGACACAGGAGCGGATCAGACAGTGGGAAAGAGGAAGGTTTGCGTTGAGATAGGGGACACAGGAGCGGATCAGACAGTGGGAAAGAAGAAGGTTTGCGTTGAGATAGGGGACACAGGAGCGGATCAGACAGTGGGAAAGAAGAAGGTTTGCGTTGAGATAGGGGACACAGGAGCGGATCAGACAGTGGGAAAGCACCAGAAGTCGTACACAAACAGTCGTATACACAAGAAATCGTATTCATGCACCAGAAGTCATGCATCAGAAGTCCTGCACCGGAAGGTATGCACCAAAAGTCATACTTTATATTTCATACACCAGAAGGCATGCCGTCCAATACATCTACGCCGAGTTTTGGTAATTGACAATATTCCATACGTCACAACACAGCCTTCCGCCACGTCCCGCGAGAGTGGCCAAGAGAGACGAGGTCTTTCTCGGACCCCACGCACCCCCTCGCCCCACTCTATAACCCATCAAAGATGCGTAGCCCGACACCCCGCCCTTTGCCCCTCCCCCCCACCCCGCCAGCCGTCCTCCATATGACGCTTGCCATCGCTCCTAATCTTGACCTCAGATTTACGACGTCATCGCCATTTTGTACTGTCATTGGGTCGCAGTTCCGGCGTCGCAGACCCTTCGCCGTAATGAAGACGTAGAGAGCGTCCCCCGGCAATGGGCGTCAGTTAGTCCGGGAGCGACACGCCGCGGGCGGGGCGCCGCTTGTCGGGCAAACACCCGGCCACAGTCACCCGGCCCGACAGTCAGCAGTCGGCAGTCACTGCCCCCTCCGTCACCCTCCGTCACCTCCATCACTAATAAATGCTCTCATGCTACACCAGCCGGCCAACGAGGACATACCGGGCGATAATAAACCACTGTTCGCTAAAGCATGCCCCCCCCCCACCACCACCACGTCCCGACCCCACGGTCCAAGCGACACGCCACGAGAGCAATTTCGGGGGTCATTGAATATGAATGACACAGTTATGTTGTCTTTGTGTAGCGGGAAGCTATGTCCAGCCTAAAGTGGTCTTTTGTTGCCGGCCCTTGGCGACATGGTCCGGACCTCTGGCAGGAGACGCCGGCTAGCGGGCCGTGGACTCGACGTGACAGCCTGAAGAGACTGAATGATCAGACAAAGTGGCCGCGACTGCTCCGTAAAACTTCATTGAGGTTACGTTTCTCATCGGCAGCTCTTTCTTGGAGGCTCAAAGAAAGAAAGATTGCGGATGTGGTCCTCTGTTATAATGAATTGTAACTGTGAGAGTAGATATCCAAGATTTATAAGGCAAAGCGCATGCGAAGAACCTTTATTTTATTTTTTTAAATCGTGAATTTTATGTTATGAAACCTGACGGCAAAGCGAGTTATATATGTGGCCAAAGAAATGATACAATTATTAAAAAAATATCAATTTCCAAAAGTGGTATAAATGTAGGTGTTCCTATTATGGGGCACCTAAAGTTGGCATGTCACATGGTGGACAGCTTACAGCATGTAACTAACCCGAGTAGACAGCTTACGGCATGGACCTTACGTGAGTTCAGCTGCCAACTCATTTTGACAAATTGCGCGAATCAGCAAATTCTTGTATTATTAGGCTTCAAACGAAAGTTGAATGTTGGTGTGTTCGCCCGTGTTCGTGCACATGAAGGTTATACAGATGGGCCAAGAGACCTCCCGGAACGATGGAATTAGCTTGGATGAACACGTCTCAGACGCATGGACCAGGGCGCGAACCCACGACCGGCTAATCTGCGGCTTAGCCTGCTCACCGACTGCGCGAGGGAGATTCCCTAAAGCGAAATGGGCGAAGTCGCTATACATCCATTGATGTGTATTAGCTGTGCGATAGGAGTGTACGCGTGTTGCCCTGCAGACATAGTTTGTTCACTACAGGGGGACACTTAGCGGTGATATATTTAGCTTAAGGTGTGGTGTAGTCTCTGATCGCCAGGAGCTGTGTCGTCCAGGGGGAGCCGCCCCCCCCCCCAATGCTCGTCATGATTCCCGCTGGGCCGCTCGTGATCTGTGCGCGGGTCACAGGGGGGCGACCCCGAGAGAGCCGTGACGGTGCCAGGGGGCCGGATGGTCAGGCCTGGGCGTGTCTCTGATATACTCACACAAACAAATTACCCGAGAGAGAGAGAGAGAGAGAGAGAGTTATACGAGAGCAGATGGAGGGGGAGGGGAGTGAGGGATGGGATGACAGGGGGTGGGGGTGGGCGAAGATGCTGAGGTTGTGTGAGGTTGTAGGGGTAGGGTGGGGGTGGGGGTGGGGGAGGGCGAGAGGAGCTTGTTTAGCTGTACATGTAAGAGGTACAAGTTAGGGCGCTGCGAGGGAGGTCTGTCCGTGTGTGTACATAGGGGTCTACATAGGCGCTACCTGCGTACCACACGGGCGTGGTGGCCATCGGCATAAATGCAGGTATATTACCCAGAGTTCCCAGCAATAACTTCCGGAAGCTCGGGATAAGATACGGAGTGAGCTTGTGGGGGCTGCGAATGCACCCCACCCCCGGGACCCCATCCTCTTGAGAATGCCACCCCACCCCTGAGAATAAAGCCCTGCCCCTCTCCTCCCACCACCCGCGTGGCGTGACATTCTGGAGCTAATTTCGGGAGAGGCCGGTGACACTAAGTTGGCTGGCAGTCCTGCATCCATGGCAAGTGGAGCAGGAGTGCGGGGACGGTGAGGGGTGTTTGGTTGGGGGTGTGGGTGGCAGGGGTTGGAGTGTTACAGTCGCATGAGGCGCCGCCACACGCCGACTGACGGCATTACTAGCTCCTTCTTGCGTCACCCTAGGTATCAAGCGACCACATCACGTGCGTGCTAGGCTACCGAAAGGTCAGCGTTCATGGCACAGTGCGTATTTTACATTATCAGCTTAGGACAGCGACCACGTTAGGAGAGTTGAAACTTTTCATGCGTTCACGCCATGGGTAGAAATTGCATTGCAATGTGTTTAACATTAAAGATACACGCCAAGTAACAAAAACAGCCTACATAGGACTAAAAGCCGTCAGCTTTCGTGGTTCACTTCGTCCACGGGGTAAGTTAACTTTCTGTTTTATTTCAAGAAAATCAAACAACGAACCATACGAATCACGTTCTCTTCCTTTTTTCTTACAGCTCTCTTCTATTGCAGTTGCTTTGCAAACGACCACACAATGAAGTCTCTGATTGCCACCATATTCGCCATCTTGCTGGTTGCCATGGCAGCACAGGCGACGCCCTGGAAGCGGCAGGTCTTGGAAGGCCCCTCCACGGTACAGAGATGTCTAATGGAGTGCGGCAAATGCTTCTACGACTCGGTGAGAAAGCTCTTAATGACTAAACACCACTAGAACGAAATTCACATATACTGCTGAGAGGGAACGGTTACAGTTGTCATTTCGGCCAAGGAAGAAACCACCAAGAATCGTGTCTCTAATCAGGACAATCTTCTTTCTTGACACGTTTATACGAAAATCATTTACACAACTTTCTTTTCTTTTTTGTTGTTGTTTGAAACTGTGGTTTCTTAGAATCGTGTTATGCAATGGCCATATTCATCACATTACTCTGCTGACAGGAAAGGTCAGCCTGTCAATACTCACGACAAGAGGGAAGTCAATGGAGATAGGGGGTCGTTAAAGTTATTTATCCGGACACTTTCCACCAATTAACCAATTGAGAGAATGCATAATATGCTGTACCTCGTGTAGACTAACATTCACATTCAACAGAACTGGAAAATGTGCGTTAAATGGCATGAAAGTAAAGGCAGCAAGAGGAGTCCTGCTTGACAGCCGATAGCTAGTTGGAGGCTGCGTGTACCTCGTCACAGTTATAGTTCACTCTCTTATTGCAAAGTTTTAGGGATGTTGTACAGGCTCCAGCTTATGCATCTTATTAATAAGAATAAATCATTATTATACAAATCAGGTCGTAAAATATAATAAATGTAGATTTTGGCATGATTTTGGCGAAAAGCCAGTGTTTTAGTAACTTTACGTCGTGATCGTAGACGCACAATGCATTGTCGGTCCCATGCAGGACATACGGACATCATACGGGTGATTGCGACTTGTCATTAAGGGAATCAGTTTTTGTATTGTAAACACGCTTGGTCTTTTGTATAATGAGTTATAAACATTGTCATGAATACTAACGCGCCGTTTCTCTTTTTCCCCTCCCCGCTTTCCTCCTCCCTCCCCCCTCTAGAACGAGCTGCTGTTATCCTGCGCCAACGACCTCTGTATTAAGTCTGAGCCTCTGGGCAAAGTGCTGGGACCTCTGCTCAGCAAAGTCTGCCCTAGCCTCGTCAAACTCTTCCAGTTTGCCAAACAGTGAGATAGCATGGAGACGATTGGAGGCCGATGTGTCGTGCTATCACCCTAGCCTTCAGTTCTACGAGCAGCAGATGCATTTCGTACCGATGTGTGCGTTCTAAACGGTGGATGGCCTCGCGCATGCGCTGTACATGCGCCCTGCTTTGTTAAAACATGTGCTGGCGACGTGAACTCGCTTACTGGTATTACTTTTATTTATTTATTTATTTATTTATCAAATACCATTTAACCAAAGAAACCTTGCCATATATTGGTGAATTCCAACCCATATATGCCCAGTGTCAGATTACGTTGACACTGGTATGATATAACCCATGGGATTATTTAGCTCAGTGCTGCACTTCGGTCACGATTTATCGATGATTTAGTAGCTTGACATATATATAATGATAATGTTAGGTTAATATCGCTCAAAAAACCAACAATTACATTCCATTCTGAGAACATTACAGTCATTATGTCACAACGAGAATGTGTCACGTGACCCGTCGTGTGTTCTGGCGCCTTGTTAGCGAGTGTCAAGATCAAAAGGCTCGTGTTCTGCTGCTTATCTCGCACATTTTAACTATTCACACTTATTTTTTGTTTTCAATTTAATGAATAAATAATTTTTTCGTAAAATATGGGTGGCGTTCTTCAATCATTGGTACTCGATCCAAATGTTATCCACACTCCAAGCAAATCAACAAAGGCCAAACACTCGACCTTGACATTGATTTGTGATGTTCATATCTAGACAGTAGACGTCAGTCCATGGTAAATCGGGATCCGCATATATATAGGTAAGAGTTTTTATACAGCGTGTAGCTAAGACGCCATATTGGGATGATGAAAGCGAGATGACGGGTAGGAATGGGAGTGCAGGGGGCCCGTTAAATCCCGCCTTAATGCACAGATTATTAGCCTGTCTCACTATTGTTGGGATGAGCACTAATGCGCCATTGTGACGACAGAGAGAGGCACCCCCTGGACCAACATCCGGTCGCCCACCCACAGCGGATGTGATGACATTCCGCCCTGCGCATTCGCATGCCTCTTCGCCAATACGATGTCCATACCGACTGAGGCTGTCCATGGTGCCCAAGGCCGAGGCAGCGTTTAGGGCTTTGATTCGCTTTGCTCCTTAATTAGTGTCAGTACCAAAAGGCAGGCCAGAAACCTCGCCAAGGTCACTTGGTAAGCGTTGTGTCTAACCTTGGGACTAGGCTCGTAAACTTCCTGTGTCCTCTATAAACAGCATCGCGTCCCAGGGACCGACGGCTGAATGCCAACGGCCCCAGGTTCGTGGTGTTCACCATTGAATTACAGCGAACAACCATGTGGGCAACAATAAAACCATGAATTGTCTTTGTATGCGTTAAACCTAATTATACCCTCGTTAGGAGACGTCTCGCACCTCAACCAGTTAGCCGTTGAATGTCCAGGGCCACGTAGGCGATATCATACGGACCAGTTGACATTGCGGCCGTCAGAGGAATATGCCGAAAACAAACATTCCTCAAGGAGAGACATTGGTTTGGCAACATAGAGGCCTGCGCTAATAGCGACAAGGCTTCCTGACCTCCCTACGCCACCGAGGCCTCCCCGACATCCTACCTCCCTACGCCACCCACGCCTCCCCGACCTCCTACCTCCCTACGCCACCCAGGCCTCCCTGAACTCGTACCTCCCTACGCCACCCACGCCTTCCCGACCTCCTACCTCCCTACGCCACCCAGGCCTCCCCGACCTTCTACCTCCCTACGCCACCCAGGCCTCTCCGACTTTCTACCTCCCTACGCCACCCACGTCTCCTCGACCTTTTACCTCCCTACGCCACGTAGGCCTCCCCGACCTCCTACCTCCCTACGCCACCCAGGCCTCCCCGACATCCTACCTCTCTACGCCACCCAGGCCTCCCCGACATCCTACCTCCCTACGCCACCCAGGCCTCCCCGACCTTCTACCTCCCTACGCCAAACAGGCCTCCCCGACCTTTTACCTCCCTACGCCACCCGGGCCTCCCCGACATACTACCTCTCTACGCCACCCAGGCCTCCCCGACATCCTACCTCTCTACGCCACCCAGGCCTCCCCGACCTCCTACCTCCCTACGCCACCCAGGCCTCCCTGACCTCCTGCCTCCCTACGCCACTCACGTCTCCCCGACCTCCTACCTTCCTACACCACCCAGGCCCCCCCGACCTCCTACCTCTCTACGCCACCCAGGCCTCCCGGACATCCTACCTCTCTACGCCACCCACGTCTCCCCGACCTTCTACCTCCCTACATCACCCAGGCCTCCCCGATATCCTACCGCTCTACGCCACCCAGGCCTCCCCGACCTTCTACCTCCCTACGTCACCCAGGCCTCCCCGATATCCTACCGCCCTGCGCCACCCCGGCCTGGCCGATATCCTACATCCCTACGCAACCCAGGCCTCCCCGATATCCTACCTCCCTACGTCACCCTCCCAAAAGCTCCTACCTCCCTACGCCACCCAGGCCTCCCCGACATCCTACTTCCCTACGCCACCTAGGCCTCCCCGACCTCCTACCTCCCTACGCCACCCAGGCCTCCCTGATCTCCTACCTCCCTACGCCACCCAGGCCTCCCCGATATTTTACCTACCTCCCTACGCCACCTAGGCCACCCCGACCTCCTACCTCCCTACGCCACCCAGGCCTCCTCGACCTCCTACCTCCCTACGCCACCTAGGGCTCCCCGACCTCCTACCTCCCTACGCCACCCAGGCCTCCCCGACCTCCTACCTCCCTACGCCACCCAGGCCTCTCCGACCTTCTACCTCCCTACGCCACCCACGTCTCCTCGACCTTTTACCTCCCTACGCCACGTAGGCCTCCCCGACCTCCTACCTCCCTACGCCACCCAGGCCTCCCCGACATCCTACCTCTCTACGCCACCCAGGCCTCCCCGACCTCCTACCTCCCTACGCCACCCAGGCCTCCCCGACCTTCTACCTCCCTACGCCAAACAGGCCTCCCCGACCTTTTACCTCCCTACGCCACCCGGGCCTCCCCGATATACTACCTCTCTACGCCACCCAGGCCTCCCCGACATCCTACCTCTCTACGCCACCCAGGCCTCCCCGACCTCCTACCTCCCTACGCCACCCAGGCCTCCCTGACCTCCTGCCTCCCTACGCCACACACGTCTCCCCGACCTCCTACCTTCCTACACCACCCAGGCCCCCCCGACCTCCTACCTCTCTACGCCACCCAGGCCTCCCGGACATCCTACCTCTCTACGCCACCCACGTCTCCCCGACCTTCTACCTCCCTACATCACCCAGGCCTCCCCGATATCCTACCGCTCTACGCCACCCAGGCCTCCCCGACCTTCTACCTCCCTACGTCACCCAGGCCTCCCCGATATCCTACCGCCCTGCGCCACCCCGGCCTGGCCGATATCCTACCTCCCTACGCAACCCAGGCCTCCCCGATATCCTACCTCCCTACGTCACCCTCCCAAAAGCTCCTACCTCCCTACGCCACCCAGGCCTCCCCGACATCCTACTTCCCTACGCCACCTAGGCCTCCCCGACCTCTTACCTCCCTACGCCACCCAGGCCTCCCTGATCTCCTACCTCCCTACGCCACCCAGGCCTCCCCGATATTTTACCTACCTCCCTACGCCACCTAGGCCACCCCGACCTCCTACCTCCCTACGCCACCCAGGCCTCCTCGACCTCCTACCTCCCTACGCCACCTAGGCCTCCCCGACCTCCTACCTCCCTACGCCACCCAGGCCTCCCCGACCTCCTACCTCCCTACGCCACCCAGGCCTCTCCGACCTTCTACCTCCCTACGCCACCCACGTCTCCTCGACCTTTTACCTCCCTACGCCACGTAGGCCTCCCCGACCTCCTACCTCCCTACGCCACCCAGGCCTCCCCGACATCCTACCTCTCTACGCCACCCAGGCCTCCCCGACATCCTACCTCCCTACGCCACCCAGGCCTCCCCGACCTTCTACCTCCCTACGCCAAACAGGCCTCCCCGACCTTTTACCTCCCTACGCCACCCGGGCCTCCCCGACATACTACCTCTCTACGCCACCCAGGCCTCCCCGACATCCTACCTCTCTACGCCACCCAGGCCTCCCCGACCTCCTACCTCCCTACGCCACCCAGGCCTCCCTGACCTCCTGCCTCCCTACGCCACTCACGTCTCCCCGACCTCCTACCTTCCTACACCACCCAGGCCCCCCCGACCTCCTACCTCTCTACGCCACCCAGGCCTCCCGGACATCCTACCTCTCTACGCCACCCACGTCTCCCCGACCTTCTACCTCCCTACATCACCCAGGCCTCCCCGATATCCTACCGCTCTACGCCACCCAGGCCTCCCCGACCTTCTACCTCCCTACGTCACCCAGGCCTCCCCGATATCCTACCGCCCTGCGCCACCCCGGCCTGGCCGATATCCTACCTCCCTACGCAACCCAGGCCTCCCCGATATCCTACCTCCCTACGTCACCCTCCCAAAAGCTCCTACCTCCCTACGCCACCCAGGCCTCCCCGACATCCTACTTCCCTACGCCACCTAGGCCTCCCCGACCTCCTACCTCCCTACGCCACCCAGGCCTCCCTGATCTCCTACCTCCCTACGCCACCCAGGCCTCCCCGATATTTTACCTACCTCCCTACGCCACCTAGGCCACCCCGACCTCCTACCTCCCTACGCCACCCAGGCCTCCTCGACCTCCTACCTCCCTACGCCACCTAGGCCTCCCCGACCTCCTACCTCCCTACGCCACCCAGGCCTCCCCGACCTCCTACCTCCCTACGCCACCCAGGCCTCCCCGACATCCTACCTCCCTACGCCACCCATGCCTCCCCAACATCCTACCTCTCTACGCCACGTAGGCCTCCCCGACCTCCTACCTCCCTACGCCACCCAGGCCTCCCCGACATCCTACCTCTCTACGCCACCCAGGCCTCCCCGACATCCTACCTCCCTACGCCACCCAGGCCTCCCCGACCTTCTACCTCCCTACGCCAAACAGGCCTCCCCGACCTTTTACCTCCCTACGCCACCCGGGCCTCCCCGACATACTACCTCTCTACGCCACCCAGGCCTCCCCGACATCCTACCTTTCTACGCCACCCAGGCCTCCCCGACCTCCTACCTCCCTACGCCACCCAGGCTTCCCTGACCTCCTGCCTTCCTACGCCACTCACGTCTCCCCGACCTCCTACCTTCCTACACCACCCAGGCCCCCCCGACCTCCTACCTCTCTACGCCACCCAGGCCTCCCGGACATCCTACCTCTCTACGCCACCCACGTCTCCCCGACCTTCTACCTCCCTACATCACCCAGGCCTCCCCGATATCCTACCGCTCTACGCCACCCAGGCCTCCCCGACCTTCTACCTCCCTACGTCACCCAGGCCTCCCCGATATCCTACCGCCCTGCGCCACCCCGGCCTGGCCGATATCCTACCTCCCTACGCAACCCAGGCCTCCCCGACATCCTACCTCCCTACGTCACCCTCCCAAAAGCTCCTACCTCCCTACGCCACCCAGGCCTCCCCGACATCCTACTTCCCTACGCCACCTAGGCCTCCCCGACCTCCTACCTCCCTACGCCACCCAGGCCTCCCTGATCTCCTACCTCCCTACGCCACCCAGGCCTCCCTGATATTTTACCTACCTCCCTACGCCACCTAGGCCACCCCGACCTCCTACCTCCCTACGCCACCCAGGCCTCCTCGACCTCCTACCTCCCTACGCCACCTAGGCCTCCCCGACCTCCTACCTCCCTACGCCACCCAGGCCTCCCCGACCTCCTACCTCCCTACGCCACCCAGGCCTCCCCGACATCCTACCTCCCTACGCCACCCATGCCTCCCCAACATCCTACCTCTCTACGCCACCCAGGCCTCCCCGACATCCTACCTCCCTACGCCACCCAGGCCTCCCCGACCTTTTACCTCAATACGCCACCCAGGCCTCCCCGACCTTCTACCTCCCTACGCCACCCAGGCCTCTCCGACCTTCTACCTCCCTACGCCACCTACGTCTCCCCGACCTTTTACCTCCCTACGCCACGTAGGCCTCCCCGACCTCCTACCTCCCTACGCCACCCAGGCCTCCCCGACTTCCTACCTCCCTACGCCACCCAGGCCTCCCCGACCTCCTACCTCCCTACGCCACCCAGGCCTCCAAGGCCTCGTTCCTCCCTACGCCACCCAGGCCTCCCCGACCTCCTACCTCCTTACGTCATCGAGGCCTCCCGGACATCCTACCTCCCTACTCCACCCAGGCCTCCCCGACCTTCTACCTCCCTCCACCACCCAGGCCTCCCCGACATCCTACCACCCTACGCCATCCAGGCATCCCCGACCTCCTACCTCCCTACGCCATCCACGCCTCCCCGACCTCCTACCTCCCTACGCCACCCCGGGCCTCCCCGACCTCCTATCTTCCTACGCCACCCAGGCCTCCTCGACCTCCTACCTTCCTACGCCATCCAGGCCTCCCCGATATCTTACCTCCCTACTCCACCCAGGCCTCCCCGACCTCCTACCTCCCTACGCCACCCAGGCCTCTCCGACATCCTACCTCCCTACGCCACCCATGCCTCCCCGACATTCTACCTCCCTACGCCACCCACGGCTCCCCGACCTCCTACCTCCTACCTCCCTACGCCACTCAGGCATCCAAGGCCTCCTACCTCCCTACGCCACCCAGGCCTCCCCGACCTCCTACCTCCCTACGTCATCCAGGCCTCCCGGCCATCCTACCTTCCTACTCCACCCAGGCCTCCCCGACCTTCTACCTCCCTCCACCACCCAGGCCTCCCCTACATCCTACCACCCTACGCCATCCAGGCCTCCCCGACCTCCTACCTCCCTACGCCATCCACGCCTCCCCGACCTCCTACCTCCCTACGCCACCCCGGGCCTCCCCGACCTCCTACCTCCCTACGCCAGCCAGGCCTCCTAGACCCCCACCTCCCTATGCCACCCAGGCTTCCCCGCCATCCCACGTCCCTACGCCCCCCAGGCCTCCCCGACCTCCTACCTCCCTATGCCACCCAGGCCTCCCCGACCTCCTAACTCCCTGCACCACAGAGACCTCCTAGACCCCCCCCTCTCTACGACACAAAGGCCGACCCGACCCCCTACCCACTCGGCCACCCAGGCCACCCCGACCCTCCACAAACAGTCGCCCGTCCCGTGCCCCTACCCACTCTGCCATCAAGGCCTACCCGACCCCCTAGCCACTCGGTCACCGCGGCCGCCCCGACATACTACCTCCCTACGCCACCCAGGCCTCCCCGATATCCTACCTCCCTACGCCACCCAGGCTTCCCAGATATCCTAACTCCATACGCCACCCAGGCCTCCCCGACCTCCAACCATCCTACGCCACCCAGGCCTCCCCGACATCCTACCTCTATACGCCACCCAGGCCTCCCCGATATCGTACCTCCCTACGCCAATGAGGCCTCCCCGACATCCTACCTCCATACGCCACCCAAGGCTCCCCGACCTCTACCACCCTACGCCACCCAGGCCTCCCCGACATCCTACCTCCATACGCCACCCAGGCCTCGCCGACATCCTACCTCCATACGCCACCCAGGGCTCCCCGACCTCTACCACCCTAGGCCACCCAGGCCTCCCCGACATACTACCTCCATACGCCACCCATGCCTCCCCGACCTCTACCACCTTACGCCACCCAGGCCTCTCCGACCTTCTACCTCCCTACGCCACCCACGTCTCCTCGACCTTTTACCTCCCTACGCCACGTAGGCCTCCCCGACCTCCTACCTCCCTACGCCACCCAGGCCTCCCCGAGATCCTACCTCTCTACGCCACCCAGGCCTCCCCGACATCCTACCTCCCTACGCCACCCAGGCCTCCCCGACCTTCTACCTCCCTACGCCAAACAGGCCTCCCCGACCTTTTACCTCCCTACGCCACCCGGGCCTCCCCGATATACTACCGCTCTACGCCACCCAGGCCTCCCCGACATCCTACCTCTCTACGCCACCCAGGCCTCCCCGACCTCCTACCTCCCTACGCCACCCAGGCCTCCCTGACCTCCTGCCTCCCTACGCTACTCACGTCTCCCCGACCTCCTACCTTCCTACACCACCCAGGCCCCCCCGACCTCCTACCTCTCTACGCCACCCAGGCCTCCCGGACATCCTACCTCTCTACGCCACCCACGTCTCCCCGACCTTCTACCTCCCTACATCACCCAGGCCTCCCCGATATCCTACCGCTCTACGCCACCCAGGCCTCCCCGACCTTCTACCTCCCTACGTCACCCAGGCCTCCCCGATATCCTACCGCCCTGCGCCACCCCGGCCTGGCCGATATCCTACCTCCCTACGCAACCCAGGCCTCCCCGATATCCTACCTCCCTACGCCACCCTCCCAAAAGCTCCTACCTCCCTACGCCACCCAGGCCTCCCCGACATCCTACTTCCCTACGCCACCTAGGCCTCCCCGACCTCCTACCTCCCTACGCCACCCAGGCCTCCCTGATCTCCTACCTCCCTACGCCACCCAGGCCTCCCCGATATTTTACCTACCTCCCTACGCCACCTAGGCCACCCCGACCTCCTACCTCCCTACGCCACCCAGGCCTCCTCGACCTCCTACCTCCCTACGCCACCTAGGCCTCCCCGACCTCCTACCTCCCTACGCCACCCAGGCCTCCCCGACCTCCTACCTCCCTACGCCACCCAGGCCTCTCCGACCTTCTACCTCCCTACGCCACCCACGTCTCCTCGACCTTTTACCTCCCTACGCCACGTAGGCCTCCCCGACCTCCTACCTCCCTACGCCACCCAGGCCTCCCCGACATCCTACCTCTCTACGCCACCCAGGCCTCCCCGACATCCTACCTCCCTACGCCACCCAGGCCTCCCCGACCTTCTACCTCCCTACGCCAAACAGGCCTCCCCGACCTTTTACCTCCCTACGCCACCCGGGCCTCCCCGACATACTACCTCTCTACGCCACCCAGGCCTCCCCGACATCCTACCTCTCTACGCCACCCAGGCCTCCCCGACCTCCTACCTCCCTACGCCACCCAGGCCTCCCTGACCTCCCGCCTCCCTACGCCACTCACGTCTCCCCGACCTCCTACCTTCCTACACCACCCAGGCCCCCCCGACCTCCTACCTCTCTACGCCACCCAGGCCTCCCGAACATCCTACCTCTCTACGCCACCCACGTCTCCCCGACCTTCTACCTCCCTACATCACCCAGGCCTCCCCGATATCCTACCGCTCTACGCCACCCAGGCCTCCCCGACCTTCTACCTCCCTACGTCACCCAGGCCTCCCCGATATCCTACCGCCCTGCGCCACCCCGGCCTGGCCGATATCCTACCTCCCTACGCAACCCAGGCCTCCCCGATATCCTACCTCCCTACGTCACCCTCCCAAAAGCTCCTACCTCCCTACGCCACCCAGGCCTCCCCGACATCCTACTTCCCTACGCCACCTAGGCCTCCCCGACCTCCTACCTCCCTACGCCACCCAGGCCTCCCTGATCTCCTACCTCCCTACGCCACCCAGGCCTCCCCGATATTTTACCTACCTCCCTACGCCACCTAGGCCACCCCGACCTCCTACCTCCCTACGCCACCCAGGCCTCCTCGACCTCCTACCTCCCTACGCCACCTAGGCCTCCCCGACCTCCTACCTCCCTACGCCACCCAGGCCTCCCCGACCTCCTACCTCCCTACGCCACCCAGGCCTCCCCGACATCCTACCTCCCTACGCCACCCATGCCTCCCCAACATCCTACCTCTCTACGCCACGTAGGCCTCCCCGACCTCCTACCTCCCTACGCCACCCAGGCCTCCCCGACATCCTACCTCTCTACGCCACCCAGGCCTCCCCGACATCCTACCTCCCTACGCCACCCAGGCCTCCCCGACCTTCTACCTCCCTACGCCAAACAGGCCTCCCCGACCTTTTACCACCCTACGCCACCCAGGCCTCCCCGACATCCTACCTCTCTACGCCACCCAGGCCTCCCCGACCTCCTACCTCCCTACGCCACCCAGGCTTCCCTGACCTCCTGCCTTCCTACGCCACTCACGTCTCCCCGACCTCCTACCTTCCTACACCACCCAGGCCCCCCCGACCTCCTACCTCTCTACGCCACCCAGGCCTCCCGGACATCCTACCTCTCTACGCCACCCACGTCTCCCCGACCTTCTACCTCCCTACATCACCCAGGCCTCCCCGATATCCTACCGCTCTACGCCACCCAGGCCTCCCCGACCTTCTACCTCCCTACGTCACCCAGGCCTCCCCGATATCCTACCGCCCTGCGCCACCCCGGCCTGGCCGATATCCTACCTCCCTACGCAACCCAGGCCTCCCCGACATCCTACCTCCCTACGTCACCCTCCCAAAAGCTCCTACCTCCCTACGCCACCCAGGCCTCCCCGACATCCTACTTCCCTACGCCACCTAGGCCTCCCCGACCTCCTACCTCCCTACGCCACCCAGGCCTCCCTGATCTCCTACCTCCCTACGCCACCCAGGCCTCCCTGATATTTTACCTACCTCCCTACGCCACCTAGGCCACCCCGACCTCCTACCTCCCTACGCCACCCAGGCCTCCTCGACCTCCTACCTCCCTACGCCACCTAGGCCTCCCCGACCTCCTACCTCCCTACGCCACCCAGGCCTCCCCGACCTCCTACCTCCCTACGCCACCCAGGCCTCCCCGACATCCTACCTCCCTACGCCACCCATGCCTCCCCAACATCCTACCTCTCTACGCCACCCAGGCCTCCCCGACATCCTACCTCCCTACGCCACCCAGGCCTCCCCGACCTTTTACCTCCCTACGCCACCCAGGCCTCCCTGAACTCGTACCTCCCTACGCCACCCACGCCTTCCCGACCTCCTACCTCCCTACGCCACCCAGGCCTCCCCGACCTTCTACCTCCCTACGCCACCCAGGCCTCTCCGACTTTCTACCTCCCTACGCCACCCACGTCTCCTCGACCTTTTACCTCCCTACGCCACGTAGGCCTCCCCGACCTCCTACCTCCCTACGCCACCCAGGCCTCCCCGACATCCTACCTCTCTACGCCACCCAGGCCTCCCCGACATCCTACCTCCCTACGCCACCCAGGCCTCCCCGACCTTCTACCTCCCTACGCCAAACAGGCCTCCCCGACCTTTTACCTCCCTACGCCACCCGGGCCTCCCCGACATACTACCTCTCTACGCCACCCAGGCCTCCCCGACATCCTACCTCTCTACGCCACCCAGGCCTCCCCGACCTCCTACCTCCCTACGCCACCCAGGCCTCCCTGACCTCCTGCCTCCCTACGCCACTCACGTCTCCCCGACCTCCTACCTTCCTACACCACCCAGGCCCCCCCGACCTCCTACCTCTCTACGCCACCCAGGCCTCCCGGACATCCTACCTCTCTACGCCACCCACGTCTCCCCGACCTTCTACCTCCCTACATCACCCAGGCCTCCCCGATATCCTACCGCTCTACGCCACCCAGGCCTCCCCGACCTTCTACCTCCCTACGTCACCCAGGCCTCCCCGATATCCTACCGCCCTGCGCCACCCCGGCCTGGCCGATATCCTACATCCCTACGCAACCCAGGCCTCCCCGATATCCTACCTCCCTACGTCACCCTCCCAAAAGCTCCTACCTCCCTACGCCACCCAGGCCTCCCCGACATCCTACTTCCCTACGCCACCTAGGCCTCCCCGACCTCCTACCTCCCTACGCCACCCAGGCCTCCCTGATCTCCTACCTCCCTACGCCACCCAGGCCTCCCCGATATTTTACCTACCTCCCTACGCCACCTAGGCCACCCCGACCTCCTACCTCCCTACGCCACCCAGGCCTCCTCGACCTCCTACCTCCCTACGCCACCTAGGCCTCCCCGACCTCCTACCTCCCTACGCCACCCAGGCCTCCCCGACCTCCTACCTCCCTACGCCACCCAGGCCTCTCCGACCTTCTACCTCCCTACGCCACCCACGTCTCCTCGACCTTTTACCTCCCTACGCCACGTAGGCCTCCCCGACCTCCTACCTCCCTACGCCACCCAGGCCTCCCCGACATCCTACCTCTCTACGCCACCCAGGCCTCCCCGACATCCTACCTCCCTACGCCACCCAGGCCTCCCCGACCTTCTACCTCCCTACGCCAAACAGGCCTCCCCGACCTTTTACCTCCCTACGCCACCCGGGCCTCCCCGATATACTACCTCTCTACGCCACCCAGGCCTCCCCGACATCCTACCTCTCTACGCCACCCAGGCCTCCCCGACCTCCTACCTCCCTACGCCACCCAGGCCTCCCTGACCTCCTGCCTCCCTACGCCACACACGTCTCCCCGACCTCCTACCTTCCTACACCACCCAGGCCCCCCCGACCTCCTACCTCTCTACGCCACCCAGGCCTCCCGGACATCCTACCTCTCTACGCCACCCACGTCTCCCCGACCTTCTACCTCCCTACATCACCCAGGCCTCCCCGATATCCTACCGCTCTACGCCACCCAGGCCTCCCCGACCTTCTACCTCCCTACGTCACCCAGGCCTCCCCGATATCCTACCGCCCTGCGCCACCCCGGCCTGGCCGATATCCTACCTCCCTACGCAACCCAGGCCTCCCCGATATCCTACCTCCCTACGTCACCCTCCCAAAAGCTCCTACCTCCCTACGCCACCCAGGCCTCCCCGACATCCTACTTCCCTACGCCACCTAGGCCTCCCCGACCTCTTACCTCCCTACGCCACCCAGGCCTCCCTGATCTCCTACCTCCCTACGCCACCCAGGCCTCCCCGATATTTTACCTACCTCCCTACGCCACCTAGGCCACCCCGACCTCCTACCTCCCTACGCCACCCAGGCCTCCTCGACCTCCTACCTCCCTACGCCACCTAGGCCTCCCCGACCTCCTACCTCCCTACGCCACCCAGGCCTCCCCGACCTCCTACCTCCCTACGCCACCCAGGCCTCTCCGACCTTCTACCTCCCTACGCCACCCACGTCTCCTCGACCTTTTACCTCCCTACGCCACGTAGGCCTCCCCGACCTCCTACCTCCCTACGCCACCCAGGCCTCCCCGACATCCTACCTCTCTACGCCACCCAGGCCTCCCCGACATCCTACCTCCCTACGCCACCCAGGCCTCCCCGACCTTCTACCTCCCTACGCCAAACAGGCCTCCCCGACCTTTTACCTCCCTACGCCACCCGGGCCTCCCCGACATACTACCTCTCTACGCCACCCAGGCCTCCCCGACATCCTACCTCTCTACGCCACCCAGGCCTCCCCGACCTCCTACCTCCCTACGCCACCCAGGCCTCCCTGACCTCCTGCCTCCCTACGCCACTCACGTCTCCCCGACCTCCTACCTTCCTACACCACCCAGGCCCCCCCGACCTCCTACCTCTCTACGCCACCCAGGCCTCCCGGACATCCTACCTCTCTACGCCACCCACGTCTCCCCGACCTTCTACCTCCCTACATCACCCAGGCCTCCCCGATATCCTACCGCTCTACGCCACCCAGGCCTCCCCGACCTTCTACCTCCCTACGTCACCCAGGCCTCCCCGATATCCTACCGCCCTGCGCCACCCCGGCCTGGCCGATATCCTACCTCCCTACGCAACCCAGGCCTCCCCGATATCCTACCTCCCTACGTCACCCTCCCAAAAGCTCCTACCTCCCTACGCCACCCAGGCCTCCCCGACATCCTACTTCCCTACGCCACCTAGGCCTCCCCGACCTCCTACCTCCCTACGCCACCCAGGCCTCCCTGATCTCCTACCTCCCTACGCCACCCAGGCCTCCCCGATATTTTACCTACCTCCCTACGCCACCTAGGCCACCCCGACCTCCTACCTCCCTACGCCACCCAGGCCTCCTCGACCTCCTACCTCCCTACGCCACCTAGGCCTCCCCGACCTCCTACCTCCCTACGCCACCCAGGCCTCCCCGACCTCCTACCTCCCTACGCCACCCAGGCCTCCCCGACATCCTACCTCCCTACGCCACCCATGCCTCCCCAACATCCTACCTCTCTACGCCACGTAGGCCTCCCCGACCTCCTACCTCCCTACGCCACCCAGGCCTCCCCGACATCCTACCTCTCTACGCCACCCAGGCCTCCCCGACATCCTACCTCCCTACGCCACCCAGGCCTCCCCGACCTTCTACCTCCCTACGCCAAACAGGCCTCCCCGACCTTTTACCTCCCTACGCCACCCGGGCCTCCCCGACATACTACCTCTCTACGCCACCCAGGCCTCCCCGACATCCTACCTTTCTACGCCACCCAGGCCTCCCCGACCTCCTACCTCCCTACGCCACCCAGGCTTCCCTGACCTCCTGCCTTCCTACGCCACTCACGTCTCCCCGACCTCCTACCTTCCTACACCACCCAGGCCCCCCCGACCTCCTACCTCTCTACGCCACCCAGGCCTCCCGGACATCCTACCTCTCTACGCCACCCACGTCTCCCCGACCTTCTACCTCCCTACATCACCCAGGCCTCCCCGATATCCTACCGCTCTACGCCACCCAGGCCTCCCCGACCTTCTACCTCCCTACGTCACCCAGGCCTCCCCGATATCCTACCGCCCTGCGCCACCCCGGCCTGGCCGATATCCTACCTCCCTACGCAACCCAGGCCTCCCCGACATCCTACCTCCCTACGTCACCCTCCCAAAAGCTCCTACCTCCCTACGCCACCCAGGCCTCCCCGACATCCTACTTCCCTACGCCACCTAGGCCTCCCCGACCTCCTACCTCCCTACGCCACCCAGGCCTCCCTGATCTCCTACCTCCCTACGCCACCCAGGCCTCCCTGATATTTTACCTACCTCCCTACGCCACCTAGGCCACCCCGACCTCCTACCTCCCTACGCCACCCAGGCCTCCTCGACCTCCTACCTCCCTACGCCACCTAGGCCTCCCCGACCTCCTACCTCCCTACGCCACCCAGGCCTCCCCGACCTCCTACCTCCCTACGCCACCCAGGCCTCCCCGACATCCTACCTCCCTACGCCACCCATGCCTCCCCAACATCCTACCTCTCTACGCCACCCAGGCCTCCCCGACATCCTACCTCCCTACGCCACCCAGGCCTCCCCGACCTTTTACCTCAATACGCCACCCAGGCCTCCCCGACCTTCTACCTCCCTACGCCACCCAGGCCTCTCCGACCTTCTACCTCCCTACGCCACCTACGTCTCCCCGACCTTTTACCTCCCTACGCCACGTAGGCCTCCCCGACCTCCTACCTCCCTACGCCACCCAGGCCTCCCCGACTTCCTACCTCCCTACGCCACCTAGGCCTCCCCGACCTCCTACCTCCCTACGCCACCCAGGCCTCCCCGACCTCCTACCTCCCTACGCCACCCAGGCCTCCAAGGCCTCGTACCTCCCTACGCCACCCAGGCCTCCCCGACCTCCTACCTCCTTACGTCATCGAGGCCTCCCGGACATCCTACCTCCCTACTCCACCCAGGCCTCCCCGACCTTCTACCTCCCTCCACCACCCAGGCCTCCCCGACATCCTACCACCCTACGCCATCCAGGCATCCCCGACCTCCTACCTCCCTACGCCATCCACGCCTCCCCGACCTCCTACCTCCCTACGCCACCCCGGGCCTCCCCGACCTCCTATCTTCCTACGCCACCCAGGCCTCCTCGACCTCCTACCTTCCTACGCCATCCAGGCCTCCCCGATATCTTACCTCCCTACTCCACCCAGGCCTCCCCGACCTCCTACCTCCCTACGCCACCCAGGCCTCTCCGACATCCTACCTCCCTACGCCACCCATGCCTCCCCGACATTCTACCTCCCTACGCCACCCACGGCTCCCCGACCTCCTACCTCCTACCTCCCTACGCCACTCAGGCATCCAAGGCCTCCTACCTCCCTACGCCACCCAGGCCTCCCCGACCTCCTACCTCCCTACGTCATCCAGGCCTCCCGGCCATCCTACCTTCCTACTCCACCCAGGCCTCCCCGACCTTCTACCTCCCTCCACCACCCAGGCCTCCCCTACATCCTACCACCCTACGCCATCCAGGCCTCCCCGACCTCCTACCTCCCTACGCCATCCACGCCTCCCCGACCTCCTACCTCCCTACGCCACCCCGGGCCTCCCCGACCTCCTACCTCCCTACGCCAGCCAGGCCTCCTAGACCCCCACCTCCCTATGCCACCCAGGCTTCCCCGCCATCCCACGTCCCTACGCCCCCCAGGCCTCCCCGACCTCCTACCTCCCTATGCCACCCAGGCCTCCCCGACCTCCTAACTCCCTGCACCACAGAGACCTCCTAGACCCCCCCCTCTCTACGACACAAAGGCCGACCCGACCCCCTACCCACTCGGCCACCCAGGCCACCCCGACCCTCCACAAACAGTCGCCCGTCCCGTGCCCCTACCCACTCTGCCACCAAGGCCTACCCGACCCCCTAGCCACTCGGTCACCGCGGCCGCCCCGACATACTACCTCCCTACGCCACCCAGGCCTCCCCGATATCCTACCTCCCTACGCCACCCAGGCTTCCCAGATATCCTAACTCCATACGCCACCCAGGCCTCCCCGACCTCCAACCATCCTACGCCACCCAGGCCTCCCCGACATCCTACCTCTATACGCCACCCAGGCCTCCCCGATATCGTACCTCCCTACGCCAATGAGGCCTCCCCGACATCCTACCTCCATACGCCACCCAAGGCTCCCCGACCTCTACCACCCTACGCCACCCAGGCCTCCCCGACATCCTACCTCCATACGCCACCCAGGCCTCGCCGACATCCTACCTCCATACGCCACCCAGGGCTCCCCGACCTCTACCACCCTAGGCCACCCAGGCCTCCCCGACATACTACCTCCATACGCCACCCATGCCTCCCCGACCTCTACCACCTTACGCCACCCAGGCCTCTCCGACCTTCTACCTCCCTACGCCACCCACGTCTCCTCGACCTTTTACCTCCCTACGCCACGTAGGCCTCCCCGACCTCCTACCTCCCTACGCCACCCAGGCCTCCCCGAGATCCTACCTCTCTACGCCACCCAGGCCTCCCCGACATCCTACCTCCCTACGCCACCCAGGCCTCCCCGACCTTCTACCTCCCTACGCCAAACAGGCCTCCCCGACCTTTTACCTCCCTACGCCACCCGGGCCTCCCCGATATACTACCGCTCTACGCCACCCAGGCCTCCCCGACATCCTACCTCTCTACGCCACCCAGGCCTCCCCGACCTCCTACCTCCCTACGCCACCCAGGCCTCCCTGACCTCCTGCCTCCCTACGCTACTCACGTCTCCCCGACCTCCTACCTTCCTACACCACCCAGGCCCCCCCGACCTCCTACCTCTCTACGCCACCCAGGCCTCCCGGACATCCTACCTCTCTACGCCACCCACGTCTCCCCGACCTTCTACCTCCCTACATCACCCAGGCCTCCCCGATATCCTACCGCTCTACGCCACCCAGGCCTCCCCGACCTTCTACCTCCCTACGTCACCCAGGCCTCCCCGATATCCTACCGCCCTGCGCCACCCCGGCCTGGCCGATATCCTACCTCCCTACGCAACCCAGGCCTCCCCGATATCCTACCTCCCTACGCCACCCTCCCAAAAGCTCCTACCTCCCTACGCCACCCAGGCCTCCCCGACATCCTACTTCCCTACGCCACCTAGGCCTCCCCGACCTCCTACCTCCCTACGCCACCCAGGCCTCCCTGATCTCCTACCTCCCTACGCCACCCAGGCCTCCCCGATATTTTACCTACCTCCCTACGCCACCTAGGCCACCCCGACCTCCTACCTCCCTACGCCACCCAGGCCTCCTCGACCTCCTACCTCCCTACGCCACCTAGGCCTCCCCGACCTCCTACCTCCCTACGCCACCCAGGCCTCCCCGACCTCCTACCTCCCTACGCCACCCAGGCCTCTCCGACCTTCTACCTCCCTACGCCACCCACGTCTCCTCGACCTTTTACCTCCCTACGCCACGTAGGCCTCCCCGACCTCCTACCTCCCTACGCCACCCAGGCCTCCCCGACATCCTACCTCTCTACGCCACCCAGGCCTCCCCGACATCCTACCTCCCTACGCCACCCAGGCCTCCCCGACCTTCTACCTCCCTACGCCAAACAGGCCTCCCCGACCTTTTACCTCCCTACGCCACCCGGGCCTCCCCGACATACTACCTCTCTACGCCACCCAGGCCTCCCCGACATCCTACCTCTCTACGCCACCCAGGCCTCCCCGACCTCCTACCTCCCTACGCCACCCAGGCCTCCCTGACCTCCCGCCTCCCTACGCCACTCACGTCTCCCCGACCTCCTACCTTCCTACACCACCCAGGCCCCCCCGACCTCCTACCTCTCTACGCCACCCAGGCCTCCCGAACATCCTACCTCTCTACGCCACCCACGTCTCCCCGACCTTCTACCTCCCTACATCACCCAGGCCTCCCCGATATCCTACCGCTCTACGCCACCCAGGCCTCCCCGACCTTCTACCTCCCTACGTCACCCAGGCCTCCCCGATATCCTACCGCCCTGCGCCACCCCGGCCTGGCCGATATCCTACCTCCCTACGCAACCCAGGCCTCCCCGATATCCTACCTCCCTACGTCACCCTCCCAAAAGCTCCTACCTCCCTACGCCACCCAGGCCTCCCCGACATCCTACTTCCCTACGCCACCTAGGCCTCCCCGACCTCCTACCTCCCTACGCCACCCAGGCCTCCCTGATCTCCTACCTCCCTACGCCACCCAGGCCTCCCCGATATTTTACCTACCTCCCTACGCCACCTAGGCCACCCCGACCTCCTACCTCCCTACGCCACCCAGGCCTCCTCGACCTCCTACCTCCCTACGCCACCTAGGCCTCCCCGACCTCCTACCTCCCTACGCCACCCAGGCCTCCCCGACCTCCTACCTCCCTACGCCACCCAGGCCTCCCCGACATCCTACCTCCCTACGCCACCCATGCCTCCCCAACATCCTACCTCTCTACGCCACGTAGGCCTCCCCGACCTCCTACCTCCCTACGCCACCCAGGCCTCCCCGACATCCTACCTCTCTACGCCACCCAGGCCTCCCCGACATCCTACCTCCCTACGCCACCCAGGCCTCCCCGACCTTCTACCTCCCTACGCCAAACAGGCCTCCCCGACCTTTTACCACCCTACGCCACCCAGGCCTCCCCGACATCCTACCTCTCTACGCCACCCAGGCCTCCCCGACCTCCTACCTCCCTACGCCACCCAGGCTTCCCTGACCTCCTGCCTTCCTACGCCACTCACGTCTCCCCGACCTCCTACCTTCCTACACCACCCAGGCCCCCCCGACCTCCTACCTCTCTACGCCACCCAGGCCTCCCGGACATCCTACCTCTCTACGCCACCCACGTCTCCCCGACCTTCTACCTCCCTACATCACCCAGGCCTCCCCGATATCCTACCGCTCTACGCCACCCAGGCCTCCCCGACCTTCTACCTCCCTACGTCACCCAGGCCTCCCCGATATCCTACCGCCCTGCGCCACCCCGGCCTGGCCGATATCCTACCTCCCTACGCAACCCAGGCCTCCCCGACATCCTACCTCCCTACGTCACCCTCCCAAAAGCTCCTACCTCCCTACGCCACCCAGGCCTCCCCGACATCCTACTTCCCTACGCCACCTAGGCCTCCCCGACCTCCTACCTCCCTACGCCACCCAGGCCTCCCTGATCTCCTACCTCCCTACGCCACCCAGGCCTCCCTGATATTTTACCTACCTCCCTACGCCACCTAGGCCACCCCGACCTCCTACCTCCCTACGCCACCCAGGCCTCCTCGACCTCCTACCTCCCTACGCCACCTAGGCCTCCCCGACCTCCTACCTCCCTACGCCACCCAGGCCTCCCCGACCTCCTACCTCCCTACGCCACCCAGGCCTCCCCGACATCCTACCTCCCTACGCCACCCATGCCTCCCCAACATCCTACCTCTCTACGCCACCCAGGCCTCCCCGACATCCTACCTCCCTACGCCACCCAGGCCTCCCCGACCTTTTACCTCAATACGCCACCCAGGCCTCCCCGACCTTCTACCTCCCTACGCCACCCAGGCCTCTCCGACCTTCTACCTCCCTACGCCACCTACGTCTCCCCGACCTTTTACCTCCCTACGCCACGTAGGCCTCCCCGACCTCCTACCTCCCTACGCCACCCAGGCCTCCCCGACTTCCTACCTCCCTACGCCACCTAGGCCTCCCCGACCTCCTACCTCCCTACGCCACCCAGGCCTCCCCGACCTCCTACCTCCCTACGCCACCCAGGCCTCCAAGGCCTCGTACCTCCCTACGCCACCCAGGCCTCCCCGACCTCCTACCTCCTTACGTCATCGAGGCCTCCCGGACATCCTACCTCCCTACTCCACCCAGGCCTCCCCGACCTTCTACCTCCCTCCACCACCCAGGCCTCCCCGACATCCTACCACCCTACGCCATCCAGGCATCCCCGACCTCCTACCTCCCTACGCCATCCACGCCTCCCCGACCTCCTACCTCCTTACGCCACCCCGGGCCTCCCCGACCTCCTATCTTCCTACGCCACCCAGGCCTCCTCGACCTCCTACCTTCCTACGCCATCCAGGCCTCCCCGATATCTTACCTCCCTACTCCACCCAGGCCTCCCCGACCTCCTACCTCCCTACGCCACCCAGGCCTCTCCGACATCCTACCTCCCTACGCCACCCATGCCTCCCCGACATTCTACCTCCCTACGCCACCCACGGCTCCCCGACCTCCTACCTCCTACCTCCCTACGCCACTCAGGCCTCCAAGGCCTCCTACCTCCCTACGCCACCCAGGCCTCCCCGACCTCCTACCTCCCTACGTCATCCAGGCCTCCCGGCCATCCTACCTTCCTACTCCACCCAGGCCTCCCCGACCTTCTACCTCCCTCCACCACCAAGGCCTCCCCTACATCCTACCACCCTACGCCATCCAGGCCTCCCCGACCTCCTACCTCCCTACGCCATCCACGCCTCCCCGACCTCCTACCTCCCTACGCCACCCCGGGCCTCCCCGACCTCCTACCTCCCTACGCCAGCCAGGCCTCCTAGACCCCCACCTCCCTATGCCACCCAGGCTTCCCCGCCATCCCACGTCCCTACGCCCCCCAGGCCTCCCCGACCTCCTACCTCCCTATGCCACCCAGGCCTCCCCGACCTCCTAACTCCCTGCACCACAGAGACCTCCTAGACCCCCCCCTCTCTACGACACAAAGGTCGACCCGACCCCCTACCCACTCGGCCACCCAGGCCACCCCGACCCTCCACAAACAGTCGCCCGTCCCGTGCCCCTACCCACTCTGCCACCAAGGCCTACCCGACCCCCTAGCCACTCGGTCACCGCGGCCGCCCCGACATACTACCTCCCTACGCCACCCAGACCTCCCCGATATCCTACCTCCCTACGCCACCCAGGCTTCCCAGATATCCTAACTCCATACGCCACCCAGGCCTCCCCGACCTCCAACCATCCTACGCCACCCAGGCCTCCCCGACATCCTACCTCTATACGCCACCCAGGCCTCCCCGATATCGTACCTCCCTACGCCAATGAGGCCTCCCCGACATCCTACCTCCATACGCCACCCAAGGCTCCCCGACCTCTACCACCCTACGCCACCCAGGCCTCCCCGACATCCTACCTCCATACGCCACCCAGGCCTCGCCGACATCCTACCTCCATACGCCACCCAGGGCTCCCCGACCTCTACCACCCTAGGCCACCCAGGCCTCCCCGACATACTACCTCCATACGCCACCCATGCCTCCCCGACCTCTACCACCCTACGCCACCCAGGCATCCCCGACATCCTACCTCTATACGCCACCCAGGCCTCCCCGATCTCCTACCTCCCTACGCCAATGAGGCCTCCCCGACATCCTATCTCCATACGCCACCCAGGGCTCCCCGATATGCTACCTCCCAACTCCACCCAGGCCTCCCCGACGTCCTACCTCCATACGCCACCCAGGCCTCCCCGATATCCTACTTCCCTACGACACCCAGACCTACCCGACCTCCTACCTCCCTACTCGGTCACCGCGGCCGCCCCGACCCCCTACCTACTCGGCTATCGAGACCGCCCCGTCACCCAACCCACTTGGCCATCGAGGCCGCCCCGACCCGCTTTAATTGACTTGGGGTGCGTAAAAAACACTGGTGTGTGAGACGAGACGACCTTTCGGGGCTTGTGATTGATGTCGCAGCTCCAATTTCCTTTTCCCCTCTCGCAATCCCCACCTGAGACTGCTTGATAGGGGCATGCTCAACGTTTCCGAATTGCGGTCACCACACCCACACAGTCCAGTCCGCCGATCCGATACGCTAGATCCCCACTGTCTCCACAATCTAAATGACGTACGACCACAAACCGGAAGTCAACCGTATTTCCGGTCTGATGGCAAATGGCAGCCATATTGGAAAGACTCGGCGCTGAACGTACCCGTAGATTAGAGAGCGCGGTGCGTGCACAGAGCAGTGGCACGGCGCTCGCCAGTGGAGTGGCAGTCTGTGCCTCTGTCTGTCACGGCATATCCGCCCAAATGGTTGCGAACGGAGATTACAAATCAGCATTGGGCGAGTCTGTAAGGCGATATCCTCCCTCCGAGCCAGGCACCATCGTTTAGCACGGTGATCTGATGTGCAAGTTCCACTAAAAGACACAGTGGACACATCTAACATTATTTACCCTTACAGGGCACCGTGTATTAGACAGCATCATCAACCATTTCATTTTTTGGATCTATTTGTTATATGATATGGGGCAACAATTCATTGATACGACATAAATCTTTGTAGATCATACTTATGGGCCAAGTAGAGAGGAACCATATATCCGGGGGTAATGTAGGGTTTTCCCGTGTGGATTCCTAGGCTTGGCTCTCAAGATTGCATACCAAAATATACCATTAAAGTGGAGATGATATGGAAATATACACTGTTTAAGTAGTATACTTACATGCGCCATCTTAGCTTATTATCAAAGATATGATGCATATGATTTATACCTCGTTGGGTATGTAAAACAACAATTTCAATATAAATCTGCGCGGACTATTTTATCGCGTCCTGGCGAGTCGCGGTCGACATCACACAGAATACCGAACAGCGAACAGGCGCGCAGGGATCCACATTGTTTCAGGATTTAAATTCAAGACAGAATATACTTATACGACATGGAGAAGAGGTTGGTAAATTACAGAACATATTACTTTAAAATCGAGATTCGTGGGAAAGGTACACTTTTAAAATCTTGTCCAATTTCGACCCCCACTCCCCTTGCAACTTGCTGGAAACGCCCTTGGTAACCCCCTACTCTTTACACCTAGGAAGAAAGACCCAAACGTGGGCAGTGGCACAGGCGGGCCTCGAATCACTACTAATGAATCAAATCATTTGAACTAAGTCTGTAAATAGTTCTCCCCAAACATAGTTCCGTGGACAAAGTACAGACATGTGGTGAATGTGGAAGAAAACGTCGCTTTAGAAAGGCCCACAAGTGACATAGAATCTATAGGTAACTCTGAATGTAGGCGTGTACACAGGAAGCTATGATATAATACAATAAAGATGTCGACGGCACAATCCCTGGCGAATCCCAGACACCCGGATCAGGCGGCAAAAAATAAGCGATCAAGAAACAGACGCATTTAGGGTTCAAATTGACAGGAACACAATAGCCAAGCACGCTACGAGACTGGCAACGTCCTGTCTTTAGGGGTTTTTCATGTTGGTCTCATAGACGACCGTCATCCGGTTGTCTTTACCCGGAGAGTGGCGGCAGAACAAAGGAAATGAATGCGTAACATTGGTCGCGGTCGCCGATGTGTGGGTGTTACATGTTGGTGACTGGGTGGTACATGATGGTGACTGGATGTTACATGTTGGTGAGTGGGTGTTACATGTTGGTGACTGGGTGTTACATGTTGGGGACTGGGTGTTACATGTTGGTGACTGGGTGGTACATGATGGTGACTGGATGTTACATGTTGGTGACTGGGTGTTACATGTTGGTGACTGGGTGTTACATGATGGTGATGGGTGTTACATGTTGGTGACTGGGTGTTACATGAGGGTGACTGGGTGTTATATGTCAGTGACAGGATGTTACATGTTGGTGACTGGGTGTTACATGATGGTGAATGGGTGTTACATGTTGGTGACTGGGTGTTACATGTTGGTGACTGGGTGTTACATGTTGGTGACTGGGTGTTACATGTTGGGGACTGGGTGTTACATGTTGGTGACTGGGTGTTACATGATGGTGACTGGGTCATACATGTTGGTGACTGGGTGTTACATGATGGTGACTGGGTATTACATGTTGGTGACTGGGTGTTACATGTTGGTGACTGGGTGTTATTAGTCAGTGACTGAATGTTACATGTTGGTGACTGGGTGTTACATGTTGGTGACTGGATGTTACATGTTGGTGACTGGGTGTTACATGTTGGTGACTGGTTGTTACATGTTGGTGACTGGTTGTTACATGTTGGTGACTGGGTGTTACATGATGGTGACTGGATGTTACATGTTGGTGACTGGGTGTTACATGTTGGCGACTGGGTGTTACATGTTGGTGACTGGGTGTTACACATTGGTGACTGGATGTTACATGTTGGTGACTGGGTGTTACATATTGGTGCCTGGGTGTTACATGTTGGTGACTGGGTGTTACATGTTGGTGACTGGATGTTACATGATGGTGACTGGGTGTTATATGTCAGTGACTGGATGTTACATGTTGGTGACTGGGTGTTACATGTTGGTGAATGGGTGTTACATGATTGTGACTGGATGTTACATGTTGGTGACTGGGTGTTACATGTTGGGGACTGGGTGTTACATGTTGGTGACTAGGTGTTACATGTTGGTGACGGGGTAATACATGATGGTGACTGGATGTTACATGTTGGTGACTGGTTGTTACATGTTGGTGACTGGATGTTACATGTTGGTGACTGGGTGTTACATGTTGGTGACTGGGTAGTACATGATGGTGACTGGATGTTACATGTTGGTGACTGGTGGTTGCATGTTGGTGACTGGTTGTTACATGTTGGTGACTGGGTGTTACATGATGGTGACTGGATGTTACATGTTGGTGACTGGGTGTTACATGTTGGCGACTGGGTGTTACATGTTGGTGACTGGGTGTTACACATTGGTGACTGGATGTTACATGTTGGTGACTGGTTGTTACATATTGGTGACTGGGTGTTACATGTTGGTGACTGGGCGTTACATGTTGGTGCCTGGGTGTTACATGTTGGTGACTGGGTGTTACATGTTGGTGACTGGATGTTACATGATGGTGACTGGGTGTTATATGTCAGTGACTGGATGTTACATGTTGGTGACTGGGTGTTACATGTTGGTGAATAGGTGTTACATATTGGTGAGTAGATGTTACATTTTGGTGACTGGGTGTTACATGTTGGTGACTGGGTGTTACATATTGGTGACTGGATGTTACATGTTGGTGACTGGGTGTTACATATTGGTGACTGGATGTTACATGTTGGTAACTGGGTGTTACATGTTGGTGACTGGGTGTTACATGTTGGGGACTGGGTGTTACACATTGGTGACTGCGTGTTACATGATGGTGACTGGATGTTACATGATGGTGACTCGGTCTTCAATGTCGGTGACTAGATGTTACATGTTGGTGACTGGGTGCTACATGTTGGTGACTGGGTGTTACATGTTGGTGACAGGGTGTTACATGTTGGTGACTGGATGTTACATGATGGTGACACGGTGTTATATGTCAGTGACTGGATGTTACATGTTAGTGACTGGGTGTTACATGTTGGTGACTGGGTGTTACATGTTGGTGACTGGGTGTTACATGTTGGTAACTGGGTGTTACATGTTGGTGACTGGATGTTATATGTCAGTGACTGGATGTTACATGTTGGTGACTGGGTGTTACATGTTGGTGACTGGGTGTTACATGTTGGTGACTAGGTGTTATTAGTCAGTGACTGGATGTTACATGTTGGTGACTGGGTGTTACATGTTGGTGACTGGGTGTTACATGTTGGTGACTGGGTGTTACATGTTGATGACTGGGTGTTACATGTTGGTGACTGGGTGTTACATGTTGGTGACTGGTTGTTACATGTCAGTGACTGGATGTTACATGTTGGTGACTGCGTGTTACATGTTGGTGACTGGGTGTTACATGTTGGGGACTGGACGTTACATGTTTGTGACTGGGTGTTACATGTTGGTGACTGGATGTTACATGTTGGTGACTGGGTGTTACATGTGGGTGACTGGGTGTTACATGTTGGTGACTGGGTGTTACATGTTGGTGACTGGATGTTACATGTTGGTGACTGGGTGTTACATGTTGATGACTGGGTGTTACATGTTGGTGACCGGGTGTTACATGATGGTGACTGGGTGTTACATGTTGGTGACTGGGTGTTACATGTTGGTGACTGGGTGTTACATGTTGGTGACTGGATGTTACATGATGGTGACTCGGTGTTGTATGTCAGTGACTGGATGTTACATGTTAGTGACTGGGTGTTACATGTTGGTGACTGGGTGTTACATGTTGGGGACTGGGTGTTATATGTTGGTAACTGGGTGTTACATGTTGGTGACTAGGTGTTACATGTTGGTGACTGGGTGTTACATGTTGGTGACTGGGTGTTACATGTTGGTGACTGGATGTTACATGTTGGTGACTGGGTGTTACATGTTGATGACTGGGTGTTACATGTTGGTGACCGGGTGTTACATGATGGTGACTGGGTGTTACATGTCGGTGACTGGGTGTTACATGTTGGTGACTGGGTGTTATATGTCAGTGACTGGATGTTACATGTTTGTGACTGGATGTTACATGTTGGTAACTGGGTGTTACATGTTGGTGACTGGTTGTTATATGTCAGTGACTGGATGTTACATGTTGGTGACTGGGTGTTACATGTTGGTTGCCTAGGTGTTACATGTTGGTGACTTGGTGTTATTAGTCAGTGACTGGATGTTACATGTTGGTGACTGGGTGTTACATGTTGGTGACTGGATGTTACATGTTGGTGACTGGGTGTTACATGTTGATGACTGGGTGTTACATGTTGGTGACCGGGTGTTACATGTTGGTGACTGGTTGTTATATGTCAGTGAATGGATGTTACATGTTTGTGACTGGATGTTACAAGATGGTGACTCGGTGTTGTATGTCAGTGACTGGATGTTACATGTTAGTGACTGGGTGTTACATGTTGGTGACTGGGTGTTACATGTTGGTGACTGGGTGTTATTATTCAGTGACTGGATGTTACATGTTGGTGACTGGATGTTACATGTTGGTGACTGGGTGTTACATGTTGGTGACTGGATGTTACATGTTGGTGACTGGGTGTTACATGTTGGTGACTGCGTGTTACATGTTGGGGACTGGGTGTTACATGCTGGTGACTGGGTGTTACATGATGGTGACTGGGTGTTACATGTTGGTGACTGGGTGTTACATGATGGTGACTGGGTGTTACATGTCGGTGACTGGGTGTAACATGTTGGTGACTGGGTGTTATATGTCAGTGACTGGATGTTACATGTTTGTGACTGGGTGTTACATGTTGGTGACTGGATTTTACATGTTGGTGACTGGATGTTACATGTTGGTGAATGGGTGTTACATGTTGGTGACTGGGTAATACATGATGGTGACTGGAAGTTATATGTTGGTGACTGGTTGTTACATGTTGGTGACTGGTTGTTACATGTTGGTGACTGGGTGTTACATTATGGTGACTGGATGTTACATGTTGGTGACTGGGTGTTACATGTTGGTGACTGGGTGTTACATGTTGGTGACTGGGTGTTATTAGTCAGTGACTGGATGTTACATGTTGGTGACTGGATGTTACATGTTGGTGACTGGGTGTTACATGTTGGTGACTGGATGTTACATGTTGGTGACTGGGTGTTACATGTTGGTGACTGCGTGTTACATGTTGGGGACTGGGTGTTACATGCTGGTGACTGGGTGTTACATGATGGTGACTGGGTGTTACATGTTGGTGACTGGGTGTTACATGATGGTGACTGGGTGTTACATGTCGGTGACTGGGTGTAACATGTTGGTGACTGGGTGTTATATGTCAGTGACTGGATGTTACATGTTTGTGACTGGGTGTTACATGTTGGTGACTGGATGTTACATGTTGGTGACTGGATGTTACATGTTGGTGAATGGGTGTTACATGTTGGTGACTGGGTAATACATGATGGTGACTGGAAGTTATATGTTGGTGACTGGTTGTTACATGTTGGTGACTGGTTGTTACATGTTGGTGACTGGGTGTTACATTATGGTGACTGGATGTTACATGTTGGTGACTGGGTGTTACATGTTGGTGACTGGGTGTTACATGTTGGTGACTGGGTGTTACACATTGGTGACTGGATGTTACATGTTGGTGACTGGGTGTTACATATTGGTGACTAGGTGTTACATGTTGGTGACTGGGTGTTACATGTTGGTGACTGGTTGTTACATGATGGTGACTGGGTGTTATATGTCAGTGACTGGTTGTTACATGTTGGTGACAGGGTGTTACATGATGGTGACTCGGTGTTATATGTCAGTGACTGGATGTTACATGTTGGTGACGGCGTGTTACATGTTGGTGACTGGGTGTTACATGTTGGTGACTGGGTGTGACATGTTGGTGACTGAGTGTTACATGTTTGTGACTGGGTGTTACATGTTGGTGACTGGGTGTTACATGTTGGTGCCTGAGTGTTACATGATGGTGACTGGGTGTTACATGTTGGTGACTGGATGTTACTTGAAGGTGACCGGGTGTTATTACTCAGTGACTGGTTGTTACATGTTGGTGACTGGGTGTTACATGTTGGTGACTGGATGTTACATGTTGGTGACTGGGTGTTACATGTTGATGACTGGGTGTTACATGTTGGTGACCGGGTGTTACATGTTGGTGACTGGTTGTTATATGTCAGTGACTGGATGTTACATGTTGGTGACTGCGTGTTACATGTTGGGGACTGGGTGTTACATGCTGGTGACTGGGTGTTACATGATGGTGACTGGGTGTTACATGATGGTGACTGGGTGTTACATGTCGGTGACTGGGTGTAACATGTTGGTGACTGGGTGTTATATGTCAGTGACTGGATGTTACATGTTTGTGACTGGGTGTTACATGTTGGTGACTGGATGTTACATGTTGGTGACTGGATGTTACATGTTGGTGAATGGGTGTTACATGTTGGTGACTGGGTAATACATGATGGTGACTGGAAGTTACATGTTGGTGACTGGTTGTTACATGTTGGTGACTGGATGATACATGTTGGTGACTGGGTGTTACATGTTGGTGACTGGGTGTTACATGTTGGTGACTGGGTGTTACACATTGGTGACTGGATGTTACATGTTGGTGACTGGGTGTTACATATTGGTGACTAGGTGTTACATGTTGGTGACTGGGTGTTACATGTTGGTGACTGGTTGTTACATGTTGGTGACTGGGTGTTACATGATGGTGACTGGGTGTTATATGTCAGTGACTGGTTGTTACATGTTGGTGACTGGGTGTTACATGATGGTGACTCGGTATTATATGTCAGTGACTGGATGTTACATGTTGGTGACTGCGTGTTACATGTTGGTGACTGGTTGTTACATGTTGGTGACTGGGTGTTACATGATGGTGACTGGGTGTTATATGTCAGTGACTGGTTGTTACATGTTGGTGACTGGGTGTTACATGATGGTGACTCGGTATTATATGTCAATGACTGGATGTTACATGTTGGTGACTGCGTGTTACATGTTGGTGCCTGATTGTTACATGATGGTGACTGGGTGTTACATGTTGGTGACTGGATGTTACATGAAGGTGACTGGGTGTTATATGTCAGTGACTGGATGTTACATGTTGGTGACTCGGGTGTTACATGTTGGTGACTGGGTGTTACATATTGGTGACTGGATGTTACATGTTGGCGACTGGATGTTACATGTTGGTGACTGGGTGTTATATGTCAGTGACTGGATGTTACATATTGGTGACTCGGGTGTTACATGTTGGTGACTGGGTGTTACATATTGGTGACTGGATGTTACATGTTGGTGACTGGATGTTACATGTTGGTGACTGGGTGTTACATGTTGGTGACTGGGTGTTACATATTGGTGACTGGATGTTACATGTTGGTGACTGGGCGTTACATATTGGTGACTGGGTGTTACATGTTGGTAACTGGGTGTTACATGTTAGTGACTGGGTGTAACATGTTGGGGACTGGATGTTACATGATGGTGACTCGGTGTTATATGTCAGTGACTGGATGTTACATGTTGGTGACTGGGTGTTACATGTTGGTGACTGGGTGTTACATGTTGGTGACTGGTGTTACATGTTGGTGACTGGGTGTGACATGTTGGTGACTGGTTGTTATATGTCAGTGACTGGATGTTACATGTTGGTGACTGGGTGTTACATGTTGGTGACTGGGTGTTACATGTTGAGGACTGTGTGTTACATGTTGGAGACCGGGTGCTACATGTTGGTGACTGGGTGTTATATGTTGGTGACCGGGTGCTACATGTTGGTGACTGGGTGTTACATTTTGGTGACCGGGTGCTACATGTTTGTGACTGGGTGTTATATGTCAGTGACTGGATGTTACATGTTGGTGACTGGTTGTTATATGTCAGTGACTGGATGTTACATGTTGGTGACTGGGTGTTACAGGTTGGTGACTGGGTGTTACATGTTGGTGACTGGGTGTTATATGTCAGTGAATGGATGTTACATGTTGGTGACTGGGTGTTACATGTTGGTGACTGGATGTTACATGTTGGTGACTGGGTGTTACATGTTGATGACTGGGTGTTACATGTTGGTGACTGGGTGTTACATGTTGGTGACTGGGTGTTACATGTTGGTGACTGGGTGTTACATGTTGGTGACTGGGTGTTACATGTTGGTGACTGGGTGTTACATGTTGGTGACTGGGTGTGACATGTTGGTGACTGGTTGTTATATGTCAGTGACTGGATGCTTCATGTTGGTGACTGGGTGTTACATGTTGGTGACCGGGTGCTACATGTTGGTGACTGGGTGTTATATGTTGGTGACCGGGTGCTACATGTTGGTGACTGTGTGTTACATGTTGGTGACCGGGTGCTACATGTTGGTGACTGGGTGTTATATGTCAGTGACTGGATGTTACATGTTGGTGACTGGGTGTTACATGTTGGTGACTGGATATTACATGTTGATGACTGGATGTTACATGTTGGTGACTGGGTGTTACATGATGGTGACTCGGTGTTATATGTCATTGACTGGATGTTACATGTTAGTGACTGGGTGTTACATGTTGGTGACTTGGTGTTACATGTTGGTGACTGGGTGTTACATGTTGGTGACTGGGTGTTACATGTTAGTGACTGGTTGTTATATGTCAGTGACTGGATGTTACATGTTGGTGACTGGGTGTTACAGGTTGGTGACTGGGTGTTACATGTTGGTGACTGGGTGTTATATGTCAGTGACTGGATGTTACATGTTGGTGACTGGGTGTTACATGTTGGTGACTGGATGTTACATGTTGGTGACTGGGTGTTACATGTTGATGACTGGGTGTTACATGTTGGTGACTGGGTGTTACATGGTGGTGACTGGGTGTTACAAGTTGGTGACTGGTTGTTAAATATCAGTGACTGGATGTTACATGTTGGTGACTGGGTGTTACATATTGGTGACTAGGTGTTACATGTTGGTGACTGGGTGTTACATGTTGGTGACTGGGTGTTACATATTAGTGAGTGGATGTTACATGTTGGGGACTGGATGTTACATGATGGTGACTCGGTGTTATATGTCAGTGACTGGATGTTACATGTTGGTGACTGGGTGTTACATGTTGGTGACTGGGTGTTACATGTTGGTGACTGGGTGTTACATGTTGGTGACTGGGTGTGACATGTTGGTGACTGGTTGTTATATGTCAGTGACTGGATGTTACATGTTGGTGACTGGGTGTTACATGTTGGTGACCGGGTGCTACATGTTGGTGACTGGGTGTTATATGTTGGTGACCGGGTGCTACATTTTGGGGACTGGGTGTTACATGTTGGTGACCGGGTGCTACATGTTGGTGACTGGGTGTTATATGTCAGTGACTGCATGTTACATGTTGGTGACTGGGTGTTACATGTTGGTGACTGGATATTACATGTTGATGACTGGATGTTACATGTTGGTGACTGGGTGTTACATGATGGTGACCTGGTGTTATGTGTCATTGACTGGATGTTACATGTTAGTGACTGGGTGTTACATGTTGGTGACTTGGTGTTACATGTTGGTGACTGGGTGTTACATGTTGGTGACTGGTTGTTATATGTCAGTGACTGGATGTTACATGTTGGTGACTGGGTGTTACAGGTTGGTGACTGGGTGTTACATGTTGGTGACTGGGTGTTATATGTCAGTGACTGGATGTTACATGTTGGTGACTGGTTGTTATATGTCAGTGACTGGATGTTACATGTTGGTGACTGCGTGTTACATGTTGGGGACTGGGTGTTACATGCTGGTGACTGGGTGTTACATGATGGTGACTGGGTGTTACATGATGGTGACTGGGTGTTACATGTCGGTGACTGGGTGTAACATGTTGGTGACTGGGTGTTATATGTCAGTGACTGGATGTTACATGTTTGTGACTGGGTGTTACATGTTGGTGACTGGATGTTACATGTTGGTGACTGGATGTTACATGTTGGTGAATGGGTGTTACATGTTGGTGACTGGGTAATACATGATGGTGACTGGAAGTTACATGTTGGTGACTGGTTGTTACATGTTGGTGACTGGATGATACATGTTGGTGACTGGGTGTTACATGTTGGTGACTGGGTGTTACATGTTGGTGACTGGGTGTTACACATTGGTGACTGGATGTTACATGTTGGTGACTGGCTGTTACATATTGGTGACTAGGTGTTACATGTTGGTGACTGGGTGTTACATGTTGGTGACTGGTTGTTACATGTTGGTGACTGGGTGTTACATGATGGTGACTGGGTGTTATATGTCAGTGACTGGTTGTTACATGTTGGTGACTGGGTGTTACATGATGGTGACTCGGTATTATATGTCAGTGACTGGATGTTACATGTTGGTGACTGCGTGTTACATGTTGGTGACTGGTTGTTACATGTTGGTGACTGGGTGTTACATGATGGTGACTGGGTGTTATATGTCAGTGACTGGTTGTTACATGTTGGTGACTGGGTGTTACATGATGGTGACTCGGTATTATATGTCAATGACTGGATGTTACATGTTGGTGACTGCGTGTTACATGTTGGTGCCTGATTGTTACATGATGGTGACTGGGTGTTACATGTTGGTGACTGGATGTTACATGAAGGTGACTGGGTGTTATATGTCAGTGACTGGATGTTACATGTTGGTGACTCGGGTGTTACATGTTGGTGACTGGGTGTTACATATTGGTGACTGGATGTTACATGTTGGCGACTGGATGTTACATGTTGGTGACTGGGTGTTATATGTCAGTGACTGGATGTTACATGTTGGTGACTCGGGTGTTACATGTTGGTGACTGGGTGTTACATATTGGTGACTGGATGTTACATGTTGGTGACTGGATGTTACATGTTGGTGACTGGGTGTTACATGTTGGTGACTGGGTGTTACATATTGGTGACTGGATGTTACATGTTGGTGACTGGGCGTTACATATTGGTGACTGGGTGTTACATGTTGGTAACTGGGTGTTACATGTTAGTGACTGGGTGTAACATGTTGGGGACTGGATGTTACATGATGGTGACTCGGTGTTATATGTCAGTGACTGGATGTTACATGTTGGTGACTGGGTGTTACATGTTGGTGACTGGGTGTTACATGTTGGTGACTGGTGTTACATGTTGGTGACTGGGTGTGACATGTTGGTGACTGGTTGTTATATGTCAGTGACTGGATGTTACATGTTGGTGACTGGGTGTTACATGTTGGTGACTGGGTGTTACATGTTGAGGACTGTGTGTTACATGTTGGAGACCGGGTGCTACATGTTGGTGACTGGGTGTTATATGTTGGTGACCGGGTGCTACATGTTGGTGACTGGGTGTTACATTTTGGTGACCGGGTGCTACATGTTTGTGACTGGGTGTTATATGTCAGTGACTGGATGTTACATGTTGGTGACTGGTTGTTATATGTCAGTGACTGGATGTTACATGTTGGTGACTGGGTGTTACAGGTTGGTGACTGGGTGTTACATGTTGGTGACTGGGTGTTATATGTCAGTGAATGGATGTTACATGTTGGTGACTGGGTGTTACATGTTGGTGACTGGATGTTACATGTTGGTGACTGGGTGTTACATGTTGATGACTGGGTGTTACATGTTGGTGACTGGGTGTTACATGTTGGTGACTGGGTGTTACATGTTGGTGACTGGTTGTTATATGTCAGTGACTGGATGTTACATGTTGGTGACTGGATGTTACATGTTGGTGACTGCGTGTTACATGTTGGTGACTGGGTGTTACATGTTGGTGACTGAGTGTTACATGTTGCTGACTGGGTGTTACATATTGGTGACTGGATGTTACATGTTGGCGACTGGATGTTACATGTTGGTGACTGGGTGTTACATGTTGGTGACTGGGTGTTACATATTAGTGACTGGATGTTACATGTTGGTAACTGGGTGTTACATATTGGTGACTGGGTGTTACATGTTGGTAACAGGGTGTTACATGTTAGTGACTGGGTGTTACATGTTGGGGACTGGATGTTACATGATGGTGACTCGGTGTTATATGTCAGTGACTGGATGTTACATGTTGGTGACTGGGTGTTACATGTTGGTGACTGGGTGTTACATGTTGGTGACTGGGTGTTACATGTTGGTGACTGGGTGTGACATGTTGGTGACTGGTTGTTATATGTCAGTGACTGGATGCTTCATGTTGGTGACTGGGTGTTACATGTTGGTGACCGGGTGCTACATGTTGGTGACTGGGTGTTATATGTTGGTGACCGGGTGCTACATTTTGGTGACTGGGTGTTACATGTTGGTGACCGGGTGCTACATGTTGGTGACTGGGTGTTATATGTCAGTGACTGGATGTTACATGTTGGTGACTGGGTGTTACATGTTGTTGAGTGGATATTACATGTTGATGACTGGATGTTACATGTTGGTGACTGGGTGTTACATGATGGTGACTCGGTGTTATATGTCATTGACTGGATGTTACATGTTAGTGACTGGGTGTTACATGTTGGTGACTTGGTGTTACATGTTGGTGACTGGGTGTTACATGTTGGTGACTGGGCGTTACATGTTAGTGACTGGTTGTTATATGTCAGTGACTGGATGTTACATGTTGGTGACTGGGTGTTACAGGTTGGTGACTGGGTGTTACATGTTGGTGACTGGGTGTTATATGTCAGTGACTGGATGTTACATGTTGGTGACTGGGTGTTACATGTTGGTGACTGGATGTTACATGTTGGTGACTGGGTGTTACATGTTGATGACTGGGTGTTACATGTTGGTGACTGGGTGTTACATGGTGGTGACTGGGTGTTACATGTTGGTGACTGGTTGTTAAATATCAGTGACTGGATGTTACATGTTGGTGACTGGGTGTTACATATTGGTGACTAGGTGTTACATGTTGGTGACTGGGTGTTACATGTTGGTGACTGGGTGTTACATATTAGTGAGTGGATGTTACATGTTGGGGACTGGATGTTACATGATGGTGACTCGGTGTTATATGTCAGTGACTGGATGTTACATGTTGGTGACTGGGTGTTACATGTTGGTGACTGGGTGTTACATGTTGGTGACTCGGTCTTCAATGTCAGTGACTGGATGTTACATGTTAGTGACTGGGTGCTGCATGTTGGTGACTGGGTGTTACATGTTGGTGACTGGATGTTACATGTTGGTGACTGGGTGTTACATGTTGATGACTGGGTGTTACATGTTGGTGACTGGGTGTTACATGGTGGTGACTGGGTGTTACATGTTGGTGACTGGTTGTTATATGTCAGTGACTGGATGTTACATGTTGGTGACTGGATGTTACATGTTGGTGACTGCGTGTTACATGTTAGTGACTGGGTGTTACACATTGGTGACTGGATGTTACATGTTGGTGACTGGGTGTTACATATTGGTAACTAGGTGTTAAATGTTGGTGACTGGGTGTTACATGTTGGTGACTGGGTGTGACATGTTGGTGACTGGTTGTTATATGTCAGTGACTGGATGTTACATGTTGGTGACTGGGTGTTACATGTTGGTGACCGGGTGCTACATGTTGGTGACTGGGTGTTATATGTTGGTGACCGGGTGCTACATTTTGGGGACTGGGTGTTACATGTTGGTGACCGGGTGCTACATGTTGGTGACTGGGTGTTATATGTCAGTGACTGCATGTTACATGTTGGTGACTGGGTGTTACATGTTGGTGACTGGATATTACATGTTGATGACTGGATGTTACATGTTGGTGACTGGGTGTTACATGATGGTGACCTGGTGTTATATGTCATTGACTGGATGTTACATGTTAGTGACCGGGTGTTACATGTTGGTGACTTGGTGTTACATGTTGGCGACTGGGTGTTACATGTTGGTGACTGGTTGTTATATGTCAGTGACTGGATGTTACATGTTGGTGACTGGGTGTTACAGGTTGGTGACTGGGTGTTACATGTTGGTGACTGGGTGTTATATGTCAGTGACTGGATGTTACATGTTGGTGACTGGGTGTTACATGTTGGTGACTGGATGTTACATGTTGGTGACTGGGTGTTACATGTTGATGACTGGGTGTTACATGTTGGTGACTGGGTGTTACATGGTGGTGACTGGGTGTTACATGTTGGTGACTGGTTGTTATATGTCAGTGACTGGATGTTACATGTTGGTGACTGGATGTTACATGTTGGTGACTGCGTGTTACATGTTAGTGACTGGGTGTTACACATTGGTGACTGGATGTTACATGTTGGTGACTGGGTGTTACATATTGGTGACTAGGTGTTAAATGTTGGTGACTGGGTGTTACATGTTGGTGACGGGTTGTTACATGTTGGTGACTGGGTGTTACATGATGGTGACTGGGTGTTATATGTCAGTGACTGGTTGTTACATGATGGTGACTCGGTATTATATGTCAGTGACTGGATGTTACATGTTGGTGACTGCGTGTTACATCTTGGTGACTGGGTGTGACATGTTGGTGACTGAGTGTTACATGTTGGTGACTGGGTGTTACATGTTGGTGACTGGGTGTTACATGTTGGTGCCTGAGTGTTACATGATGGTGACTGGGTGTTACATGTTGGTGACTGGATGTTACATGAAGGTGACTGGGTGTTATATGTCAGTGACTGGATGTTACATGTTGGTGACTGGGTGTTACATGTTGATGACTGGGTGTTACATGTTGGTGACTGGGTGTTACATGTTGGTGACTGGGTGTTACATGTTGGTGACTGGTTGTTATATGTCAGTGACTAGATGTTACATGTTGGTGACTGGATGTTACATGTTGGTGACTGCGTGTTACATGTTGGTGACTGGGTGTTACATGTTGGTGACTGAGTGTTACATGTTGGTGACTGGGTGTTACATATTGGTGACTGGATGTTACATGTTGGCGACTGGATGTTACATGTTGGTGACTGGGTGTTACATGTTGGTGACTGGGTGTTACATATTAGTGACTGGATGTTACATGTTGGTAACTGGGTGTTACATATTGGTGACTGGGTGTTACATGTTGGTAACAGGGTGTTACATGTTAGTGACTGGGTGTTACATGTTGGGGACTGGATGTTACATGATGGTGACTCGGTGTTATATGTCAGTGACTGGATGTTACATGTTGGTGACTGGGTGTTACATGTTGGTGACTGGGTGTTACATGTTGGTGACTGGGTGTTACATGTTGGTGACTGGGTGTGACATGTTGGTGACTGGTTGTTATATGTCAGTGACTGGATGTTACATGTTGGTGACTGGGTGTTACATGTTGGTGACCGGGTGCTACATGTTGGTGACTGGGTGTTATATGTTGGTGACCGGGTGCTACATGTTGGTGACTGGGTGTTACATGTTGGTGACCGGGTGCTCCATGTTGGTGACTGGGTGTTATATGTCAGTGACTGGATGTTACATGTTGGTGACTGGGTGTTACATGTTGGTGACTGGATATTACATGTTGATGACTGGATGTTACATGTTGGTGACTGGGTGTTACATGATGGTGACTCGGTGTTATATGTCAGTGACTGGATGTTACATGTTAGTGACTGGGTGTTACATGTTGGTGACTTGGTGTTACATGTTGGTGACTGGGTGTTACATGTTGGTGACTGGGTGTTACATGTTGGTGACTGGTTGTTATATTGTCAGTGACTGGATGTTACATGTTGGTGACTGGGTGTTACAGGTTGGTGACTGGGTGTTACATGTTGGTGACTGGGTGTTATATGTCAGTGACTGGATGTTACATGTTGGTGACTGGGTGTTACATGTTGGTGACTGGATGTTACATGTTGGTGACTGGGTGTTACATGTTGATGACTGGGTGTTACATGTTGGTGACTGGGTGTTACATGGTGGTGACTGGGTGTTACATGTTGGTGACTGGTTGTTATATGTCAGTGACTGGATGTTACATGTTGGTGACTGGATGTTACATGTTGGTGACTGCGTGTTACATGTTGGTGACTGGGTGTTACATGTTGGTGACTGAGTGTTACATGTTGGTGACTGGGTGTTACATGTTGGTGCCTGGGTGTTACATGATGGTGACTGGGTGTGTCATGTTGGTGACTGGATGTTACATTGATGGTGACTGGGTGTTACATGTTGGTGACTGGATGTTACATGTTGGTGACTGGGTGTTACATGTTGGTGACTGGGTGTTACATATTGGTGACTGGGTGTTACATGTTGGTGACTGGATGTTACATGTTGGTGACTGGGTGTTACATGTTGGTGACTGAGTGCTACATGATGGTGACTGGGTGTTATATGTCAGTGACGGGTTGTTACATGTTGGTGACTGGGTGTTACATGTTGGTGACTCGGTCTTCAATGTCAGTGACTGGATGTTACATGTTAGTGACTGGGTGCTGCATGTTGGTGACTGGGTGTTACATGTTGGTGACTGTGTGTTACATGTTGGTGACTGGATGTTACAATATGGTGACTCGGCGTTGTATGTCAGTGACTGGATGTTACATGTTAGTGACTGGGTGTTACATGTTGGTGACTGGGTGTTACATGTTGGTGACTGGATGTTACATGATGGTGACTCGGTGTTGTATGTCAGTGACTGGATGTTACATGTCAGTGACTGGGTGTTACATGTTGGTGACTCGGTGTTACATGTTGGTGACTGGGTGTTACATGTTGATGACTGGGTGTTACATGTTGGTGACTGGTTGTTATATGTCAGTGACTGGATGTTACATGTTGGTGACTGGGTGTTATAGGTTGGTGACTGGGTGTTACATGTTGGTGACTGGGTGTTATATGTCAGTGACTGGATGTTACATGTTGGTGACTGGGTGTTACATGTTGGTGACTGGATGTTACATGTTGGTGACTGGGTGTTACATGTTGATGACTGGGTGTTACATGTTGGTGACTGGGTGTTACATGGTGGTGACTGGGTGTTACATGTTGGTGACTGGTTGTTATATTTCAGTGACTGGATGTTACATGTTGGTGACTGGATGTTACATGTTGGTGACTGCGTGTTACATGTTGGTGACTGGGTGTTACATGTTGGTGACTGAGTGTTACATGTTGGTGACTGGGTGTTACATGTTGGTGCCTGGGTGTTACATGATGGTGACTGGGTGTTAGATGTTGGTGACTGGATGTTACATGATGGTGACTGGGTGTTACATGTTGGTGACTGGATGTTACATGTTGGTGACTGGGTGTTACATGTTGGTGACTGGGTGTTACATATTGGTGACTGGGTGTTACATGTTGGTGACTGGATGTTACATGTTGGTGACTGGGTGTTACATGTTGGTGACTGAGTGCTACATGATGGTGACTGGGTGTTATATGTCAGTGACTGGTTGTTACATGTTGGTGACTGGGTGTTACATGATGGTGACTCGGTCTTCAATGTCAGTGACTGGATGTTACATGTTGGTGACTGGGTGCTACATGTTGGTGACTGGGTGTTACATGTTGGTGACTGTGTGTTACATGTTGGTGACTGGATGTTACAGGATGGTGACTCGGTGTTGTATGTCAGTGACTGGATGTTACATGTTAGTGACTGGGTGTTACATGTTGGTGACTGGGTGTTACATGTTGGTGACTGGATGTTACATGATGGTGACTCGGTGTTGTATGTCAGTGACTGGATGTTACATGTTAGTGACTGGGTGTTACATGTTGGTAACTGGGTGTTACATTTTGGTGACTGGATGTTACATGTTGGTAACTGGGTGTTACATGTTGGTGACTGGATGTTACATGTTGGTGACTGGGTGTTACATGTTCAGGACTGGGTGTTACATGTTGGTGACCGGGTGTTACATGATGGTGACTGGGTGTTACATGTCGGTGACTGGGTGTTACATGTTGGTGACTGGGTGTTATATGTCAGTGACTGGATGTTACATGTTTGTGACTGGATGTTACAGGATGGTGACTCGGTGTTGAATGTCAGTGACTGGATGTTACATGTTAGTGACTGGGTGTTACATGTTGGTGACTGGGTGTTACATGTTGTTGACTGGGTGTTACATGTTGGTGACTGGGCGTTACATGTTGGTGACTGGTTGTTATATGTCAGTGACTGGATGTTACATGTTGGTGACTGGGTGTTACATGTTGATGACTGGGTGTTACATGTTGGTGACTGGGTGTTACATGGTGGTGACTGGGTGTTACATGTTGGTGACTGGTTGTTATATGTCAGTGACTGGATGTTACATGTTGTTGACTAGATGTTACATGTTGGTGACTGCGTGTTACATGTTGGTGACTGGGTGTTACATTTTGGTGACTGGATGTTACATGTTGGTGACTGGGTGTTACATGTTGGTGACTGTCTGTTACATGTTGGTGACTGGATGTTACATGATGGTGACTCGGTGTTGTATGTCAGTGACTGGATGTTACATGTTAGTGACTGGGTGTTACATGTTGGTGACTGGGTGTTACATGTTGGTGACTGGATGTTACATGATGGTGACTCGGTGTTGTATGTCAGTGACTGGATGTTACATGTTAGTGACTGGGTGTTACATGTTGGTGACTGGGTGTTACATGTTGGTGACTGGTTGTTATATGTCAGTGACTGGATGTTACATGTTGGTGACTGGGTGTTACAGGTTGGTGACTGGGTGTTACATGTTGGTGACTGGGTGTTATATGTCAGTGACTGGATCTTACATGTTGGTGACTGGGTGTTACATGTTGGTGACTGGATGTTACATGTTGGTGACTGGGTGTTACATGTTGATGACTGGGTGTTACATGTTGGTGACTGGGTGTTACATGGTGGTGACTGGGTGTTACATGTTGGTGACTGGTTGTTATATGTCAGTGACTGGGTGTTACTTGTTGGTTACTGGATGTTACATGTTGGTGACTGCGTGTTACATGTTGGTGACTGGGTGTTACATGTTGGTGACTGAGTGTTACATGTTGGTGACTTGCTGTTACATGTTGGTGACTGGGTGTTACATATTGGTGAATGGGTGTTACATGTTCGTGACTGGATGTTACATGTTGGTGACTGGGTGTTACATGTTGGTGACTAAGTGCTACATGATGGTGACTGGGTGTTATATGTCAGCGACTGGTTGTTACATGTTGGTGACTGGGTGTTACATGATGGTGACTCGGTCTTCAATGTCAGTGACTGGATGTTACATGTTGGTGACTGGGTGCTACATGTTGGTGACTGGGTGTTAGATGTTGGTGACTGTGTGTTACATGTTGGTGACTGGATGTTACATGATGGTGACTCGGTGTTGTATGTCAGTGACTGGATGTTACAAGTTAGTGACTGGGTGTCACATGTTGGTGACTGGGTGTTACATGTTGGTGACTGGATGTTACATGATGGTGACTCGGTGTTACATGTTGGTGACCGGGTGTTACATGTTGGTGACCGGGTGTTACATGATGGTGACTGGGTGTTACATGTCGGTGACTGGGTGTTACATGTTGGTGACTGGGTGTTACATGATGGTGACTCGGTGTTGAATGTCAGTGACTGGATGTTACATGTTAGTGACTGGGTGTTACATGTTGGTGACTGGGTGTTACATGTTGGTGACTGGGTGTTACATGTTGGTAACTGGGTGATACATGTTGGTGACTGGTTGTTATATGTCAGTGACTGGATGTTACATGTTGGTGACTGGGTGTTACATGTTGATGACCGGGTGTTACATGTTGGAGACTGGGTCTTACATGGTGGTGACTGGGTGTTACATGTTGGTGACTGGTTGTTATATGTCAGTGACTGGATGTTACATGTTGGTGACTGGGTGTTACATATTGGTGACTGGATGTTACATGTTGGTGACTGGGCGTTACATATTGGTGACTGGGTGTTACATGTTGGTAACTGGGTGTTACATGTTAGTGACTGGGTGTAACATGTTGGGGACTGGATGTTACATGATGGTGACTCGGTGTTATATGTCAGTGACTGGATGTTACATGTTGGTGACTGGGTGTTACATGTTGGTGACTGGGTGTTACATGTTGGTGACTGGTGTTACATGTTGGTGACTGGGTGTGACATGTTGGTGACTGGTTGTTATATGTCAGTGACTGGATGTTACATGTTGGTGACTGGGTGTTACATGTTGGTGACTGGGTGTTACATGTTGAGGACTGTGTGTTACATGTTGGAGACCGGGTGCTACATGTTGGTGACTGGGTGTTATATGTTGGTGACCGGGTGCTACATGTTGGTGACTGGGTGTTACATTTTGGTGACCGGGTGCTACATGTTTGTGACTGGGTGTTATATGTCAGTGACTGGATGTTACATGTTGGTGACTGGTTGTTATATGTCAGTGACTGGATGTTACATGTTGGTGACTGGGTGTTACAGGTTGGTGACTGGGTGTTACATGTTGGTGACTGGGTGTTATATGTCAGTGAATGGATGTTACATGTTGGTGACTGGGTGTTACATGTTGGTGACTGGATGTTACATGTTGGTGACTGGGTGTTACATGTTGATGACTGGGTGTTACATGTTGGTGACTGGGTGTTACATGTTGGTGACTGGGTGTTACATGTTGGTGACTGGGTGTTACATGTTGGTGACTGGGTGTTACATGTTGGTGACTGGGTGTTACATGTTGGTGACTGGGTGTGACATGTTGGTGACTGGTTGTTATATGTCAGTGACTGGATGCTTCATGTTGGTGACTGGGTGTTACATGTTGGTGACCGGGTGCTACATGTTGGTGACTGGGTGTTATATGTTGGTGACCGGGTGCTACATGTTGGTGACTGTGTGTTACATGTTGGTGACCGGGTGCTACATGTTGGTGACTGGGTGTTATATGTCAGTGACTGGATGTTACATGTTGGTGACTGGGTGTTACATGTTGGTGACTGGATATTACATGTTGATGACTGGATGTTACATGTTGGTGACTGGGTGTTACATGATGGTGACTCGGTGTTATATGTCATTGACTGGATGTTACATGTTAGTGACTGGGTGTTACATGTTGGTGACTTGGTGTTACATGTTGGTGACTGGGTGTTACATGTTGGTGACTGGGTGTTACATGTTAGTGACTGGTTGTTATATGTCAGTGACTGGATGTTACATGTTGGTGACTGGGTGTTACAGGTTGGTGACTGGGTGTTACATGTTGGTGACTGGGTGTTATATGTCAGTGACTGGATGTTACATGTTGGTGACTGGGTGTTACATGTTGGTGACTGGATGTTACATGTTGGTGACTGGGTGTTACATGTTGATGACTGGGTGTTACATGTTGGTGACTGGGTGTTACATGGTGGTGACTGGGTGTTACAAGTTGGTGACTGGTTGTTAAATATCAGTGACTGGATGTTACATGTTGGTGACTGGGTGTTACATATTGGTGACTAGGTGTTACATGTTGGTGACTGGGTGTTACATGTTGGTGACTGGGTGTTACATATTAGTGAGTGGATGTTACATGTTGGGGACTGGATGTTACATGATGGTGACTCGGTGTTATATGTCAGTGACTGGATGTTACATGTTGGTGACTGGGTGTTACATGTTGGTGACTGGGTGTTACATGTTGGTGACTGGGTGTTACATGTTGGTGACTGGGTGTGACATGTTGGTGACTGGTTGTTATATGTCAGTGACTGGATGTTACATGTTGGTGACTGGGTGTTACATGTTGGTGACCGGGTGCTACATGTTGGTGACTGGGTGTTATATGTTGGTGACCGGGTGCTACATTTTGGGGACTGGGTGTTACATGTTGGTGACCGGGTGCTACATGTTGGTGACTGGGTGTTATATGTCAGTGACTGCATGTTACATGTTGGTGACTGGGTGTTACATGTTGGTGACTGGATATTACATGTTGATGACTGGATGTTACATGTTGGTGACTGGGTGTTACATGATGGTGACCTGGTGTTATGTGTCATTGACTGGATGTTACATGTTAGTGACTGGGTGTTACATGTTGGTGACTTGGTGTTACATGTTGGTGACTGGGTGTTACATGTTGGTGACTGGTTGTTATATGTCAGTGACTGGATGTTACATGTTGGTGACTGGGTGTTACAGGTTGGTGACTGGGTGTTACATGTTGGTGACTGGGTGTTATATGTCAGTGACTGGATGTTACATGTTGGTGACTGGTTGTTATATGTCAGTGACTGGATGTTACATGTTGGTGACTGCGTGTTACATGTTGGGGACTGGGTGTTACATGCTGGTGACTGGGTGTTACATGATGGTGACTGGGTGTTACATGATGGTGACTGGGTGTTACATGTCGGTGACTGGGTGTAACATGTTGGTGACTGGGTGTTATATGTCAGTGACTGGATGTTACATGTTTGTGACTGGGTGTTACATGTTGGTGACTGGATGTTACATGTTGGTGACTGGATGTTACATGTTGGTGAATGGGTGTTACATGTTGGTGACTGGGTAATACATGATGGTGACTGGAAGTTACATGTTGGTGACTGGTTGTTACATGTTGGTGACTGGATGATACATGTTGGTGACTGGGTGTTACATGTTGGTGACTGGGTGTTACATGTTGGTGACTGGGTGTTACACATTGGTGACTGGATGTTACATGTTGGTGACTGGCTGTTACATATTGGTGACTAGGTGTTACATGTTGGTGACTGGGTGTTACATGTTGGTGACTGGTTGTTACATGTTGGTGACTGGGTGTTACATGATGGTGACTGGGTGTTATATGTCAGTGACTGGTTGTTACATGTTGGTGACTGGGTGTTACATGATGGTGACTCGGTATTATATGTCAGTGACTGGATGTTACATGTTGGTGACTGCGTGTTACATGTTGGTGACTGGTTGTTACATGTTGGTGACTGGGTGTTACATGATGGTGACTGGGTGTTATATGTCAGTGACTGGTTGTTACATGTTGGTGACTGGGTGTTACATGATGGTGACTCGGTATTATATGTCAATGACTGGATGTTACATGTTGGTGACTGCGTGTTACATGTTGGTGCCTGATTGTTACATGATGGTGACTGGGTGTTACATGTTGGTGACTGGATGTTACATGAAGGTGACTGGGTGTTATATGTCAGTGACTGGATGTTACATGTTGGTGACTCGGGTGTTACATGTTGGTGACTGGGTGTTACATATTGGTGACTGGATGTTACATGTTGGCGACTGGATGTTACATGTTGGTGACTGGGTGTTATATGTCAGTGACTGGATGTTACATGTTGGTGACTCGGGTGTTACATGTTGGTGACTGGGTGTTACATATTGGTGACTGGATGTTACATGTTGGTGACTGGATGTTACATGTTGGTGACTGGGTGTTACATGTTGGTGACTGGGTGTTACATATTGGTGACTGGATGTTACATGTTGGTGACTGGGCGTTACATATTGGTGACTGGGTGTTACATGTTGGTAACTGGGTGTTACATGTTAGTGACTGGGTGTAACATGTTGGGGACTGGATGTTACATGATGGTGACTCGGTGTTATATGTCAGTGACTGGATGTTACATGTTGGTGACTGGGTGTTACATGTTGGTGACTGGGTGTTACATGTTGGTGACTGGTGTTACATGTTGGTGACTGGGTGTGACATGTTGGTGACTGGTTGTTATATGTCAGTGACTGGATGTTACATGTTGGTGACTGGGTGTTACATGTTGGTGACTGGGTGTTACATGTTGAGGACTGTGTGTTACATGTTGGAGACCGGGTGCTACATGTTGGTGACTGGGTGTTATATGTTGGTGACCGGGTGCTACATGTTGGTGACTGGGTGTTACATTTTGGTGACCGGGTGCTACATGTTTGTGACTGGGTGTTATATGTCAGTGACTGGATGTTACATGTTGGTGACTGGTTGTTATATGTCAGTGACTGGATGTTACATGTTGGTGACTGGGTGTTACAGGTTGGTGACTGGGTGTTACATGTTGGTGACTGGGTGTTATATGTCAGTGAATGGATGTTACATGTTGGTGACTGGGTGTTACATGTTGGTGACTGGATGTTACATGTTGGTGACTGGGTGTTACATGTTGATGACTGGGTGTTACATGTTGGTGACTGGGTGTTACATGTTGGTGACTGGGTGTTACATGTTGGTGACTGGTTGTTATATGTCAGTGACTGGATGTTACATGTTGGTGACTGGATGTTACATGTTGGTGACTGCGTGTTACATGTTGGTGACTGGGTGTTACATGTTGGTGACTGAGTGTTACATGTTGCTGACTGGGTGTTACATATTGGTGACTGGATGTTACATGTTGGCGACTGGATGTTACATGTTGGTGACTGGGTGTTACATGTTGGTGACTGGGTGTTACATATTAGTGACTGGATGTTACATGTTGGTAACTGGGTGTTACATATTGGTGACTGGGTGTTACATGTTGGTAACAGGGTGTTACATGTTAGTGACTGGGTGTTACATGTTGGGGACTGGATGTTACATGATGGTGACTCGGTGTTATATGTCAGTGACTGGATGTTACATGTTGGTGACTGGGTGTTACATGTTGGTGACTGGGTGTTACATGTTGGTGACTGGGTGTTACATGTTGGTGACTGGGTGTGACATGTTGGTGACTGGTTGTTATATGTCAGTGACTGGATGCTTCATGTTGGTGACTGGGTGTTACATGTTGGTGACCGGGTGCTACATGTTGGTGACTGGGTGTTATATGTTGGTGACCGGGTGCTACATTTTGGTGACTGGGTGTTACATGTTGGTGACCGGGTGCTACATGTTGGTGACTGGGTGTTATATGTCAGTGACTGGATGTTACATGTTGGTGACTGGGTGTTACATGTTGTTGAGTGGATATTACATGTTGATGACTGGATGTTACATGTTGGTGACTGGGTGTTACATGATGGTGACTCGGTGTTATATGTCATTGACTGGATGTTACATGTTAGTGACTGGGTGTTACATGTTGGTGACTTGGTGTTACATGTTGGTGACTGGGTGTTACATGTTGGTGACTGGGCGTTACATGTTAGTGACTGGTTGTTATATGTCAGTGACTGGATGTTACATGTTGGTGACTGGGTGTTACAGGTTGGTGACTGGGTGTTACATGTTGGTGACTGGGTGTTATATGTCAGTGACTGGATGTTACATGTTGGTGACTGGGTGTTACATGTTGGTGACTGGATGTTACATGTTGGTGACTGGGTGTTACATGTTGATGACTGGGTGTTACATGTTGGTGACTGGGTGTTACATGGTGGTGACTGGGTGTTACATGTTGGTGACTGGTTGTTAAATATCAGTGACTGGATGTTACATGTTGGTGACTGGGTGTTACATATTGGTGACTAGGTGTTACATGTTGGTGACTGGGTGTTACATGTTGGTGACTGGGTGTTACATATTAGTGAGTGGATGTTACATGTTGGGGACTGGATGTTACATGATGGTGACTCGGTGTTATATGTCAGTGACTGGATGTTACATGTTGGTGACTGGGTGTTACATGTTGGTGACTGGGTGTTACATGTTGGTGACTCGGTCTTCAATGTCAGTGACTGGATGTTACATGTTAGTGACTGGGTGCTGCATGTTGGTGACTGGGTGTTACATGTTGGTGACTGGATGTTACATGTTGGTGACTGGGTGTTACATGTTGATGACTGGGTGTTACATGTTGGTGACTGGGTGTTACATGGTGGTGACTGGGTGTTACATGTTGGTGACTGGTTGTTATATGTCAGTGACTGGATGTTACATGTTGGTGACTGGATGTTACATGTTGGTGACTGCGTGTTACATGTTAGTGACTGGGTGTTACACATTGGTGACTGGATGTTACATGTTGGTGACTGGGTGTTACATATTGGTAACTAGGTGTTAAATGTTGGTGACTGGGTGTTACATGTTGGTGACTGGGTGTGACATGTTGGTGACTGGTTGTTATATGTCAGTGACTGGATGTTACATGTTGGTGACTGGGTGTTACATGTTGGTGACCGGGTGCTACATGTTGGTGACTGGGTGTTATATGTTGGTGACCGGGTGCTACATTTTGGGGACTGGGTGTTACATGTTGGTGACCGGGTGCTACATGTTGGTGACTGGGTGTTATATGTCAGTGACTGCATGTTACATGTTGGTGACTGGGTGTTACATGTTGGTGACTGGATATTACATGTTGATGACTGGATGTTACATGTTGGTGACTGGGTGTTACATGATGGTGACCTGGTGTTATATGTCATTGACTGGATGTTACATGTTAGTGACTGGGTGTTACATGTTGGTGACTTGGTGTTACATGTTGGCGACTGGGTGTTACATGTTGGTGACTGGTTGTTATATGTCAGTGACTGGATGTTACATGTTGGTGACTGGGTGTTACAGGTTGGTGACTGGGTGTTACATGTTGGTGACTGGGTGTTGTATGTCAGTGACTGGATGTTACATGTTGGTGACTGGGTGTTACATGTTGGTGACTGGATGTTACATGTTGGTGACTGGGTGTTACATGTTGATGACTGGGTGTTACATGTTGGTGACTGGGTGTTACATGGTGGTGACTGGGTGTTACATGTTGGTGACTGGTTGTTATATGTCAGTGACTGGATGTTACATGTTGGTGACTGGATGTTACATGTTGGTGACTGCGTGTTACATGTTAGTGACTGGGTGTTACACATTGGTGACTGGATGTTACATGTTGGTGACTGGGTGTTACATATTGGTGACTAGGTGTTAAATGTTGGTGACTGGGTGTTACATGTTGGTGACGGGTTGTTACATGTTGGTGACTGGGTGTTACATGATGGTGACTGGGTGTTATATGTCAGTGACTGGTTGTTACATGATGGTGACTCGGTATTATATGTCAGTGACTGGATGTTACATGTTGGTGACTGCGTGTTACATCTTGGTGACTGGGTGTGACATGTTGGTGACTGAGTGTTACATGTTGGTGACTGGGTGTTACATGTTGGTGACTGGGTGTTACATGTTGGTGCCTGAGTGTTACATGATGGTGACTGGGTGTTACATGTTGGTGACTGGATGTTACATGAAGGTGACTGGGTGTTATATGTCAGTGACTGGATGTTACATGTTGGTGACTGGGTGTTACATGTTGATGACTGGGTGTTACATGTTGGTGACTGGGTGTTACATGTTGGTGACTGGGTGTTACATGTTGGTGACTGGTTGTTATATGTCAGTGACTAGATGTTACATGTTGGTGACCGGGTGCTCCATGTTGGTGACTGGGTGTTATATGTCAGTGACTGGATGTTACATGTTGGTGACTGGGTGTTACATGTTGGTGACTGGATATTACATGTTGATGACTGGATGTTACATGTTGGTGACTGGGTGTTACATGATGGTGACTCGGTGTTATATGTCAGTGACTGGATGTTACATGTTAGTGACTGGGTGTTACATGTTGGTGACTTGGTGTTACATGTTGGTGACTGGGTGTTACATGTTGGTGACTGGGTGTTACATGTTGGTGACTGGTTGTTATATTGTCAGTGACTGGATGTTACATGTTGGTGACTGGGTGTTACAGGTTGGTGACTGGGTGTTACATGTTGGTGACTGGGTGTTATATGTCAGTGACTGGATGTTACATGTTGGTGACTGGGTGTTACATGTTGGTGACTGGATGTTACATGTTGGTGACTGGGTGTTACATGTTGATGACTGGGTGTTACATGTTGGTGACTGGGTGTTACATGGTGGTGACTGGGTGTTACATGTTGGTGACTGGTTGTTATATGTCAGTGACTGGATGTTACATGTTGGTGACTGGATGTTACATGTTGGTGACTGCGTGTTACATGTTGGTGACTGGGTGTTACATGTTGGTGACTGAGTGTTACATGTTGGTGACTGGGTGTTACATGTTGGTGCCTGGGTGTTACATGATGGTGACTGGGTGTGTCATGTTGGTGACTGGATGTTACATTGATGGTGACTGGGTGTTACATGTTGGTGACTGGATGTTACATGTTGGTGACTGGGTGTTACATGTTGGTGACTGGGTGTTACATATTGGTGACTGGGTGTTACATGTTGGTGACTGGATGTTACATGTTGGTGACTGGGTGTTACATGTTGGTGACTGAGTGCTACATGATGGTGACTGGGTGTTATATGTCAGTGACGGGTTGTTACATGTTGGTGACTGGGTGTTACATGTTGGTGACTCGGTCTTCAATGTCAGTGACTGGATGTTACATGTTAGTGACTGGGTGCTGCATGTTGGTGACTGGGTGTTACATGTTGGTGACTGTGTGTTACATGTTGGTGACTGGATGTTACAATATGGTGACTCGGCGTTGTATGTCAGTGACTGGATGTTACATGTTAGTGACTGGGTGTTACATGTTGGTGACTGGGTGTTACATGTTGGTGACTGGATGTTACATGATGGTGACTCGGTGTTGTATGTCAGTGACTGGATGTTACATGTCAGTGACTGGGTGTTACATGTTGGTGACTCGGTGTTACATGTTGGTGACTGGGTGTTACATGTTGATGACTGGGTGTTACATGTTGGTGACTGGTTGTTATATGTCAGTGACTGGATGTTACATGTTGGTGACTGGGTGTTATAGGTTGGTGACTGGGTGTTACATGTTGGTGACTGGGTGTTATATGTCAGTGACTGGATGTTACATGTTGGTGACTGGGTGTTACATGTTGGTGACTGGATGTTACATGTTGGTGACTGGGTGTTACATGTTGATGACTGGGTGTTACATGTTGGTGACTGGGTGTTACATGGTGGTGACTGGGTGTTACATGTTGGTGACTGGTTGTTATATTTCAGTGACTGGATGTTACATGTTGGTGACTGGATGTTACATGTTGGTGACTGCGTGTTACATGTTGGTGACTGGGTGTTACATGTTGGTGACTGGATGTTACATGTTGGTGACTGAGTGCTACATGATGGTGACTGGGTGTTATATGTCAGTGACTGGTTGTTACATGTTGGTGACTGGGTGTTACATGATGGTGACTCGGTCTTCAATGTCAGTGACTGGATGTTACATGTTGGTGACTGGGTGCTACATGTTGGTGACTGGGTGTTACATGTTGGTGACTGTGTGTTACATGTTGGTGACTGGATGTTACAGGATGGTGACTCGGTGTTGTATGTCAGTGACTGGATGTTACATGTTAGTGACTGGGTGTTACATGTTGGTGACTGGGTGTTACATGTTGGTGACTGGATGTTACATGATGGTGACTCGGTGTTGTATGTCAGTGACTGGATGTTACATGTTAGTGACTGGGTGTTACATGTTGGTAACTGGGTGTTACATTTTGGTGACTGGATGTTACATGTTGGTAACTGGGTGTTACATGTTGGTGACTGGATGTTACATGTTGGTGACTGGGTGTTACATGTTCAGGACTGGGTGTTACATGTTGGTGACCGGGTGTTACATGATGGTGACTGGGTGTTACATGTCGGTGACTGGGTGTTACATGTTGGTGACTGGGTGTTATATGTCAGTGACTGGATGTTACATGTTTGTGACTGGATGTTACAGGATGGTGACTCGGTGTTGAATGTCAGTGACTGGATGTTACATGTTAGTGACTGGGTGTTACATGTTGGTGACTGGGTGTTACATGTTGTTGACTGGGTGTTACATGTTGGTGACTGGGCGTTACATGTTGGTGACTGGTTGTTATATGTCAGTGACTGGATGTTACATGTTGGTGACTGGGTGTTACATGTTGATGACTGGGTGTTACATGTTGGTGACTGGGTGTTACATGGTGGTGACTGGGTGTTACATGTTGGTGACTGGTTGTTATATGTCAGTGACTGGATGTTACATGTTGTTGACTAGATGTTACATGTTGGTGACTGCGTGTTACATGTTGGTGACTGGGTGTTACATTTTGGTGACTGGATGTTACATGTTGGTGACTGGGTGTTACATGTTGGTGACTGTCTGTTACATGTTGGTGACTGGATGTTACATGATGGTGACTCGGTGTTGTATGTCAGTGACTGGATGTTACATGTTAGTGACTGGGTGTTACATGTTGGTGACTGGGTGTTACATGTTGGTGACTGGATGTTACATGATGGTGACTCGGTGTTGTATGTCAGTGACTGGATGTTACATGTTAGTGACTGGGTGTTACATGTTGGTGACTGGGTGTTACATGTTGGTGACTGGTTGTTATATGTCAGTGACTGGATGTTACATGTTGGTGACTGGGTGTTACAGGTTGGTGACTGGGTGTTACATGTTGGTGACTGGGTGTTATATGTCAGTGACTGGATGTTACATGTTGGTGACTGGGTGTTACATGTTGGTGACTGGATGTTACATGTTGGTGACTGGGTGTTACATGTTGATGACTGGGTGTTACATGTTGGTGACTGGGTGTTACATGGTGGTGACTGGGTGTTACATGTTGGTGACTGGTTGTTATATGTCAGTGACTGGGTGTTACTTGTTGGTTACTGGATGTTACATGTTGGTGACTGCGTGTTACATGTTGGTGACTGGGTGTTACATGTTGGTGACTGAGTGTTACATGTTGGTGACTTGCTGTTACATGTTGGTGACTGGGTGTTACATATTGGTGAATGGGTGTTACATGTTCGTGACTGGATGTTACATGTTGGTGACTGGGTGTTACATGTTGGTGACTAAGTGCTACATGATGGTGACTGGGTGTTATATGTCAGCGACTGGTTGTTACATGTTGGTGACTGGGTGTTACATGATGGTGACTCGGTCTTCAATGTCAGTGACTGGATGTTACATGTTGGTGACTGGGTGCTACATGTTGGTGACTGGGTGTTAGATGTTGGTGACTGTGTGTTACATGTTGGTGACTGGATGTTACATGATGGTGACTCGGTGTTGTATGTCAGTGACTGGATGTTACAAGTTAGTGACTGGGTGTCACATGTTGGTGACTGGGTGTTACATGTTGGTGACTGGATGTTACATGATGGTGACTCGGTGTTACATGTTGGTGACCGGGTGTTACATGTTGGTGACCGGGTGTTACATGATGGTGACTGGGTGTTACATGTCGGTGACTGGGTGTTACATGTTGGTGACTGGGTGTTACATGATGGTGACTCGGTGTTGAATGTCAGTGACTGGATGTTACATGTTAGTGACTGGGTGTTACATGTTGGTGACTGGGTGTTACATGTTGGTGACTGGGTGTTACATGTTGGTAACTGGGTGATACATGTTGGTGACTGGTTGTTATATGTCAGTGACTGGATGTTACATGTTGGTGACTGGGTGTTACATGTTGATGACCGGGTGTTACATGTTGGAGACTGGGTCTTACATGGTGGTGACTGGGTGTTACATGTTGGTGACTGGTTGTTATATGTCAGTGACTGGATGTTACATGTTGGTGACTGGATGTTACATGTGGGTGACTGCGTGTTACATGTTGGTGACTGGGTGTTACATGTTGGTGACTGAGTGTTACATGTTGGTGACTGGGTGTTACATGTTGGTGACTGGGTGTTACATGATGGTGACTGGGTGTTACATGATGGTGACTGGGTGTTACATGTTGGTGACTGGATGTTACATGTTGGTGACTGGGTGTTACATGTTGGTGACTGGGTGTTACATATCGGTGACTGGGTGTTACATGTTGGTGACTGGATGTTACATGTTGGTGACTGGGTGTTACATGTTGGTGACTTAGTGCTACATGATGGTGACTGGGTGTTATATGTCAGTGACTGGTTGTTACATGTTGGTGACTGGGTGTTACATGATGGTGACTCGGTCTTCAATGTCAGTGACTGGATGTTACATGATGGTGACTCGGTGTTGTATGTCAGTGACTGGATGTTACATGTTAGTGACTGGGTGTTACATGTTGGTGACTGGGTGTTACATGTTGGTGACTGGATGTTACATGATGGTGACTCGGTGTTGTATGTCAGTGACTGGATGTTACATGTTAGTGACTGGGTGTTACATGTTGGTAACTGGGTGTTACATTTTGGTGACTGGATGTTACATGTTGGTAACTGGGTGTTACATGTTGGTGACTGGATGTTACATGTTGGTGACTGGGTGTTACATGTTGAGGACTGGGTGTTACATGTTGGTGACCGGGTGTTACATGATGGTGACTGGGTGTTACATGTCGGTGACTGGGTGTTACATGTTGGTGACTGGGTGTTATATGTCAGTGACTGGATGTTACATGTTTGTGACTGGATGTTACAGGATGGTGACTCGGTGTTGAATGTCAGTGACTGGATGTTACATGTTTGTGACTGGGTGTTACATGTTGGTGACTGGGTGCTACATGTTGTTGACTGGGTGTTACATGTTGGTGACTGGGTGTTACATGTTGGTGACTGGTTGTTATATGTCAGTGACTGGATGTTACATGTTGGTGACTGGGTGTTACATGTTGATGACTGGGTGTTACATGTTGGTGACTGGGTGTTACATGGTGGTGACTGGGTGTTACATGTTGGTGACTGTTTGTTATATGTCAGTGACTGGATGTTACATGTTGGTGACTAGATGTTACATGTTGGTGACTGCGTGTTACATGTTGGTGACTGGGTGTTACATTTTGGTGACTGGATGTTACATGTTGGTGACTGGGTGTTACATGTTGGTGACTGTCTGTTACATGTTGGTGACTGGATGTTACATGATGGTGACTCGGTGTTGTATGTCAGTGACTGGATGTTACATGTTAGTGACTGGGTGTTACATGTTGGTGACTGGGTGTTACATGTTGGTGACTGGATGTTACATGATGGTGACTCGGTGTTGTATGTCAGTGACTGGATGTTACATGTTAGTGACTGGGTGTTACATGTTGGTCACTGGGTGTTACATGTTGGTGACTGGTTGTTATATGTCAATGACTGGATGTTACATGTTGGTGACTGGGTGTTACAGGTTGGTGACTGGGTGTTACATGTTGGTGACTGGGTGTTATATGTCAGTGACTGGATGTTACATGTTGGTGACTGGGTGTTACATGTTGGTGACTGGATGTTACATGTTGGTGACTGGGTGTTACATGTTGATGACTGGGTGTTACATGTTGGTGACTGGGTGTTACATGGTGGTGACTGGGTGTTACATGTTGGTGACTGGTTGTTATATGTCAGTGACTGGGTGTTGCTTGTTGGTGACTGGATGTTACATGTTGGTGACTGCGTGTTAGATGTTGGTGACTGGGTGTTACATGTTGGTGACTGAGTGTTACATGTTGGTGACTGGGTGTTACATGTTGGTGACTGGGTGTTACATATTGGTGAATGGGTGTTACATGTTCGTGACTGGATGTTACATGTTGGTGACTGGGTGTTACATGTTGGTGACTAAGTGCTACATGATGGTGACTGGGTGTTATATGTCAGCGACTGGTTGTTACATGTTGGTGACTGGGTGTTACATGATGGTGACTCGGTCTTCAATGTCAGTGACTGGATGTTACATGTTGGTGACTGGGTGCTACATGTTGGTGACTGGGTGTTACATGTTGGTGACTGTGTGTTACATGTTGGTGACTGGATGTTACATGATGGTGACTCGGTGTTGTATGTCAGTGACTGGATGTTACAAGTTAGTGACTGGGTGTCACATGTTGGTGACTGGGTGTTACATGTTGGTGACTGGATGTTACATGATGGTGACTCGGTGTTGTATGTCAGTGACTGGATGTTACGTGTTAGTGACTGGGTGTTACATGTTGGTGACTGGGTGTTACATGTTGGTGACTGGATGTTACATGTTGGTGACTGGGTGTTACATGTTGATGACTGGGTGTTACATGTTGGTAACCGGGTGTTACATGATGGTGACTGGGTGTTACATGTCGGTGACTGGGTGTTACATGTTGGTGACTGGGTGTTACATGATGGTGACTCGGTGTTGAATGTCAGTGACTGGATGTTACATGTTAGTGACTGGGTGTTACATGTTGGTGACTGGGTGTTACATGTTGGTGACTGGGTGTTACATGTTGGTGACTGGCTGTTACATATTGGTGACTAGGTGTTACATGTTGGTGACTGGGTGTTACATGTTGGTGACTGGTTGTTACATGTTGGTGACTGGGTGTTACATGATGGTGACTGGGTGTTATATGTCAGTGACTGGTTGTTACATGTTGGTGACTGGGTGTTACATGATGGTGACTCGGTATTATATGTCAGTGACTGGATGTTACATGTTGGTGACTGCGTGTTACATGTTGGTGACTGGTTGTTACATGTTGGTGACTGGGTGTTACATGATGGTGACTGGGTGTTATATGTCAGTGACTGGTTGTTACATGTTGGTGACTGGGTGTTACATGATGGTGACTCGGTATTATATGTCAATGACTGGATGTTACATGTTGGTGACTGCGTGTTACATGTTGGTGCCTGATTGTTACATGATGGTGACTGGGTGTTACATGTTGGTGACTGGATGTTACATGAAGGTGACTGGGTGTTATATGTCAGTGACTGGATGTTACATGTTGGTGACTCGGGTGTTACATGTTGGTGACTGGGTGTTACATATTGGTGACTGGATGTTACATGTTGGCGACTGGATGTTACATGTTGGTGACTGGGTGTTATATGTCAGTGACTGGATGTTACATGTTGGTGACTCGGGTGTTACATGTTGGTGACTGGGTGTTACATATTGGTGACTGGATGTTACATGTTGGTGACTGGATGTTACATGTTGGTGACTGGGTGTTACATGTTGGTGACTGGGTGTTACATATTGGTGACTGGATGTTACATGTTGGTGACTGGGCGTTACATATTGGTGACTGGGTGTTACATGTTGGTAACTGGGTGTTACATGTTAGTGACTGGGTGTAACATGTTGGGGACTGGATGTTACATGATGGTGACTCGGTGTTATATGTCAGTGACTGGATGTTACATGTTGGTGACTGGGTGTTACATGTTGGTGACTGGGTGTTACATGTTGGTGACTGGTGTTACATGTTGGTGACTGGGTGTGACATGTTGGTGACTGGTTGTTATATGTCAGTGACTGGATGTTACATGTTGGTGACTGGGTGTTACATGTTGGTGACTGGGTGTTACATGTTGAGGACTGTGTGTTACATGTTGGAGACCGGGTGCTACATGTTGGTGACTGGGTGTTATATGTTGGTGACCGGGTGCTACATGTTGGTGACTGGGTGTTACATTTTGGTGACCGGGTGCTACATGTTTGTGACTGGGTGTTATATGTCAGTGACTGGATGTTACATGTTGGTGACTGGTTGTTATATGTCAGTGACTGGATGTTACATGTTGGTGACTGGGTGTTACAGGTTGGTGACTGGGTGTTACATGTTGGTGACTGGGTGTTATATGTCAGTGAATGGATGTTACATGTTGGTGACTGGGTGTTACATGTTGGTGACTGGATGTTACATGTTGGTGACTGGGTGTTACATGTTGATGACTGGGTGTTACATGTTGGTGACTGGGTGTTACATGTTGGTGACTGGGTGTTACATGTTGGTGACTGGTTGTTATATGTCAGTGACTGGATGTTACATGTTGGTGACTGGATGTTACATGTTGGTGACTGCGTGTTACATGTTGGTGACTGGGTGTTACATGTTGGTGACTGAGTGTTACATGTTGCTGACTGGGTGTTACATATTGGTGACTGGATGTTACATGTTGGCGACTGGATGTTACATGTTGGTGACTGGGTGTTACATGTTGGTGACTGGGTGTTACATATTAGTGACTGGATGTTACATGTTGGTAACTGGGTGTTACATATTGGTGACTGGGTGTTACATGTTGGTAACAGGGTGTTACATGTTAGTGACTGGGTGTTACATGTTGGGGACTGGATGTTACATGATGGTGACTCGGTGTTATATGTCAGTGACTGGATGTTACATGTTGGTGACTGGGTGTTACATGTTGGTGACTGGGTGTTACATGTTGGTGACTGGGTGTTACATGTTGGTGACTGGGTGTGACATGTTGGTGACTGGTTGTTATATGTCAGTGACTGGATGCTTCATGTTGGTGACTGGGTGTTACATGTTGGTGACCGGGTGCTACATGTTGGTGACTGGGTGTTATATGTTGGTGACCGGGTGCTACATTTTGGTGACTGGGTGTTACATGTTGGTGACCGGGTGCTACATGTTGGTGACTGGGTGTTATATGTCAGTGACTGGATGTTACATGTTGGTGACTGGGTGTTACATGTTGTTGACTGGATATTACATGTTGATGACTGGATGTTACATGTTGGTGACTGGGTGTTACATGATGGTGACTCGGTGTTATATGTCATTGACTGGATGTTACATGTTAGTGACTGGGTGTTACATGTTGGTGACTTGGTGTTACATGTTGGTGACTGGGTGTTACATGTTGGTGACTGGGCGTTACATGTTAGTGACTGGTTGTTATATGTCAGTGACTGGATGTTACATGTTGGTGACTGGGTGTTACAGGTTGGTGACTGGGTGTTACATGTTGGTGACTGGGTGTTATATGTCAGTGACTGGATGTTACATGTTGGTGACTGGGTGTTACATGTTGGTGACTGGATGTTACATGTTGGTGACTGGGTGTTACATGTTGATGACTGGGTGTTACATGTTGGTGACTGGGTGTTACATGGTGGTGACTGGGTGTTACATGTTGGTGACTGGTTGTTAAATATCAGTGACTGGATGTTACATGTTGGTGACTGGGTGTTACATATTGGTGACTAGGTGTTACATGTTGGTGACTGGGTGTTACATGTTGGTGACTGGGTGTTACATATTAGTGAGTGGATGTTACATGTTGGGGACTGGATGTTACATGATGGTGACTCGGTGTTATATGTCAGTGACTGGATGTTACATGTTGGTGACTGGGTGTTACATGTTGGTGACTGGGTGTTACATGTTGGTGACTCGGTCTTCAATGTCAGTGACTGGATGTTACATGTTAGTGACTGGGTGCTGCATGTTGGTGACTGGGTGTTACATGTTGGTGACTGGATGTTACATGTTGGTGACTGGGTGTTACATGTTGATGACTGGGTGTTACATGTTGGTGACTGGGTGTTACATGGTGGTGACTGGGTGTTACATGTTGGTGACTGGTTGTTATATGTCAGTGACTGGATGTTACATGTTGGTGACTGGATGTTACATGTTGGTGACTGCGTGTTACATGTTAGTGACTGGGTGTTACACATTGGTGACTGGATGTTACATGTTGGTGACTGGGTGTTACATATTGGTAACTAGGTGTTAAATGTTGGTGACTGGGTGTTACATGTTGGTGACTGGGTGTGACATGTTGGTGACTGGTTGTTATATGTCAGTGACTGGATGTTACATGTTGGTGACTGGGTGTTACATGTTGGTGACCGGGTGCTACATGTTGGTGACTGGGTGTTATATGTTGGTGACCGGGTGCTACATTTTGGGGACTGGGTGTTACATGTTGGTGACCGGGTGCTACATGTTGGTGACTGGGTGTTATATGTCAGTGACTGCATGTTACATGTTGGTGACTGGGTGTTACATGTTGGTGACTGGATATTACATGTTGATGACTGGATGTTACATGTTGGTGACTGGGTGTTACATGATGGTGACCTGGTGTTATATGTCATTGACTGGATGTTACATGTTAGTGACTGGGTGTTACATGTTGGTGACTTGGTGTTACATGTTGGCGACTGGGTGTTACATGTTGGTGACTGGTTGTTATATGTCAGTGACTGGATGTTACATGTTGGTGACTGGGTGTTACAGGTTGGTGACTGGGTGTTACATGTTGGTGACTGGGTGTTATATGTCAGTGACTGGATGTTACATGTTGGTGACTGGGTGTTACATGTTGGTGACTGGATGTTACATGTTGGTGACTGGGTGTTACATGTTGATGACTGGGTGTTACATGTTGGTGACTGGGTGTTACATGGTGGTGACTGGGTGTTACATGTTGGTGACTGGTTGTTATATGTCAGTGACTGGATGTTACATGTTGGTGACTGGATGTTACATGTTGGTGACTGCGTGTTACATGTTAGTGACTGGGTGTTACACATTGGTGACTGGATGTTACATGTTGGTGACTGGGTGTTACATATTGGTGACTAGGTGTTAAATGTTGGTGACTGGGTGTTACATGTTGGTGACGGGTTGTTACATGTTGGTGACTGGGTGTTACATGATGGTGACTGGGTGTTATATGTCAGTGACTGGTTGTTACATGATGGTGACTCGGTATTATATGTCAGTGACTGGATGTTACATGTTGGTGACTGCGTGTTACATCTTGGTGACTGGGTGTGACATGTTGGTGACTGAGTGTTACATGTTGGTGACTGGGTGTTACATGTTGGTGACTGGGTGTTACATGTTGGTGCCTGAGTGTTACATGATGGTGACTGGGTGTTACATGTTGGTGACTGGATGTTACATGAAGGTGACTGGGTGTTATATGTCAGTGACTGGATGTTACATGTTGGTGACTGGGTGTTACATGTTGATGACTGGGTGTTACATGTTGGTGACTGGGTGTTACATGTTGGTGACTGGGTGTTACATGTTGGTGACTGGTTGTTATATGTCAGTGACTAGATGTTACATGTTGGTGACTGGATGTTACATGTTGGTGACTGCGTGTTACATGTTGGTGACTGGGTGTTACATGTTGGAGACTGAGTGTTACATGTTGGTGACTGGGTGTTACATATTGGTGACTGGATGTTACATGTTGGCGACTGGATGTTACATGTTGGTGACTGGGTGTTACATGTTGGTGACTGGGTGTTACATATTAGTGACTGGATGTTACATGTTGGTAACTGGGTGTTACATATTGGTGACTGGGTGTTACATGTTGGTAACAGGGTGTTACATGTTAGTGACTGGGTGTTACATGTTGGGGACTGGATGTTACATGATGGTGACTCGGTGTTATATGTCAGTGACTGGATGTTACATGTTGGTGACTGGGTGTTACATGTTGGTGACTGGGTGTTACATGTTGGTGACTGGGTGTTACATGTTGGTGACTGGGTGTGACATGTTGGTGACTGGTTGTTATATGTCAGTGACTGGATGTTACATGTTGGTGACTGGGTGTTACATGTTGGTGACCGGGTGCTACATGTTGGTGACTGGGTGTTATATGTTGGTGACCGGGTGCTACATGTTGGTGACTGGGTGTTACATGTTGGTGACCGGGTGCTCCATGTTGGTGACTGGGTGTTATATGTCAGTGACTGGATGTTACATGTTGGTGACTGGGTGTTACATGTTGGTGACTGGATATTACATGTTGATGACTGGATGTTACATGTTGGTGACTGGGTGTTACATGATGGTGACTCGGTGTTATATGTCAGTGACTGGATGTTACATGTTAGTGACTGGGTGTTACATGTTGGTGACTTGGTGTTACATGTTGGTGACTGGGTGTTACATGTTGGTGACTGGGTGTTACATGTTGGTGACTGGTTGTTATATTGTCAGTGACTGGATGTTACATGTTGGTGACTGGGTGTTACAGGTTGGTGACTGGGTGTTACATGTTGGTGACTGGGTGTTATATGTCAGTGACTGGATGTTACATGTTGGTGACTGGGTGTTACATGTTGGTGACTGGATGTTACATGTTGGTGACTGGGTGTTACATGTTGATGACTGGGTGTTACATGTTGGTGACTGGGTGTTACATGGTGGTGACTGGGTGTTACATGTTGGTGACTGGTTGTTATATGTCAGTGACTGGATGTTACATGTTGGTGACTGGATGTTACATGTTGGTGACTGCGTGTTACATGTTGGTGACTGGGTGTTACATGTTGGTGACTGAGTGTTACATGTTGGTGACTGGGTGTTACATGTTGGTGCCTGGGTGTTACATGATGGTGACTGGGTGTGTCATGTTGGTGACTGGATGTTACATTGATGGTGACTGGGTGTTACATGTTGGTGACTGGATGTTACATGTTGGTGACTGGGTGTTACATGTTGGTGACTGGGTGTTACATATTGGTGACTGGGTGTTACATGTTGGTGACTGGATGTTACATGTTGGTGACTGGGTGTTACATGTTGGTGACTGAGTGCTACATGATGGTGACTGGGTGTTATATGTCAGTGACGGGTTGTTACATGTTGGTGACTGGGTGTTACATGTTGGTGACTCGGTCTTCAATGTCAGTGACTGGATGTTACATGTTAGTGACTGGGTGCTGCATGTTGGTGACTGGGTGTTACATGTTGGTGACTGTGTGTTACATGTTGGTGACTGGATGTTACAATATGGTGACTCGGCGTTGTATGTCAGTGACTGGATGTTACATGTTAGTGACTGGGTGTTACATGTTGGTGACTGGGTGTTACATGTTGGTGACTGGATGTTACATGATGGTGACTCGGTGTTGTATGTCAGTGACTGGATGTTACATGTCAGTGACTGGGTGTTACATGTTGGTGACTCGGTGTTACATGTTGGTGACTGGGTGTTACATGTTGATGACTGGGTGTTACATGTTGGTGACTGGTTGTTATATGTCAGTGACTGGATGTTACATGTTGGTGACTGGGTGTTATAGGTTGGTGACTGGGTGTTACATGTTGGTGACTGGGTGTTATATGTCAGTGACTGGATGTTACATGTTGGTGACTGGGTGTTACATGTTGGTGACTGGATGTTACATGTTGGTGACTGGGTGTTACATGTTGATGACTGGGTGTTACATGTTGGTGACTGGGTGTTACATGGTGGTGACTGGGTGTTACATGTTGGTGACTGGTTGTTATATTTCAGTGACTGGATGTTACATGTTGGTGACTGGATGTTACATGTTGGTGACTGCGTGTTACATGTTGGTGACTGGGTGTTACATGTTGGTGACTGAGTGTTACATGTTGGTGACTGGGTGTTACATGTTGGTGCCTGGGTGTTACATGATGGTGACTGGGTGTTAGATGTTGGTGACTGGATGTTACATGATGGTGACTGGGTGTTACATGTTGGTGACTGGATGTTACATGTTGGTGACTGGGTGTTACATGTTGGTGACTGGGTGTTACATATTGGTGACTGGGTGTTACATGTTGGTGACTGGATGTTACATGTTGGTGACTGGGTGTTACATGTTGGTGACTGAGTGCTACATGATGGTGACTGGGTGTTATATGTCAGTGACTGGTTGTTACATGTTGGTGACTGGGTGTTACATGATGGTGACTCGGTCTTCAATGTCAGTGACTGGATGTTACATGTTGGTGACTGGGTGCTACATGTTGGTGACTGGGTGTTACATGTTGGTGACTGTGTGTTACATGTTGGTGACTGGATGTTACAGGATGGTGACTCGGTGTTGTATGTCAGTGACTGGATGTTACATGTTAGTGACTGGGTGTTACATGTTGGTGACTGGGTGTTACATGTTGGTGACTGGATGTTACATGATGGTGACTCGGTGTTGTATGTCAGTGACTGGATGTTACATGTTAGTGACTGGGTGTTACATGTTGGTAACTGGGTGTTACATTTTGGTGACTGGATGTTACATGTTGGTAACTGGGTGTTACATGTTGGTGACTGGATGTTACATGTTGGTGACTGGGTGTTACATGTTCAGGACTGGGTGTTACATGTTGGTGACCGGGTGTTACATGATGGTGACTGGGTGTTACATGTCGGTGACTGGGTGTTACATGTTGGTGACTGGGTGTTATATGTCAGTGACTGGATGTTACATGTTTGTGACTGGATGTTACAGGATGGTGACTCGGTGTTGAATGTCAGTGACTGGATGTTACATGTTAGTGACTGGGTGTTACATGTTGGTGACTGGGTGTTACATGTTGTTGACTGGGTGTTACATGTTGGTGACTGGGCGTTACATGTTGGTGACTGGTTGTTATATGTCAGTGACTGGATGTTACATGTTGGTGACTGCGTGTTACATGTTGGTGACTGGGTGTTACATTTTGGTGACTGGATGTTACATGTTGGTGACTGGGTGTTACATGTTGGTGACTGTCTGTTACATGTTGGTGACTGGATGTTACATGATGGTGACTCGGTGTTGTATGTCAGTGACTGGATGTTACATGTTAGTGACTGGGTGTTACATGTTGGTGACTGGGTGTTACATGTTGGTGACTGGATGTTACATGATGGTGACTCGGTGTTGTATGTCAGTGACTGGATGTTACATGTTAGTGACTGGGTGTTACATGTTGGTGACTGGGTGTTACATGTTGGTGACTGGTTGTTATATGTCAGTGACTGGATGTTACATGTTGGTGACTGGGTGTTACAGGTTGGTGACTGGGTGTTACATGTTGGTGACTGGGTGTTATATGTCAGTGACTGGATGTTACATGTTGGTGACTGGGTGTTACATGTTGGTGACTGGATGTTACATGTTGGTGACTGGGTGTTACATGTTGATGACTGGGTGTTACATGTTGGTGACTGGGTGTTACATGGTGGTGACTGGGTGTTACATGTTGGTGACTGGTTGTTATATGTCAGTGACTGGGTGTTACTTGTTGGTTACTGGATGTTACATGTTGGTGACTGCGTGTTACATGTTGGTGACTGGGTGTTACATGTTGGTGACTGAGTGTTACATGTTGGTGACTTGCTGTTACATGTTGGTGACTGGGTGTTACATATTGGTGAATGGGTGTTACATGTTCGTGACTGGATGTTACATGTTGGTGACTGGGTGTTACATGTTGGTGACTAAGTGCTACATGATGGTGACTGGGTGTTATATGTCAGCGACTGGTTGTTACATGTTGGTGACTGGGTGTTACATGATGGTGACTCGGTCTTCAATGTCAGTGACTGGATGTTACATGTTGGTGACTGGGTGCTACATGTTGGTGACTGGGTGTTAGATGTTGGTGACTGTGTGTTACATGTTGGTGACTGGATGTTACATGATGGTGACTCGGTGTTGTATGTCAGTGACTGGATGTTACAAGTTAGTGACTGGGTGTCACATGTTGGTGACTGGGTGTTACATGTTGGTGACTGGATGTTACATGATGGTGACTCGGTGTTACATGTTGGTGACCGGGTGTTACATGTTGGTGACCGGGTGTTACATGATGGTGACTGGGTGTTACATGTCGGTGACTGGGTGTTACATGTTGGTGACTGGGTGTTACATGATGGTGACTCGGTGTTGAATGTCAGTGACTGGATGTTACATGTTAGTGACTGGGTGTTACATGTTGGTGACTGGGTGTTACATGTTGGTGACTGGGTGTTACATGTTGGTAACTGGGTGATACATGTTGGTGACTGGTTGTTATATGTCAGTGACTGGATGTTACATGTTGGTGACTGGGTGTTACATGTTGATGACCGGGTGTTACATGTTGGAGACTGGGTCTTACATGGTGGTGACTGGGTGTTACATGTTGGTGACTGGTTGTTATATGTCAGTGACTGGATGTTACATGTTGGTGACTGGATGTTACATGTGGGTGACTGCGTGTTACATGTTGGTGACTGGGTGTTACATGTTGGTGACTGAGTGTTACATGTTGGTGACTGGGTGTTACATGTTGGTGACTGGGTGTTACATGATGGTGACTGGGTGTTACATGATGGTGACTGGGTGTTACATGTTGGTGACTGGATGTTACATGTTGGTGACTGGGTGTTACATGTTGGTGACTGGGTGTTACATATCGGTGACTGGGTGTTACATGTTGGTGACTGGATGTTACATGTTGGTGACTGGGTGTTACATGTTGGTGACTTAGTGCTACATGATGGTGACTGGGTGTTATATGTCAGTGACTGGTTGTTACATGTTGGTGACTGGGTGTTACATGATGGTGACTCGGTCTTCAATGTCAGTGACTGGATGTTACATGATGGTGACTCGGTGTTGTATGTCAGTGACTGGATGTTACATGTTAGTGACTGGGTGTTACATGTTGGTGACTGGGTGTTACATGTTGGTGACTGGATGTTACATGATGGTGACTCGGTGTTGTATGTCAGTGACTGGATGTCACATGTTAGTGACTGGGTGTTACATGTTGGTAACTGGGTGTTACATTTTGGTGACTGGATGTTACATGTTGGTAACTGGGTGTTACATGTTGGTGACTGGATGTTACATGTTGGTGACTGGGTGTTACATGTTGAGGACTGGGTGTTACATGTTGGTGACCGGGTGTTACATGATGGTGACTGGGTGTTACATGTCGGTGACTGGGTGTTACATGTTGGTGACTGGGTGTTATATGTCAGTGACTGGATGTTACATGTTTGTGACTGGATGTTACAGGATGGTGACTCGGTGTTGAATGTCAGTGACTGGATGTTACATGTTTGTGACTGGGTGTTACATGTTGGTGACTGGGTGCTACATGTTGTTGACTGGGTGTTACATGTTGGTGACTGGGTGTTACATGTTGGTGACTGGTTGTTATATGTCAGTGACTGGATGTTACATGTTGGTGACTGGGTGTTACATGTTGATGACTGGGTGTTACATGTTGGTGACTGGGTGTTACATGGTGGTGACTGGGTGTTACATGTTGGTGACTGTTTGTTATATGTCAGTGACTGGATGTTACATGTTGGTGACTAGATGTTACATGTTGGTGACTGCGTGTTACATGTTGGTGACTGGGTGTTACATTTTGGTGACTGGATGTTACATGTTGGTGACTGGGTGTTACATGTTGGTGACTGTCTGTTACATGTTGGTGACTGGATGTTACATGATGGTGACTCGGTGTTGTATGTCAGTGACTGGATGTTACATGTTAGTGACTGGGTGTTACATGTTGGTGACTGGGTGTTACATGTTGGTGACTGGATGTTACATGATGGTGACTCGGTGTTGTATGTCAGTGACTGGATGTTACATGTTAGTGACTGGGTGTTACATGTTGGTCACTGGGTGTTACATGTTGGTGACTGGTTGTTATATGTCAATGACTGGATGTTACATGTTGGTGACTGGGTGTTACAGGTTGGTGACTGGGTGTTACATGTTGGTGACTGGGTGTTATATGTCAGTGACTGGATGTTACATGTTGGTGACTGGGTGTTACATGTTGGTGACTGGATGTTACATGTTGGTGACTGGGTGTTACATGTTGATGACTGGGTGTTACATGTTGGTGACTGGGTGTTACATGGTGGTGACTGGGTGTTACATGTTGGTGACTGGTTGTTATATGTCAGTGACTGGGTGTTGCTTGTTGGTGACTGGATGTTACATGTTGGTGACTGCGTGTTAGATGTTGGTGACTGGGTGTTACATGTTGGTGACTGAGTGTTACATGTTGGTGACTGGGTGTTACATGTTGGTGACTGGGTGTTACATATTGGTGAATGGGTGTTACATGTTCGTGACTGGATGTTACATGTTGGTGACTGGGTGTTACATGTTGGTGACTAAGTGCTACATGATGGTGACTGGGTGTTATATGTCAGCGACTGGTTGTTACATGTTGGTGACTGGGTGTTACATGATGGTGACTCGGTCTTCAATGTCAGTGACTGGATGTTACATGTTGGTGACTGGGTGCTACATGTTGGTGACTGGGTGTTACATGTTGGTGACTGTGTGTTACATGTTGGTGACTGGATGTTACATGATGGTGACTCGGTGTTGTATGTCAGTGACTGGATGTTACAAGTTAGTGACTGGGTGTCACATGTTGGTGACTGGGTGTTACATGTTGGTGACTGGATGTTACATGATGGTGACTCGGTGTTGTATGTCAGTGACTGGATGTTACGTGTTAGTGACTGGGTGTTACATGTTGGTGACTGGGTGTTACATGTTGGTGACTGGATGTTACATGTTGGTGACTGGGTGTTACATGTTGATGACTGGGTGTTACATGTTGGTAACCGGGTGTTACATGATGGTGACTTCGTGTTACATGTCGGTGACTGGGTGTTACATGTTGGTGACTGGGTGTTACATGATGGTGACTCGGTGTTGAATGTCAGTGACTGGATGTTACATGTTAGTGACTGGGTGTTACATGTTGGTGACTGGGTGTTACATGTTGGTGACTGGGTGTTACATGTTGGTAACTGGGTGATACATGTTGGTGACTGGTTGTTATATGTCAGTGACTGGATGTTACATGTTGGTGACTGGGTGTTACATGTTGGTGACTGGATGTTACATGTTGGTGACTGGGTGTTACATGTTGATGACCGGGTGTTACATGTTGGTGACTGGGTCTTACATGGTGGTGACTGGGTGTTACATGTTGGTGACTGGTTGTTATATGTCAGTGACTGGATGTTACATGTTGGTGACTGGATGTTACATGTGGGTAACTGCGTGTTACATGTTGGTGACTGGGTGTTACATGTTGGTGACTGAGTGTTACATGTTGGTGACTGGGTGTTACATGTTGGTGACTGGGTGTTACATGATGGTGACTGGGTGTTACATGTTGGTGACTGGATGTTACATGATGGTGACTGGGTGTTACATGTTGATGACCGGGTGTTACATGTTGGTGACTGGGTCTTACATGGTGGTGACTGGGTGTTACATGTTGGTGACTGGTTGTTATATGTCAGTGACTGGATGTTACATGTTGGTGACTGGGTGTTACATGTTGGTGACTGGATGTTACATGTTGGTGACTGGGTGTTACATGTTGATGACCGGGTGATACATGTTGGTGACTGGTTGTTATATGTCAGTGACTGGATGTTACATGTTGGTGACTGGGTGTTACATGTTGGTGACTGGATGTTACATGTTGGTGACTGGGTGTTACATGTTGATGACCGGGTGTTACATGTTGGTGACTGGGTCTTACATGGTGGTGACTGGGTGTTACATGATGGTGACTGGGTGTTACATGTTGGTGACTGGATGTTACATGATGGTGACTGGGTGTTACATGTTGGTGACTGGATGTTACATGTTGGTGACTGGGTGTTACATGTTGGTGACTGGGTGTTACATATCGGTGACTGGGTGTTACATGTTGGTGACTGGATGTTACATGTTGGTGACTGGGTGTTACATGTTTGTGACTTAGTGCTACATGATGGTGACTGGGTGTTATATGTCAGTGACTGGTTGTTACATGTTGGTGACTGGGTGTTACATGATGGTGACTCGGTCTTCAATGTCAGTGACTGGATGTTACATGTTGGTGACTGGGTGCTACATGGGTGTGACTGGGTGTTACATGTTGGTGACTGTGTGTTACATGTTGGTGACTGGATGTTACATGATGGTGACTCGGTGTTGTATGTCAGTGACTGGATGTTACATGTTAGTGACTGTGTGTTACATGTTGGTGACTGGGTGTTACATGTTGGTGACTGGATGTTACATGATGGTGACTCGGTGTTGTATGTCAGTGACTGGATGTTACATGTTAGTGACTGGGTGTTACATGTTGGTGACTGGGTGTTACATGTTGGTGACTGGTTGTTACATGTTGGTAATTGGGTGTTACATGTTGGTGACTGGTTGTTTTATGTCAGTGACTGGATGTTACATGTTGGTGACTGGGTGTTACATGTTGGGGACTGGGTGTTACATGTTGGTGACCGGGTGTTACATGTTGGTGACTGGGTCTTATATGTCAGTGACTGCATGTTACATGTTTGTGACTGGATGTTACATGATGGTGACTCGGTGTTGAATGTCAGTGACTGGATGTAACATGTTAGTGACTGGGTGTTACATGTTGGTGACTGGGTGTTACATGTTGGTGACTGGGTGTTACATGTTGGTAATTGGGTGTTACATGTTGGTGACTGGTTGTTTTATGTCAGTGACTGGATGTTACATGTTGGTGACTGGGTGTTACATGTTGGGGACTGGGTGTTACATGTTGATGACTGGGTGTTATTAGTCAGTGACTGGATGTTACATGTTGGTGACTGGGTGTTACATGTTGGTGACTGGATGTTACATGTTGGTGACTGGGTGTTACATGTTGATGACTGGGTGTTACATGATGGTGACCGGGTGTTACATGTTGGTGACTGGTTGTTATATGTCAGTGACTGGATGTTACATGTTGGTGACTGCGTGTTACATGTTGGGGACTGGGTGTTACATGTTGGTGACTGGGTGTTACATGATGGTGACTGGGTGCTACATGTCGGTGACTGGGTGTAACATGTTAGTGACTGGGTGTTATATGTCAGTGACTGGATGTTACATGTTTGTGACTGGGTGTTACATGTTGGTGACTGGATGTTACATGTTGGTGACTGGATGTTACATGTTGGTGAATGGGTGTTACATGTTGGTGACTGGGTAATACATGATGGTGACTGGAAGTTACATGTTGGTTGTTACATGTTGGTGACTGGTTGTTACATGTTGGTGACTGGGTGTTACATGATAGTGACTGCGTGTTACATGTTGGTGACTGGGTGTTACATATTGGTGACTAGGTGTTACATGTTGGTGACTGGGTGTTACATGTTGGTGACTGGTTGTTACATATTGGTGACTGGGTGTTACATGACTGGGTGTTATATGTCAGTGACTGGTTGTTACATGTTGGTGACTGGGTGTTACATGATGGTGACTCGGTGTTATATGTCAGTGACTGGATGTTACATGTTGGTGACTGCGTGTTACATGTTGGTGACTGGGTGTTACATGAAGGTGACTGGGTGTTATATGTCAGTGACTGGATGTTACATGTTGGTGACTCGGGTGTTACATGTTGGTGACTGGGTGTTACATATTGGTGACTGGATGTTACATGTTGGCGACTGGATGTTACATGTTGGTGACTGGGTGTTATATGTCAGTGACTGGATGTTACATGTTGGTGACTCGGGTGTTACATGTTGGTGACTGGGTGTTACATATTGGTGACTGGATGTTACATGTTGGCGACTGGGTGTTACATGTTGGTGACCGGGTGTTACATGTTGGTGACTGGGTGTTACATATTGGTGACTGGATGTTACATGTTGGTGACTGGGCGTTACATATTGGTGACTGGGTGTTACATGTTGGTAACTGGGTGTTACATGTTAGTGACTGGGTGTTACATGTTGGGGACTGGATGTTACATGATGGTGACTCGGTGTTATATGTCAGTGACTGGATGTTACATGTTGGCGACTGGGTGTTACATGTTGGTGACTGGGTGTTACATGTTGGTGACTGGTGTTACATGTTGGTGACTGGGTGTGACATGTTGGTGACTGGTTGTTATAGGTTAGTGACTGGATGTTACATGTTGGTGACTGGGTGTTACATGTTGGTGACTGGGTGTTACATGTTGGGGACTGGGTGTTACATGTTGGAGACCGGGTGCTACATGTTGGTGACTGGGTGTTATATGTTGGTGACCGGGTGCTACATGTTGCTGACTGGGTGTTACATGTTGGTGACCGGATGCTACATGTTTGTGACTGGGTGTTATATGTCAGTGACTGGATGTTACATGTTGGTGACTGGGTGTTACATGTTGGTGACTGGATATTACATGTTGGTGACTAGGTGTTACATGTTGGTGACTGGGTGTTACATGTTGGTGACTGGATATTACATGTTGGTGACTGGGTGTTACATGTTGGTGACTGGATGTTACATGTTGATGACTGGATGTTACATATTGGTGACTGGGTGTTACATGATTGTGACTCGGTGTTATATGTCAGTGACTGGATGTTACATGTTAGTGACTGGGTGTTACATGTTGGTGACTCGGTGTTACATGTTGGTGACTTGGTGTTACATGTTGGTGACTGGGTGTTACATGTTGGTGACTGGTTGTTATATGTCAGTGACTGGATGTTACATGTTGGTGACTGGATGTTACATGATGGTGACTCGGTGTTGTATGTCAGTGACTGGATGTTACATGTTAGTGACTGGGTGTTACGTGTTGGTGACTGGGTGTTACATGTGGGTGACTGGGTGTTACATGTTGGTAACTGGGTGTTACAATTTGGTGACTGGATGTTACATGTTGGTGACTGGGTGTTACATGTTGGTGACTGGATGTTACATGTTGGTGACTGGGTGTTACATGTTGATGACTGGGTGTTACATGTTGGTGACCGAGTGTTACATGATGGTGACTGGGTGTTACATGTAGGTGACTGGGTGTTACATGTTGGTGACTGGGTGTTATATGTCAGTGACTGCATGTTACATGTTTGTGACTGGATGTTACATGATGGTGACTCGGTGTTGAATGTCAGTGACTGGATGTAACATGTTAGTGACTGGGTGTTACATGTTGGTGACTGGGTGTTACATGTTGGTGACTGGGTGTTACATGTTGGTGACTGGGTGTGACATGTTGGTGACTGGTTGTTATATGTCAGTGACTGGATGTTACATGTTGGTGACTGGGTGTTACATGTTGGTGACCGGGTGCTACATGTTGGTGACTGGGTGTTATATGTTGGTGACCGGGTGCTACATTTTGGTGACTGGGTGTTACATGTTGGTGACCGGGTGCTACATGTTGGTGACTGGGTGTTATATGTCAGTTACTGGATGTTACATGTTGGTGACTGGGTGTTACATGTTGGTGACTGGATATTACATGTTGATGACTGGATGTTACATGTTGGTGACTGGGTGTTACATGATGGTGACTCGGTGTTATATGTCATTGACTGGATGTTACATGTTAGTGACTGGGTGTTACATGTTGGTGACTTGGTGTTACATGTTGGTGACTGGGTGTTACATGTTGGTGACTGGTTGTTATATGTCAGTGACTGGATGTTACATGTTGGTGACTGGGTGTTACAGGTTGGTGACTGGGTGTTACATGTTGGTGACTGGGTGTTATATGTCAGTGACTGGATGTTACATGTTGGTGACTGGGTGTTACATGTTGGTGACTGGATGTTACATGTTGGTGACTGGGTGTTACATGTTGATGACTGGGTGTTACATGTTGGTGACTGGGTGTTACATGGTGGTGACTGGGTGTTACATGTAGGTGACTGGTTGTTATATGTCAGTGACTGGATGTTACATGTTGGTGACTGGATGTTACATGTTGGTGACTGCGTGTTACATGTTAGTGACTGGGTGTTAAACATTGGTGACTGGATGTTACATGTTGGTGACTGGGTGTTACATATTGGTGACTAGGTGTTAAATGTTGGTGACTGGGTGTTACATGTTGGTGACTGGATGTTACATGATGGTGACTCGGTGTTGTATGTCAGTGACTGGATGTTACGTGTTAATGACTGGGTGTTACATGTTGGTGACTGGGTGTTACATGTTGGTGACTGGATGTTACATGTTGGTGACTGGGTGTTACATGTTGATGACTGGGTGTTACATGTTGGTGACCGGGTGTTACATGATGGTGACTGGGTGTTACATGTCGGTGACTGGGTGTTACATGTTGGTGACTGGGTGTTACATGATGGTGACTCGGTGTTGAATGTCAGTGACTGGATGTTACATGTTAGTGACTGGGTGTTACATGTTGGTGACTGGGTGTTACATGTTGGTGACTGGGTGTTACATGTTGGTAACTGGGTGATACATGTTGGTGACTGGTTGTTATATGTCAGTGACTGGATGTTACATGTTGGTGACTGGGTGTTACATGTTGGTGACTGGATGTTACATGTTGGTGACTGGGTGTTACATGTTGATGACCGGGTGTTACATGTTGGTGACTGGGTCTTACATGGTGGTGACTGGGTGTTACATGATGGTGACTGGGTGTTACATGTTGGTGACTGGATGTTACATGATGGTGACTGGGTGTTACATGTTGGTGACTGGATGTTACATGTTGGTGACTGGGTGTTACATGTTGGTGACTGGGTGTTACATATCGGTGACTGGGTGTTACATGTTGGTGACTGGATGTTACATGTTGGTGACTGGGTGTTACATGTTTGTGACTTAGTGCTACATGATGGTGACTGGGTGTTATATGTCAGTGACTGGTTGTTACATGTTGGTGACTGGGTGTTACATGATGGTGACTCGGTCTTCAATGTCAGTGACTGGATGTTACATGTTGGTGACTGGGTGCTACATGGGTGTGACTGGGTGTTACATGTGGGTGACTGTGTGTTACATGTTGGTGACTGGATGTTACATGATGGTGACTCGTTGTTGTATGTCAGTGACTGGATGTTACATGTTAGTGACTGGGTGTTACATGTTGGTGACTGGGTGTTACATGTTGGTGACTGGATGTTACATGATGGTGACTCGGTGTTGTATGTCAGTGACTGGATGTTACATGTTAGTGACTGGGTGTTACATGTTGGTGACTGGGTGTTACATGTTGGTGACTGGTTGTTACATGTTGGTAACTGGGTGTTACATTTTGGTGACTGGATGTTACATGTTGGTGACTGGGTGTTACATGTTGGTGACTGGATGTTACATGTTGGTGACTGGGTGTTACATGTTGATGACTGGGTGTTACATGTTGGTGACCGGGTGTTACATGTTGGTGACTGGGTCTTATATGTCAGTGACTGCATGTTACATGTTTGTGACTGGATGTTACATGATGGTGACTCGGTGTTGAATGTCAGTGACTGGATGTAACATGTTAGTGACTGGGTGTTACATGTTGGTGACTGGGTGTTACATGTTGGTGACTGGGTGTTACATGTTGGTAACTGGGTGTTACATGTTGGTGACTGGTTGTTTTATGTCAGTGACTGGATGTTACATGTTGGTGACTGGGTGTTACATGTTGGGGACTGGGTGTTACATGTTGATGACTGGGTGTTATTAGTCAGTGACTGGATGTTACATGTTGGTGACTGGGTGTTACATGTTGGTGACTGGATGTTACATGTTGGTGACTGGGTGTTACATGTTGATGACTGGGTGTTACATGATGGTGACCGGGTGTTACATGTTGGTGACTGGTTTATTATATGTCAGTGACTGGATGTTACATGTTGGTGACTGCGTGTTACATGTTGGGGACTGGGTGTTACATGTTGGTGACTGGGTGTTACATGATGGTGACTGGGTGCTACATGTCGGTGACTGGGTGTAACATGTTAGTGACTGGGTGTTATATGTCAGTGACTGGATGTTACATGTTTGTGACTGGGTGTTACATGTTGGTGACTGGATGTTACATGTTGGTGACTGGATGTTACATGTTGGTGAATGGGTGTTACATGTTGGTGACTGGGTAATACATGATGGTGACTGGAAGTTACATGTTGGTGACTGGTTGTTACATGTTGGTGACTGGTTGTTACATGTTGGTGACTGGGTGTTACATGATAGTGACTGGATGTTACATGTTGGTGACTGGGTGTTACATATTGGTGACTAGGTGTTACATGTTGGTGACTGGGTGTTACATGTTGGTGACTGGTTGTTACATATTGGTGACTGGGTGTTACATGATGGTGACTGGGTGTTATATGTCAGTGACTGGTTGTTACATGTTGGTGACTGGGTGTTACATGATGGTGACTCGGTGTTATATGTCAGTGACTGGATGTTACATGTTGGTGACTGCGTGTTACATGTTGGTGACTGGGTGTTACATGAAGGTGACTGGGTGTTATATGTCAGTGACTGGATGTTACATGTTGGTGACTCGGGTGTTACATGTTGGTGACTGGGTGTTACATATTGGTGACTGGATGTTACATGTTGGCGACTGGATGTTACATGTTGGTGACTGGGTGTTATATGTCAGTGACTGGATGTTACATGTTGGTGACTCGGGTGTTACATGTTGGTGACTGGGTGTTACATATTGGTGACTGGATGTTACATGTTGGCGACTGGGTGTTACATGTTGGTGACTGGGTGTTACATGTTGGTGACTGGGTGTTACATATTGGTGACTGGATGTTACATGTTGGTGACTGGGCGTTACATATTGGTGACTGGGTGTTACATGTTGGTAACTGGGTGTTACATGTTAGTGACTGGGTGTTACATGTTGGGGACTGGATGTTACATGATGGTGACTCGGTGTTATATGTCAGTGACTGGATGTTACATGTTGGCGACTGGGTGTTACATGTTGGTGACTGGGTGTTACATGTTGGTGACTGGTGTTACATGTTGGTGACTGGGTGTGACATGTTGGTGACTGGTTGTTATAGGTTAGTGACTGGATGTTACATGTTGGTGACTGGGTGTTACATGTTGGTGACTGGGTGTTACATGTTGGGGACTGGGTGTTACATGTTGGAGACCGGGTGCTACATGTTGGTGACTGGGTGTTATATGTTGGTGACCGGGTGCTACATGTTGCTGACTGGGTGTTACATGTTGGTGACCGGATGCTACATGTTTGTGACTGGGTGTTATATGTCAGTGACTGGATGTTACATGTTGGTGACTGGGTGTTACATGTTGGTGACTGGATATTACATGTTGGTGACTAGGTGTTACATGTTGGTGACTGGGTGTTACATGTTGGTGACTGGATATTACATGTTGGTGACTGGGTGTTACATGTTGGTGACTGGATGTTACATGTTGATGACTGGATGTTACATATTGGTGACTGGGTGTTACATGATTGTGACTCGGTGTTATATGTCAGTGACTGGATGTTACATGTTAGTGACTGGGTGTTACATGTTGGTGACTTGGTGTTACATGTTGGTGACTTGGTGTTACATGTTGGTGACTGGGTGTTACATGTTGGTGACTGGTTGTTATATGTCAGTGACTGGATGTTACATGTTGGTGACTGGATGTTACATGATGGTGACTCGGTGTTGTATGTCAGTGACTGGATGTTACATGTTAGTGACTGGGTGTTACATGTTGGTGACTGGGTGTTACATGTGGGTGACTGGGTGTTACATGTTGGTAACTGGGTGTTACAATTTGGTGACTGGATGTTACATGTTGGTGACTGGGTGTTACATGTTGGTGACTGGATGTTACATGTTGGTGACTGGGTGTTACATGTTGATGACTGGGTGTTACATGTTGGTGACCGAGTGTTACATGATGGTGACTGGGTGTTACATGTAGGTGACTGGGTGTTACATGTTGGTGACTGGGTGTTATATGTCAGTGACTGCATGTTACATGTTTGTGACTGGATGTTACATGATGGTGACTCGGTGTTGAATGTCAGTGACTGGATGTAACATGTTAGTGACTGGGTGTTACATGTTGGTGACTGGGTGTTACATGTTGGTGACTGGGTGTTACATGTTGGTGACTGGGTGTGACATGTTGGTGACTGGTTGTTATATGTCAGTGACTGGATGTTACATGTTGGTGACTGGGTGTTACATGTTGGTGACCGGGTGCTACATGTTGGTGACTGGGTGTTATATGTTGGTGACCGGGTGCTACATTTTGGTGACTGGGTGTTACATGTTGGTGACCGGGTGCTACATGTTGGTGACTGGTTGTTATATGTCAGTGACTGGATGTTACATGTTGGTGACTGGGTGTTACATGTTGGTGACTGGGTGTTACATGTTGGTGACTGGGTGTTATATGTCAGTGACTGGATGTTACATGTTGGTGACTGGGTGTTACATGTTGGTGACTGGATGTTACATGTTGGTGACTGGGTGTTACATGTTGATGACTGGGTGTTACATGTTGGTGACTGGGTGTTACATGGTGGTGACTGGGTGTTACATGTAGGTGACTGGTTGTTATATGTCAGTGACTGGTTGTTACATGTTGGTGACTGGATGTTACATGTTGGTGACTGCGTGTTACATGTTAGTGACTGGGTGTTACACATTGGTGACTGGATGTTACATGTTGGTGACTGGGTGTTACATATTGGTGACTAGGTGTTAAATGTTGGTGACTGGGTGTTACATGTTGGTGACGGGTTGTTACATATTGGTGACTGGGTGTTACATGATGGTGACTGGGTGTTATATGTCAGTGACTGGTTGTTACATGTTGGTGACTGGGTGTTACATGATGGTGACTCGGTGTTATATGTCAGTGACTGGATGTTACATGTTGGTGACTGCGTGTTACATGTTGGTGACTGGGTGTTACATGAAGGTGACTGGGTGTTATATGTCAGTGACTGGATGTTACATGTTGGTGACTCGGGTGTTACATGTTGGTGACTGGGTGTTACATATTGGTGACTGGATGTTACATGTTGGCGACTGGATGTTACATGTTGGTGACTGGGTGTTATATGTCAGTGACTGGATGTTACATGTTGGTGACTCGGGTGTTACATGTTGGTGACTGGGTGTTACATATTGGTGACTGGATGTTACATGTTGGCGACTGGGTGTTACATGTTGGTGACTGGGTGTTACATGTTGGTGACTGGGTGTTACATATTGGTGACTGGATGTTACATGTTGGTGACTGGGCGTTACATATTGGTGACTGGGTGTTACATGTTGGTAACTGGGTGTTACATGTTAGTGACTGGGTGTTACATGTTGGGGACTGGATGTTACATGATGGTGACTCGGTGTTATATGTCAGTGACTGGATGTTACATGTTGGCGACTGGGTGTTACATGTTGGTGACTGGGTGTTACATGTTGGTGACTGGTGTTACATGTTGGTGACCCGGGTGTGACATGTTGGTGACTGGTTGTTATAGGTTAGTGACTGGATGTTACATGTTGGTGACTGGGTGTTACATGTTGGTGACTGGGTGTTACATGTTGGGGACTGGGTGTTACATGTTGGAGACCGGGTGCTATATGTTGGTGACTGGGTGTTATATGTTGGTGACCGGGTGCTACATGTTGCTGACTGGGTGTTACATGTTGGTGACCGGATGCTACATGTTTGTGACTGGGTGTTATATGTCAGTGACTGGATGTTACATGTTGGTGACTGGGTGTTACATGTTGGTGACTGGATATTACATGTTGGTGACTAGGTGTTACATGTTGGTGACTGGGTGTTACATGTTGGTGACTGGATATTACATGTTGGTGACTGGGTGTTACATGTTGGTGACTGGATGTTACATGTTGATGACTGGATGTTACATATTGGTGACTGGGTGTTACATGATTGTGACTCGGTGTTATATGTCAGTGACTGGATGTTACATGTTAGTGACTGGGTGTTACATGTTGGTGACTTGGTGTTACATGTTGGTGACTTGGTGTTACATGTTGGTGACTGGGTGTTACATGTTGGTGACTGGTTGTTATATGTCAGTGACTGGATGTTACATGTTGGTGACTGGATGTTACATGATGGTGACTCGGTGTTGTATGTCAGTGACTGGATGTTACATGTTAGTGACTGGGTGTTACATGTTGGTGACTGGGTGTTACATGTGGGTGACTGGGTGTTACATGTTGGTAACTGGGTGTTACAATTTGGTGACTGGATGTTACATGTTGGTGACTGGGTGTTACATGTTGGTGACTGGATGTTACATGTTGGTGACTGGGTGTTACATGTTGATGACTGGGTGTTACATGTTGGTGGCCGAGTGTTACATGATGGTGACTGGGTGTTACATGTAGGTGACTGGGTGTTACATGTTGGTGACTGGGTGTTATATGTCAGTGACTGCATGTTACATGTTTGTGACTGGATGTTACATGATGGTGACTCGGTGTTGAATGTCAGTGACTGGATGTAACATGTTAGTGACTGGGTGTTACATGTTGGTGACTGGGTGTTACATGTTGGTGACTGGGTGTTACATGTTGGTGACTGGGTGTGACATGTTGGTGACTGGTTGTTATATGTCAGTGACTGGATGTTACATGTTGGTGACTGGGTGTTACATGTTGGTGACCGCGTGCTACATGTTGGTGACTGGGTGTTATATGTTGGTGACCGGGTGCTACATTTTGGTGACTGGGTGTTACATGTTGGTGACCGGGTGCTACATGTTGGTGACTGGTTGTTATATGTCAGTGACTGGATGTTACATGTTGGTGACTGGGTGTTACATGTTGGTGACTGGGTGTTACATGTTGGTGACTGGGTGTTATATGTCAGTGACTGGATGTTACATGTTGGTGACTGGGTGTTACATGTTGGTGACTGGATGTTACATGTTGGTGACTGGGTGTTACATGTTGATGACTGGGTGTTACATGTTGGTGACTGGGTGTTACATGGTGGTGACTGGGTGTTACATGTAGGTGACTGGTTGTTATATGTCAGTGACTGGTTGTTACATGTTGGTGACTGGATGTTACATGTTGGTGACTGCGTGTTACATGTTAGTGACTGGGTGTTACACATTGGTGACTGGATGTTACATGTTGGTGACTGGGTGTTACATATTGGTGACTAGGTGTTAAATGTTGGTGACTAGGTGTTACATGTTGGTGACGGGTTGTTACATATTGGTGACTGGGTGTTACATGATGGTGACTGGGTGTTATATGTCAGTGACTGGTTGTTACATGTTGGTGACGGGGTGTTACATGATGGTGACTCGGTATTATATGTCAGTGACTGGATGTTACATGTTGGTGACTGCGTGTTACATCTTGGTGACTGGGTGTTACATGTTGGTGACTGGGTGTGACATGTTGGTGACTGAGTGTTACATGTTGGTGACTGGGTGTTACATGTTGGTGACTGGGTGTTACATGTTGGTGCCTGAGTGTTACATGATGGTGACTCGGTGTTACATGTTGGTGACTGGATGTTACATGAAGGTGACTGGGTGTTATATGTCAGTGACTGGATGTTACATGTTGGTGACTCGGGTGTTACATGTTGGTGACTGGGTGTTACATATTGGTGACTGGATGTTACATGTTGGCGACTGGATGTTACATGTTGGTGACTGGGTGTTATATGTCAGTGACTGGATGTTACATGTTGGTGACTAGGGTGTTACATGTTGGTGACTGGGTGTTACATATTGGTGACTGGATGTTACATGTTAGCGACTGGATGTTACATGTTGGTGACTGGGTGTTACATTTTGGTGACTGGGTGTTACATATTGGTGACTGGATGTTACATGTTGGTGACTGGGCGTTACATATTGGTGACTGGGTGTTACATGTTGGTAACTGGGTATTACATGTTAGTGACTGGGTGTAACATGTTGGGGACTGGATGTTACATGATGGTGACTCGGTGTTATATGTCAGTGACTGGATGTTACATGTTGGTGACTGGGTGTTACATGTTGGTGACTGGGTGTTACATGTTGGTGACTGGTGTTACATGTTGGTGACTGGGTGTGACATGTTGGTGACTGGTTGTTATATGTCAGTGACTGGATGTTACATGTTGGTGACTGGGTGTTACATGTTGGTGACTGGGTGTTACATGTTGAGGACTGGGTGTTACATGTTGGAGACCGGGTGCTACATGTTGGCGACTGGGTGTTATATGTTGGTGACCGGGTGCTACATGTTGGTGACTGGGTGTTACATGTTGGTGACCGGGTGCTACATGTTTGTGACTGGGTGTTATATGTCAGTGACTGGATGTTACATGTTGGTGACTGGTTGTTATATGTCAGTGACTGGATGTTACATGTTGGTGACTGGGTGTTACATGTTGGTGACTGGGTGTTACATGTTGGTGACTGGGTGTTACAGGTTGGTGACTGGGTGTTACATGTTGGTGACTGGGTGTTATATGTCAGTGAATGGATGTTACATGTTGGTGACTGGGTGTTACATGTTGGTGACTGGATGTTACATGTTGGTGACTGGGTGTTACATGTTGATGACTGGGTGTTACATGTTGGTGACTGGTGTTACATGTTGGTGACTGGGTGTGACATGTTGGTGACTGGTTGTTATATGTCAGTGACTGGATGTTACATGTTGGTGACTGGGTGTTAAATGTTGGTGACTGGGTGTTACATGTTGAGGACTGGGTGTTACATGTTGGAGACCGGGTGCTACATGTTGGTGACTGGGTGTTATATGTTGGTGACCGGGTGCTACATGTTGGTGACTGGGTGTTACATTTTGGTGACCGGGTGCTACATGTTTGTGACTGGGTGTTATATGTCAGTGACTGGATGTTACATGTTGGTGACTGGTTGTTATATGTCAGTGACTGGATGTTACATGTTGGTGACTGGGTGTTACAGGTTGGTGACTGGGTGTTACATGTTGGTGACTTGGTGTTATATGTCAGTGAATGGATGTTACATGTTGGTGACTGGGTGTTACATGTTGGTGACTGGATGTTACATGTTGGTGACTGGGTGTTACATGTTGATGACTGGGTGTTACATGTTGGTGACTGGGTGTTACATGTTGGTGACTGGGTGTTACATGTTGGTGACTGGTTGTTATATGTCAGTGACTGGATGTTACATGTTGGTGACTGGATGTTACATGTTGGCGACTGCGTGTTACATGTTGGTGACTGGGTGTTACATGTTGGTGACTGAGTGTTACATGTTGCTGACTGGGTGTTACATATTGGTGACTGGATGTTACATGTTGGCGACTGGATGTTACATGTTGGTGACTGGGTGTTACATGTTGGTGACTGGGTGTTACATATTAGTGACTGGATGTTACATGTTGGTAACTGGGTGTTACATATTGGTGACTGGGTGTTACATGTTGGTAACAGGGTGTTACATGTTAGTGACTGGGTGTTACATGTTGGGGACTGGATGTTACATGATGGTGACTCGGTGTTATATGTCAGTGACTGGATGTTACATGTTGGTGACTGGGTGTTACATGTTGGTGACTGGGTGTTACATGTTGGTGACTGGGTGTTACATGTTGGTGACTGGGTGTGACATGTTGGTGACTGGTTGTTATATGTCAGTGACTGGATGCTACATGTTGGTGACTGGGTGTTACATGTTGGTGACCGGGTGCTCCATGTTGGTGACTGGGTGTTATATGTTGGTGACCGGGTGCTACATTTTGGTGACTGGGTGTTACATGTTGGTGACCGGGTGCTACATGTTGGTGACTGGGTGTTATATGTCAGTGACTGGATGTTACATGTTGGTGACTGGGTGTTACATGTTGGTGACTGGATATTACATGTTGATGACTGGATGTTACATGTTGGTGACTGGGTGTTACATGATGGTGACTCGGTGTTATATGTCATTGACTGGATGTTACATGTTAGTGACTGGGTGTTACAAGTTGGTGACTTGGTGTTACATGTTGGTGACTGGGTGTTACATGTTGGTGACTGGGTGTTACATGTTAGTGACTGGTTGTTATATGTCAGTGACTGGATGTTACATGTTGGTGACTGGGTGTTACAGGTTGGTGACTGGGTGTTACATGTTGGTGACTGGGTGTTATATGTCAGTGACTGGATGTTACATGTTGGTGACTGGGTGTTACATGTTGGTGACTGGATGTTACAAGTTGGTGACTTGGTGTTACATGTTGATGACTGGGTGTTACATGTTGGTGACTGGGTGTTACATGGTGGTGACTGGGTGTTACATGTTGGTGACTGGTTGTTAAATATCAGTGACTGGATGTTACATGTTGGTGACTGGATGTTACATGTTGGTGACTGCGTGTTACATGTTGGTGACTGGGTGTTACACATTGGTGACTGGATGTTAAATGTTGATGACTGGGTGTTACATATTGGTGACTAGGTGTTACATGTTGGTGACTGGGTGTTACATGTTGGTGACTGGGTGTTACATATTAGTGAGTGGATGTTACATGTTGGGGACTGGATGTTACATGATGGTGACTCGGTGTTATATGTCAGTGACTGGATGTTACATGTTGGTGACTGGGTGTTACATATTGGTGACTGGATGTTACATGTTGGTGACTGGGCGTTACATATTGGTGACTGGGTGTTACATTTTGGTAACTGGGTGTTACATGTTAGTGACTGGGTGTAACATGTTGGGGACTGGATGTTACATGATGGTGACTCGGTGTTATATGTCAGTGACTGGATGTTACATGTTGGTGACTGGGTGTTACATGTTGGTGACTGGGTGTTACATGTTGGTGACTGGTGTTACATGTTGGTGACTGGGTGTGACATGTTGGTGACTGGTTGTTATATGTCAGTGACTGGATGTTACATGTTGGTGACTGGGTGTTACATGTTGGTGACTGGGTGTTACATGTTGAGGACTGGGTGTTACATGTTGGAGACCGGGTGCTACATGTTGGTGACTGGGTGTTATATGTTGGTGACCGGGTGCTACATGTTGGTGACGGGGTGTTATATGTTGGTGACCGTGTGCTACATGTTTGTGACTGGGTGTTATATGTCAGTGACTGGATGTTACATGTTGGTGACTGGTTGTTATATGTCAGTGACTGGATGTTACATGTTGGTGACTGGGTGTTACATGTTGGTGACTGGGTGTTACATGTTGGTGACTGGGTGTTACAGGTTGGTGACTGGGTGTTACATGTTGGTGACTGGGTGTTATATGTCAGTGAATGGATGTTACATGTTGGTGACTGTTACATGTTGGTGACTGGGTGTTACATGTTGATGACTGGGTGTTACATGTTGGTGACTGGGTGTTACATGTTGGTGACTGGGTGTTACATGTTGGTGACTGGTTGTTATATGTCAGTGACTAGATGTTACATGTTGGTGACTGGATGTTACATGTTGGTGACTGCGTGTTACATGTTGGTGACTGGGTGTTACATGTTGGTGACTGAGGGTTACATGTTGGTGACTGGGTGTTACATATTGGTGACTGGATGTTACATGTTGGGGACTGGATGTTACATGTTGGTGACTGGGTGTTACATGTTGGTGACTGGGTGTTACATATTAGTGACTGGATGTTACATGTTGGTAACTGGGTGTTAGATATTGGTGACTGGGTGTTACATGTTGGTAACAGGGTGTTACATGTTAGTGACTGGGTGTTACATGTTGGGGACTGGATGTTACATGATGGTGACTCGGTGTTATATGTCAGTGACTGGATGTTACATGTTGGTGACTGGGTGTTACATGTTGGTGACTGGGTGTTACATGTTGGTGACTGGGTGTTACATGTTGGTGACTGGGTGTGACATGTTGGTGACTGGTTGTTATATGTCAGTGACTGGATGTTACATGTTGGTGACTGGGTGTTACATGTTGGTGACCGGGTGCTACATGTTGGTGACTGGGTGTTATATGTTGGTGACCGGGTGCTACATGTTGGTGACTGGGTGTTACATGTTGGTGACCGGGTGCTCCATGTTGGTGACTGGGTGTTATATGTCAGTGACTGGATGTTACATGTTGGTGACTGGGTGTTACATGTTGGTGACTGGATATTACATGTTGATGACTGGATGTTACATGTTGGTGACTGGGTGTTACATGATGGTGACTCGGTGTTATATGTCAGTGACTGGATGTTACATGTTAGTGACTGGGTGTTACATGTTGGTGACTTGGTGTTACATGTTGGTGACTGGGTGTTACATGTTGGTGACTGGGTGTTACATGTTGGTGACTGGTTGTTATATTGTCAGTGACTGGATGTTACATGTTGGTGACTGGGTGTTACAGGTTGGTGACTGGGTGTTACATGTTGGTGACTGGGTGTTATATGTCAGTGACTGGATGTTACATGTTGGTGACTGGGTGTTACATGTTGGTGACTGGATGTTACATGTTGGTGACTGGGTGTTACATGTTGATGACTGGGTGTTACATGTTGGTGACTGGGTGTTACATGGTGGTGACTGGGTGTTACATGTTGGTGACTGGTTGTTATATGTCAGTGACTGGATGTTACATGTTGGTGACTGGATGTTACATGTTGGTGACTGCGTGTTACATGTTGGTGACTGGGTGTTACATGTTGGTGACTGAGTGTTACATGTTGGTGACTGGGTGTTACATGTTGGTGCCTGGGTGTTACATGATGGTGACTGGGTGTGTCATGTTGGTGACTGGATGTTACATGATGGTGACTGGGTGTTACATGTTGGTGACTGGATGTTACATGTTGGTGACTGGGTGTTACATGTTGGTGACTGGGTGTTACATATTGGTGACTGGGTGTTACATGTTGGTGACTGGATGTTACATGTTGGTGACTGGGTGTTACATGTTGGTGACTGAGTGCTACATGATGGTGACTGGGTGTTATATGTCAGTGACTGGTTGTTACATGTTGGTGACTGGGTGTTACATGTTGGTGACTCGGTCTTCAATGTCAGTGACTGGATGTTACATGTTAGTGACTGGGTGCTGCATGTTGGTGACTGGGTGTTACATGTTGGTGACTGTGTGTTACATGTTGGTGACTGGATGTTACAATATGGTGACTCGGCGTTGTATGTCAGTGACTGGATGTTACATGTTAGTGACTGGGTGTTACATGTTGGTGACTGGGTGTTACATGTTGGTGACTGGATGTTACATGATGGTGACTCGGTGTTGTATGTCAGTGACTGGATGTTACATGTCAGTGACTGGGTGTTACATGTTGGTGACTCGGTGTTACATGTTGGTGACTGGGTGTTACATGTTGATGACTGGGTGTTACATGTTGGTGACTGGTTGTTATATGTCAGTGACTGGATGTTACATGTTGGTGACTGGGTGTTATAGGTTGGTGACTGGGTGTTACATGTTGGTGACTGGGTGTTATATGTCGGTGACTGGATGTTACATGTTGGTGACTGGGTGTTACATGTTGGTGACTGGATGTTACATGTTGGTGACTGGGTGTTACATGTTGATGACTGGGTGTTCCATGTTGGTGACTGGGTGTTACATGGTGGTGACTGGGTGTTACATGTTGGTGACTGGTTGTTATATGTCAGTGACTGGATGTTACATGTTGGTGACTGGATGTTACATGTTGGTGACTGCGTGTTACATGTTGGTGACTGGGTGTTACATGTTGGTGACTGAGTGTTACATGTTGGTGACTGGGTGTTACATGTTGGTGCCTGGGTGTTACATGATGGTGACTGGGTGTTAGATGTTGGTGACTGGATGTTACATGATGGTGACTGGGTGTTACATGTTGGTGACTGGATGTTACATGTTGGTGACTGGGTGTTACATGTTGGTGACTGGGTGTTACATATTGGTGACTGGGTGCTACATGTTGGTGACTGGGTGTTACATGTTGGTGACTGGGTGTTACATATTGGTGACTGGGTGCTACATGTTGGTGACTGGATGTTACATGTTGGTGACTGGGTGTTACATGTTGGTGACTGAGTGCTACATGATGGTGACTGGGTGTTATATGTCAGTGACTGGTTGTTACATGTTGGTGACTGGGTGTTACATGATGGTGACTCGGTCTTCAATGTCAGTGACTGGATGTTACATGTTGGTGACTGGGTGCTACATGTTGGTGACTGGGTGTTACATGTTGGTGACTGTGTGTTACATGTTGGTGACTGGATGTTACATGATGGTGACTCGGTGTTGTATGTCAGTGACTGGATGTTACATGTTAGTGACTGGGTGTTACATGTTGGTGACTGGGTGTTACATGTTGGTGACTGGATGTTACATGATGGTGACTCGGTGTTGTATGTCAGTGACTGGATGTTACATGTTAGTGACTGGGTGTTACATGTTGGTAACTGGGTGTTACATTTTGGTGACTGGATGTTACATGTTGGTAACTGGGTGTTACATGTTGGTGACTGGATGTTACATGTTGGTGACTGGGTGTTACATGTTGAGGACTGGGTGTTACATGTTGGTGACCGGGTGTTACATGATGGTGACTGGGTGTTACATGTCGGTGACTGGGTGTTACATGTTGGTGACTGGGTGTTATATGTCAGTGACTGGATGTTACATGTTTGTGACTGGATGTTACAGGATGGTGACTCGGTGTTGAATGTCAGTGACTGGATGTTACATGTTAGTGACTGGGTGTTACATGTTGGTGACTGGGTGTTACATGTTGTTGACTGGGTGTTACATGTTGGTGACTGGGTGTTACATGTTGGTGACTGGTTGTTATATGTCAGTGACTGGATGTTACATGTTGGTGACTGGGTGTTACATGTTGATGACTGGGTGTTACATGTTGGTGACTGGGTGTTACATGGTGGTGACTGGGTGTTACATGTTGGTGACTGGTTGTTATATGTCAGTGACTGGATGTTACATGTTGGTGACTAGATGTTACATGTTGGTGACTGCGTGTTACATGTTGGTGACTGGGTGTTACATTTTGGTGACTGGATGTTACATGTTGGTGACTGGGTGTTACATGTTGGTGACTGTCTGTTACATGTTGGTGACTGGATGTTACATGATGGTGACTCGGTGTTGTATGTCAGTGACTGGATGTTACATGTTAGTGACTGGGTGTTACATGTTGGTGACTGGGTGTTACATGTTGGTGACTGGATGTTACATGATGGTGACTCGGTGTTGTATGTCAGTGACTGGATGTTACATGTTAGTGACTGGGTGTTACATGTTGGTGACTGGGTGTTACATGTTGGTGACTGGTTGTTATATGTCAGTGACTGGATGTTACATGTTGGTGACTGGGTGTTACAGGTTGGTGACTGGGTGTTACATGTTGGTGACTGGGTGTTATATGTCAGTGACTGGATGTTACATGTTGGTGAATGGGTGTTACATGTTGGTGACTGGATGTTACATGTTGGTGACTGGGTGTTACATGTTGATGACTGGGTGTTACATGTTGGTGACTGGGTGTTACATGGTGGTGACTGGGTGTTACATGTTGGTGACTGGTTGTTATATGTCAGTGACTGGGTGTTACTTGTTGGTGACTGGATGTTACATGTTGGTGACTGCGTGTTACATGTTGGTGACTGGGTGTTACATGTTGGTGACTGAGTGTTACATGTTGGTGACTGGGTGTTACATGTTGGTGACTGGGTGTTACATATTGGTGAATGGGTGTTACATGTTCGTGACTGGATGTTACATGTTGGTGACTGGGTGTTACATGTTGGTGACTAAGTGCTACATGATGGTGACTGGGTGTTATATGTCAGCGACTGGTTGTTACATGTTGGTGACTGGGTGTTACATGATGGTGACTCGGTCTTCAATGTCAGTGACTGGATGTTACATGTTGGTGACTGGGTGCTACATGTTGGTGACTGGGTGTTACATGTTGGTGACTGTGTGTTACATGTTGGTGACTGGATGTTACATGATGGTGACTCGGTGTTGCATGTCAGTGACTGGATGTTACATGTTAGTGACTGGGTGTTACATGTTGGTGACTGGGTGTTACATGTTGGTGACTGGATGTTACATGTTGGTGACTGGGTGTTACATGTTGATGACTGGGTGTTACATGTTGGTGACCGGGTGTTACATGATGGTGACTGGGTGTTACATGTCGGTGACTGGGTGTTACATGTTGGTGACTGGGTGTTACATGATGGTGACTCGGTGTTGAATGTCAGTGACTGGATGTTACATGTTAGTGACTGGGTGTTACATGTTGGTGACTGGGTGTTACATGTTGGTGACTGGGTGTTACATGTTGGTAACTGGGTGATACATGTTGGTGACTGGTTGTTATATGTCAGTGACTGGATGTTACATGTTGGTGACTGGGTGTTACATGTTGGTGACTGGATGTTACATGTTGGTGACTGGGTGTTACATGTTGATGACCGGGTGTTACATGTTGGTGACTGGGTCTTACATGGTGGTGACTGGGTGTTACATGTCGGTGACTGGTTGTTATATGTCAGTGACTGGATGTTACATGTTGGTGACTGGATGTTACATGTGGGTGACTGCGTGTTACAAGTTGGTGACTGGGTGTTACATGTTGGTGACTGAGTGTTACATGTTGGTGACTGGGTGTTACATGTTGGTGACTGGGTGTTACATGATGGTGACTGGGTGTTACATGTTGGTGACTGGATGTTACATGATGGTGACTGGGTGTTACATGTTGGTGACTGGATGTTACATGTTGGTGACTGGGTGTTACATGTTGGTGACTGGGTGTTACATATCGGTGACTGGGTGTTACATGTTGGTGACTGGATGTTACATGTTGGTGACTGGGTGTTACATGTTGGTGACTTAGTGCTACATGATGGTGACTGGGTGTTATATGTCAGTGACTGGTTGTTACATGTTGGTGACTGGGTGTTACATGATGGTGACTCGGTCTTCAATGTCAGTGACTGGATGTTACATGATGGTGACTCGGTGTTGTATGTCAGTGACTGGATGTTACATGTTAGTGACTGGGTGTTACATGTTGGTGACTGGGTGTTACATGTTGGTGACTGGATGTTACATGATGGTGACTCGGTGTTGTATGTCAGTGACTGGATGTTACATGTTAGTGACTGGGTGTTACATGTTGGTAACTGGGTGTTACATTTTGGTGACTGGATGTTACATCTTGGTAACTGGGTGTTACATGTTGGTGACTGGATGTTACATGTTGGTGACTGGGTGTTACATGTTGAGGACTGGGTGTTACATGTTGGTGACCGGGTGTTACATGATGGTGACTGGGTGTTACATGTCGGTGACTGGGTGTTACATGTTGGTGACTGGGTGTTATATGTCAGTGACTGGATGTTACATGTTTGTGACTGGATGTTACAGGATGGTGACTCGGTGTTGAATGTCAGTGACTGGATGTTACATGTTAGTGACTGGGTGTTACATGTTGGTGACTGGGTGTTACATGTTGTTGACTGGGTGTTACATGTTGGTGACTGGGTGTTACATGTTGGTGACTGGTTGTTATATGTCAGTGACTGGATGTTACATGTTGGTGACTGGGTGTTACATGTTGATGACTGGGTGTTACATGTTGGTGACTGGGTGTTACATGGTGGTGACTGGGTGTTACATGTTGGTGACTGGTTGTTATATGTCAGTGACTGGATGTTACATGTTGGTGACTAGATGTTACATGTTGGTGACTGCGTGTTACATGTTGGTGACTGGGTGTTACATTTTGGTGACTGGATGTTACATGTTGGTGACTGGGTGTTACATGTTGGTGACTGTCTGTTACATGTTGGTGACTGGATGTTACATGATGGTGACTCGGTGTTGTATGTCAGTGACTGGATGTTACATGTTAGTGACTGGGTGTTACATGTTGGTGACTGGGTGTTACATGTTGGTGACTGGATGTTACATGATGGTGACTCGGTGTTGTATGTCAGTGACTGGATGTTACATGTTAGTGACCGGGTGTTACATGTTGGTCACTGGGTGTTACATGTTGGTGACTGGTTGTTATTTGTCAGTGACTGGATGTTACATGTTGGTGACTGGGTGTTACAGGTTGGTGACTGGGTGTTACATGTTGGTGACTGGGTGTTATATGTCAGTGACTGGATGTTACATGTTGGTGACTGGGTGTTACATGTTGGTGACTGGATGTTACATGTTGGTGACTGGGTGTTACATGTTGATGACTGGGTGTTACATGTTGGTGACTGGGTGTTACATGGTGGTGACTGGGTGTTACATGTTGGTGACTGGTTGTTATATGTCAGTGACTGGGTGTTACTTGTTGGTGACTGGATGTTACATGTTGGTGACTGCGTGTTACATGTTGGTGACTGGGTGTTACATGTTGGTGACTGAGTGTTACATGTTGGTGACTGGGTGTTACATGTTGGTGACTGGGTGTTACATATTGGTGAATGGGTGTTACATGTTCGTGACTGGATGTTACATGTTGGTGACTGGGGGTTACATGTTGGTGACTAAGTGCTACATGATGGTGACTGGGTGTTATATGTCAGCGACTGGTTGTTACATGTTGGTGACTGGGTGTTACATGATGGTGACTCGGTCTTCAATGTCAGTGACTGGATGTTACATGTTGGTGACTGGGTGCTACATGTTGGTGACTGGGTGTTACATGTTGGTGACTGTGTGTTACATGTTGGTGACTGGATGTTACATGATGGTGACTCGGTGTTGTATGTCAGTGACTGGATGTTACAAGTTAGTGACTGGGTGTCACATGTTGGTGACTGGGTGTTACATGTTGGTGACTGGATGTTACATGATGGTGACTCGGTGTTGTATGTCAGTGACTGGATGTTACATGTTGGTGACTGGATGTTACATGTTGGTGACTGGGTGTTACATGTTGGTGACTGAGTGCTACATGATGGTGACTGGGTGTTATATGTCAGTGACTGGTTGTTACATGTTGGTGACTGGGTGTTACATGTTGGTGACTCGGTCTTCAATGTCAGTGACTGGATGTTACATGTTAGTGACTGGGTGCTGCATGTTGGTGACTGGGTGTTACATGTTGGTGACTGTGTGTTACATGTTGGTGACTGGATGTTACAATATGGTGACTCGGCGTTGTATGTCAGTGACTGGATGTTACATGTTAGTGACTGGGTGTTACATGTTGGTGACTGGGTGTTACATGTTGGTGACTGGATGTTACATGATGGTGACTCGGTGTTGTATGTCAGTGACTGGATGTTACATGTCAGTGACTGGGTGTTACATGTTGGTGACTCGGTGTTACATGTTGGTGACTGGGTGTTACATGTTGATGACTGGGTGTTACATGTTGGTGACTGGTTGTTATATGTCAGTGACTGGATGTTACATGTTGGTGACTGGGTGTTATAGGTTGGTGACTGGGTGTTACATGTTGGTGACTGGGTGTTATATGTCAGTGACTGGATGTTACATGTTGGTGACTGGGTGTTACATGTTGGTGACTGGATGTTACATGTTGGTGACTGGGTGTTACATGTTGATGACTGGGTGTTCCATGTTGGTGACTGGGTGTTACATGGTGGTGACTGGGTGTTACATGTTGGTGACTGGTTGTTATATGTCAGTGACTGGATGTTACATGTTGGTGACTGGATGTTACATGTTGGTGACTGCGTGTTACATGTTGGTGACTGGGTGTTACATGTTGGTGACTGAGTGTTACATGTTGGTGACTGGGTGTTACATGTTGGTGCCTGGGTGTTACATGATGGTGACTGGGTGTTAGATGTTGGTGACTGGATGTTACATGATGGTGACTGGGTGTTACATGTTGGTGACTGGATGTTACATGTTGGTGACTGGGTGTTACATGTTGGTGACTGGGTGTTACATATTGGTGACTGGGTGCTACATGTTGGTGACTGGATGTTACATGTTGGTGACTGGGTGTTACATGTTGGTGACTGAGTGCTACATGATGGTGACTGGGTGTTATATGTCAGTGACTGGTTGTTACATGTTGGTGACTGGGTGTTACATGATGGTGACTCGGTCTTCAATGTCAGTGACTGGATGTTACATGTTGGTGACTGGGTGCTATATGTTGGTGACTGGGTGTTACATGTTGGTGACTGTGTGTTACATGTTGGTGACTGGATGTTACATGATGGTGACTCGGTGTTGTATGTCAGTGACTGGATGTTACATGTTAGTGACTGGGTGTTACATGTTGGTGACTGGGTGTTACATGTTGGTGACTGGATGTTACATGATGGTGACTCGGTGTTGTATGTCAGTGACTGGATGTTACATGTTAGTGACTGGGTGTTACATGTTGGTAACTGGGTGTTACATTTTGGTGACTGGATGTTACATGTTGGTAACTGGGTGTTACATGTTGGTGACTGGATGTTACATGTTGGTGACTGGGTGTTACATGTTGAGGACTGGGTGTTACATGTTGGTGACCGGGTGTTACATGATGGTGACTGGGTGTTACATGTCGGTGACTGGGTGTTACATGTTGGTGACTGGGTGTTATATGTCAGTGACTGGATGTTACATGTTTGTGACTGGATGTTACAGGATGGTGACTCGGTGTTGAATGTCAGTGACTGGATGTTACATGTTAGTGACTGGGTGTTACATGTTGGTGACTGGGTGTTACATGTTGTTGACTGGGTGTTACATGTTGGTGACTGGGTGTTACATGTTGGTGACTGGTTGTTATATGTCAGTGACTGGATGTTACATGTTGGTGACTGGGTGTTACATGGTGGTGACTGGGTGTTACATGTTGGTGACTGGTTGTTATATGTCAGTGACTGGATGTTACATGTTGGTGACTAGATGTTACATGTTGGTGACTGCGTGTTACATGTTGGTGACTGGATGTTACATGTTGGTGACTGGGTGTTACATGTTGGTGACTGTCTGTTACATGTTGGTGACTGGATGTTACATGATGGTGACTCGGTGTTGTATGTCAGTGACTGGATGTTACATGTTAGTGACTGGGTGTTACATGTTGGTGACTGGGTGTTACATGTTGGTGACTGGATGTTACATGATGGTGACTCGGTGTTGTATGTCAGTGACTGGATGTTACATGTTAGTGACTGGGTGTTACATGTTGGTGACTGGGTGTTACATGTTGGTGACTGGTTGTTATATGTCAGTGACTGGATGTTACATGTTGGTGACTGGGTGTTACAGGTTGGTGACTGGGTGTTACATGTTGGTGACTGGGTGTTATATGTCAGTGACTGGATGTTACATGTTGGTGAATGGGTGTTACATGTTGGTGACTGGATGTTACATGTTGGTGACTGGGTGTTACATGTTGATGACTGGGTGTTACATGTTGGTGACTGGGTGTTACATGGTGGTGACTGGGTGTTACATGTTGGTGACTGGTTGTTATATGTCAGTGACTGGGTGTTACTTGTTGGTGACTGGATGTTACATGTTGGTGACTGCGTGTTACATGTTGGTGACTGGGTGTTACATGTTGGTGACTGAGTGTTACATGTTGGTGACTGGGTGTTACATGTTGGTGACTGGGTGTTACATATTGGTGAATGGGTGTTACATGTTCGTGACTGGATGTTACATGTTGGTGACTGGGTGTTACATGTTGGTGACTAAGTGCTACATGATGGTGACTGGGTGTTATATGTCAGCGACTGGTTGTTACATGTTGGTGACTGGGTGTTACATGATGGTGACTCGGTCTTCAATGTCAGTGACTGGATGTTACATGTTGGTGACTGGGTGCTACATGTTGGTGACTGGGTGTTACATGTTGGTGACTGTGTGTTACATGTTGGTGACTCGATGTTACATGATGGTGACTCGGTGTTGTATGTCAGTGACTGGATGTTACATGTTAGTGACTGGGTGTTACATGTTGGTGACTGGGTGTTACATGTTGGTGACTGGATGTTACATGTTGGTGACTGGGTGTTACATGTTGATGACTGGGTGTTACATGTTGGTGACCGGGTGTTACATGATGGTGACTGGGTGTTACATGTCGGTGACTGGGTGTTACATGTTGGTGACTGGGTGTTACATGATGGTGACTCGGTGTTGTATGTCAGTGACTGGATGTTACATGTTAGTGACTGGGTGTTACATGTTGGTGACTGGGTGTTACATGTTGGTGACTGGGTGTTACATGTTGGTAACTGGGTGATACATGTTGGTGACTGGTTGTTATATGTCAGTGACTGGATGTTACATGTTGGTGACTGGGTGTTACATGTTGGTGACTGGATGTTACATGTTGGTGACTGGGTGTTACATGTTGATGACCGGGTGTTACATGTTGGTGACTGGGTCTTACATGGTGGTGACTGGGTGTTACATGTCGGTGACTGGTTGTTATATGTCAGTGACTGGATGTTACATGTTGGTGACTGGATGTTACATGTGGGTGACTGCGTGTTACATGTTGGTGACTGGGTGTTACATGTTGGTGACTGAGTGTTACATGTTGGTGACTGGGTGTTACATGTTGGTGACTGGGTGTTACATGATGGTGACTGGGTGTTACATGTTGGTGACTGGATGTTACATGATGGTGACTGGGTGTTACATGTTGGTGACTGGATGTTACATGTTGGTGACTGGGTGTTACATGTTGGTGACTGGGTGCTACATATCGGTGACTGGGTGTTACATGTTGGTGACTGGATGTTACATGTTGGTGACTGGGTGTTACATGTTGGTGACTTAGTGCTACATGATGGTGACTGGGTGTTATATGTCAGTGACTGGTTGTTACATGTTGGTGACTGGGTGTTACATGATGGTGACTCGGTCTTCAATGTCAGTGACTGGATGTTACATGATGGTGACTCGGTGTTGTATGTCAGTGACTGGATGTTACATGTTAGTGACTGGGTGTTACATGTTGGTGACTGGGTGTTACATGTTGGTGACTGGATGTTACATGATGGTGACTCGGTGTTGTATGTCAGTGACTGGATGTTACATGTTAGTGACTGGGTGTTACATGTTGGTAACTGGGTGTTACATTTTGGTGACTGGATGTTACATCTTGGTAACTGGGTGTTACATGTTGGTGACTGGATGTTACATGTTGGTGACTGGGTGTTACATGTTGAGGACTGGGTGTTACATGTTGGTGACCGGGTGTTACATGATGGTGACTGGGTGTTACATGTCGGTGACTGGGTGTTACATGTTGGTGACTGGGTGTTATATGTCAGTGACTGGATGTTACATGTTTGTGACTGGATGTTACAGGATGGTGACTCGGTGTTGAATGTCAGTGACTGGATGTTACATGTTAGTGACTGGGTGTTACATGTTGGTGACTGGGTGTTACATGTTGTTGACTGGGTGTTACATGTTGGTGACTGGGTGTTACATGTTGGTGACTAGTTGTTATATGTCAGTGACTGGATGTTACATGTTGGTGACTGGGTGTTACATGTTGATGACTGGGTGTTACATGTTGGTGACTGGGTGTTACATGGTGGTGACTGGGTGTTACATGTTGGTGACTGGTTGTTATATGTCAGTGACTGGATGTTACATGTTGGTAACTAGATGTTACATGTTGGTGACTGCGTGTTACATGTTGGTGACTGGGTGTTACATTTTGGTGACTGGATGTTACATGTTGGTGACTGGGTGTTACATGTTGGTGACTGTCTGTTACATGTTGGTGACTGGATGTTACATGATGGTGACTCGGTGTTGTATGTCAGTGACTGGATGTTACATGTTAGTGACTGGGTGTTACATGTTGGTGACTGGGTGTTACATGTTGGTGACTGGATGTTACATGATGGTGACTCGGTGTTGTATGTCAGTGACTGGATGTTACATGTTAGTGACCGGGTGTTACATGTTGGTCACTGGGTGTTACATGTTGGTGACTGGTTCTTATTTGTCAGTGACTGGATGTTACATGTTGGTGACTTGGTGTTACAGGTTGGTGACTGGGTGTTACATGTTGGTGACTGGGTGTTATATGTCAGTGACTGGATGTTACATGTTGGTGACTGGGTGTTACATGTTGGTGACTGGATGTTACATGTTGGTGACTGGGTGTTACATGTTGATGACTGGGTGTTACATGTTGGTGACTGGGTGTTACATGGTGGTGACTGGGTGTTACATGTTGGTGACTGGTTGTTATATGTCAGTGACTGGGTGTTACTTGTTGGTGACTGGATGTTACATGTTGGTGACTGCGTGTTACATGTTGGTGACTGGGTGTTACATGTTGGTGACTGAGTGTTACATGTTGGTGACTGGGTGTTACATGTTGGTGACTGGGTGTTACATATTGGTGAATGGGTGTTACATGTTCGTGACTGGATGTTACATGTTGGTGACTGGGTGTTACATGTTGGTGACTAAGTGCTACATGATGGTGACTGGGTGTTATATGTCAGCGACTGGTTGTTACATGTTGGTGACTGGGTGTTACATGATGGTGACTCGGTCTTCAATGTCAGTGACTGGATGTTACATGTTGGTGACTGGGTGCTACATGTTGGTGACTGGGTGTTACATGTTGGTGACTGTGTGTTACATGTTGGTGACTGGATGTTACATGATGGTGACTCGGTGTTGTATGTCAGTGACTGGATGTTACAAGTTAGTGACTGGGTGTCACATGTTGGTGACTGGGTGTTACATGTTGGTGACTCGATGTTACATGATGGTGACTCGGTGTTGTATGTCAGTGACTGGATGTTACATGTTAGTGACTGGGTGTTACATGTTGGTGACTGGGTGTTACATGTTGGTGACTGGATGTTACATGTTGGTGACTGGGTGTTACATGTTGATGACTGGGTGTTACATGTTGGTGACCGGGTGTTACATGATGGTGACTGGGTGTTACATGTCGGTGACTGGGTGTTACATGTTGGTGACTGGGTGTTACATGATGGTGACTCGGTGTTGAATGTCAGTGACTGGATGTTACATGTTAGTGACTGGGTGTTACATGTTGGTGACTGGGTGTTACATGTTGGTGACTGGGTGTTACATGTTGGTAACTGGGTGATACATGTTGGTGACTGGTTGTTATATGTCAGTGACTGGATGTTACATGTTGGTGACTGGGTGTTACATGTTGGTGACTGGATGTTACATGTTGGTGACTGGGTGTTACATGTTGATGACCGGGTGTTACATGTTGGTGACTGGGTCTTACATGGTGGTGACTGGGTGTTACATGTTGGTGACTGGTTGTTATATGTCAGTGACTGGATGTTACATGTTGGTGACTGGATGTTACATGTGGGTGACTGCGTGTTACATGTTGGTGACTGGGTGTTACATGGTGGTGACTGGGTGTTACATGTTGGTGACTGGTTGTTATATGTCAGTGACTGGATGTTACATGTTGGTGACTGGGTGTTACATGTTGATGACTGGGTGTTACATGTTGGTGACTGGGTGTTACATGGTGGTGACTGGGTGTTACATGTTGGTGACTGGTTGTTATATGTCAGTGACTGGATGTTACATGTTGGTGACTAGATGTTACATGTTGGTGACTGCGTGTTACATGTTGGGGACTGGGTGTTACATTTTGGTGACTGGATGTTACATGTTGGTGACTGGGTGTTACATGTTGGTGACTGTCTGTTACATGTTGGTGACTGGATGTTACATGATGGTGACTCGGTGTTGTATGTCAGTGACTGGATGTTACATGTTAGTGACTGGGTGTTACATGTTGGTGACTGGGTGTTACATGTTGGTGACTGGATGTTACATGATGGTGACTCGGTGTTGTATGTCAGTGACTGGATGTTACATGTTAGTGACCGGGTGTTACATGTTGGTCACTGGGTGTTACATGTTGGTGACTGGTTGTTATTTGTCAGTGACTGGATGTTACATGTTGGTGACTGGGTGTTACAGGTTGGTGACTGGGTGTTACATGTTGGTGACTGGGTGTTATATGTCAGTGACTGGATGTTACATGTTGGTGACTGGGTGTTACATGTTGGTGACTGGATGTTACATGTTGGTGACTGGGTGTTACATGTTGATGACTGGGTGTTACATGGTGGTGACTGGGTGTTACATGTTGGTGACTGGTTGTTATATGTCAGTGACTGGGTGTTACTTGTTGGTGACTGGATGTTACATGTTGGTGACTGCGTGTTACATGTTGGTGACTGGGTGTTACATGTTGGTGACTGAGTGTTACATGTTGGTGACTGGGTGTTACATGTTGGTGACTGGGTGTTACATATTGGTGAATGGGTGTTACATGTTGGTGACTGGGTGTTATATGTCAGTGACTGGATGTTACATGTTGGTGACTGGGTGTTACATGTTGGTGACTGGATGTTACATGTTGGTGACTGGGTGTTACATGTTGATGACTGGGTGTTATATGTCAGTGACTGGATGTTACATGTTGGTGACTGGGTGTTACATGTTGGTGACTGGATGTTACATGTTGGTGACTGGGTGTTACATGTTGATGACTGGGTGTTACATGTTGGTGACTGGGTGTTACATGGTGGTGACTGGGTGTTACATGTTGGTGACTGGTTGTTATATGTCAGTGACTGGGTGTTACTTGTTGGTGACTGGATGTTACATGTTGGTGACTGCGTGTTACATGTTGGTGACTGGGTGTTACATGTTGGTGACTGAGTGTTACATGTTGGTGACTGGGTGTTACATGTTGGTGACTGGGTGTTACATATTGGTGAATGGGTGTTACATGTTCGTGACTGGATGTTACATGTTGGTGACTGGGTGTTACATGTTGGTGACTAAGTGCTACATGATGGTGACTGGGTGTTATATGTCAGCGACTGGTTGTTACATGTTGGTGACTGGGTGTTACATGATGGTGACTCGGTCTTCAATGTCAGTGACTGGATGTTACATGTTGGTGACTGGGTGCTACATGTTGGTGACTGGGTGTTACATGTTGGTGACTGGGTGTTACATGTTGGTGACTGGATGTTACATGATGGTGACTCGGTGTTGTATGTCAGTGACTGGATGTTACATGTTAGTGACTGGGTGTTACATGTTGGTGACTGGGTGTTACATGTTGGTGACTGGATGTTACATGTTGGTGACTGGGTGTTACATGTTGATGACTGGGTGTTACATGTTGGTGACCGGGTGTTACATGATGGTGACTGGGTGTTACATGTCGGTGACTGGGTGTTACATGTTGGTGACTGGGTGTTACATGATGGTGACTCGGTGTTGAATGTCAGTGACTGGATGTTACATGTTAGTGACTGGGTGTTACATGTTGGTGACTGGGTGTTACATGTTGGTGACTGGGTGTTACATGTTGGTAACTGGGTGATACATGTTGGTGACTGGTTGTTATATGTCAGTGACTGGATGTTACATGTTGGTGACTGGGTGTTACATGTTGGTGACTGGATGTTACATGTTGGTGACTGGGTGTTACATGTTGATGACCGGGTGTTACATGTTGGTGACTGGGTCTTACATGGTGGTGACTGGGTGTTACATGTTGGTGACTGGTTGTTATATGTCAGTGACTGGATGTTACATGTTGGTGACTGGATGTTACATGTGGGTGACTGCGTGTTACATGTTGGTGACTGGGTGTTACATGGTGGTGACTGGGTGTTACATGTTGGTGACTGGTTGTTATATGTCAGTGACTGGATGTTACATGTTGGTGACTGGGTGTTACATGTTGATGACTGGGTGTTACATGTTGGTGACTGGGTGTTACATGGTGGTGACTGGGTGTTACATGTTGGTGACTGGTTGTTATATGTCAGTGACTGGATGTTACATGTTGGTGACTAGATGTTACATGTTGGTGACTGCGTGTTACATGTTGGGGACTGGGTGTTACATTTTGGTGACTGGATGTTACATGTTGGTGACTGGGTGTTACATGTTGGTGACTGTCTGTTACATGTTGGTGACTGGATGTTACATGATGGTGACTCGGTGTTGTATGTCAGTGACTGGATGTTACATGTTAGTGACTGGGTGTTACATGTTGGTGACTGGGTGTTACATGTTGGTGACTGGATGTTACATGATGGTGACTCGGTGTTGTATGTCAGTGACTGGATGTTACATGTTAGTGACCGGGTGTTACATGTTGGTCACTGGGTGTTACATGTTGGTGACTGGTTGTTATTTGTCAGTGACTGGATGTTACATGTTGGTGACTGGGTGTTACAGGTTGGTGACTGGGTGTTACATGTTGGTGACTGGGTGTTATATGTCAGTGACTGGATGTTACATGTTGGTGACTGGGTGTTACATGTTGGTGACTGGATGTTACATGTTGGTGACTGGGTGTTACATGTTGATGACTGGGTGTTACATGGTGGTGACTGGGTGTTACATGTTGGTGACTGGTTGTTATATGTCAGTGACTGGGTGTTACTTGTTGGTGACTGGATGTTACATGTTGGTGACTGCGTGTTACATGTTGGTGACTGGGTGTTACATGTTGGTGACTGAGTGTTACATGTTGGTGACTGGGTGTTACATGTTGGTGACTGGGTGTTACATATTGGTGAATGGGTGTTACATGTTCGTGACTGGATGTTACATGTTGGTGACTGGGTGTTACATGTTGGTGACTAAGTGCTACATGATGGTGACTGGGTGTTATATGTCAGCGACTGGTTGTTACATGTTGGTGACTGGGTGTTACATGATGGTGACTCGGTCTTCAATGTCAGTGACTGGATGTTACATGTTGGTGACTGGGTGCTACATGTTGGTGACTGGGTGTTACATGTTGGTGACTGTGTGTTACATGTTGGTGACTGGATGTTACATGATGGTGACTCGGTGTTGTATGTCAGTGACTGGATGTTACAAGTTAGTGACTGGGTGTCACATGTTGGTGACTGGGTGTTACATGTTGGTGACTGGATGTTACATGATGGTGACTCGGTGTTGTATGTCAGTGACTGGATGTTACATGTTAGTGACTGGGTGTTACATGTTGGTGACTGGGTGTTACATGTTGGTGACTGGATGTTACATGTTGGTGACTGGGTGTTACATGTTGATGACTGGGTGTTACATGTTGGTGACCGGGTGTTACATGATGGTGACTGGGTGTTACATGTCGGTGACTGGGTGTTACATGTTGGTGACTGGGTGTTACATGATGGTGACTCGGTGTTGAATGTCAGTGACTGGATGTTACATGTTAGTGACTGGGTGTTACATGTTGGTGACTGGGTGTTACATGTTGGTGACTGGGTGTTACATGTTGGTAACTGGGTGATACATGTTGGTGACTGGTTGTTATATGTCAGTGACTGGATGTTACATGTTGGTGACTGGGTGTTACATGTTGGTGACTGGATGTTACATGTTGGTGACTGGGTGTTACATGTTGATGACCGGGTGTTACATGTTGGTGACTGGGTCTTACATGGTGGTGACTGGGTGTTACATGTTGGTGACTGGTTGTTATATGTCAGTGACTGGATGTTACATGTTGGTGACTGGATGTTACATGTGGGTGACTGCGTGTTACATGTTGGTGACTGGGTGTTACATGTTGGTGACTGAGTGTTACATGTTGGTGACTGGGTGTTACATGTTGGTGACTGGGTGTTACATGATGGTGACTGGGTGTTACATGTTGGTGACTGGATGTTACATGATGGTGACTGGGTGTTACATGTTGGTGACTGGATGTTACATGTTGGTGACTGGGTGTTACATGTTGGTGACTTAGTGCTACATGATGGTGACTGGGTGTTATATGTCAGTGACTGGTTGTTACATGTTGGTGACTGGGTGTTACATGATGGTGACTCGGTCTTCAATGTCAGTGACTGGATGTTACATGTTGGTGACTGGGTGCTACATGGGTGTGACTGGGTGTTACATGTTGGTGACTGTGTGTTATATGTTGGTGACTGGATGTTACATGATGGTGACTCGGTGTTGTATGTCAGTGACTGGATGTTACATGTTAGTGACTGGGTGTTACATGTTGGTGACTGGGTGTTACATGTTGGTGACTGGATGTTACATGATGGTAACTGGGTGTTACATTTTGGTGACTGGATGTTACATGTTGGTGACTGGGTGTTACATGTTGGTGACTGGAAGTTACATGTTGGTGACTGGGTGTTACATGTTGATGACTGGGTGTTACATGTTGGTGACCGGGTGTTACATGTTGGTGACTGGGTCTTATATGTCAGTGACTGCATGTTACATGTTTGTGACTGGATGTTACATGATGGTGACTCGGTGTTGAATGTCAGTGACTGGATGTTACATGTTGGTGACTGGGTGTTACAGGTTGGTGACTGGGTGTTACATGTTGGTGACTGGGTGTTATATGTCAGTGACTGGATGTTACATGTTGGTGACTGGGTGTTACATGTTGGTGACTGGATGTTACATGTTGGTGACTGGGTGTTACATGTTGATGACTGGGTGTTACATGTTGGTGACTGGGTGTTACATGGTGGTGACTGGGTGTTACATGTTGGTGACTGGTTGTTATATGTCAGTGACTGGATGTTACATGTTGGTGACTGGATGTTACATGTTGGTGACTGCGTGTTACATGTTGGTGACTGGGTGTTACATGTTGGTGACTGAGTGTTACATGTTGGTGACTGGGTGTTACATGTTGGTGCCTGGGTGTTACATGATGGTGACTGGGTGTGTCATGTTGGTGACTGGATGTTACATGATGGTGACTGGGTGTTACATGTTGGTGACTGGATGTTACATGTTGGTGACTGGGTGTTACATGTTGGTGACTGGGTGTTACATATTGGTGACTGGGTGTTACATGTTGGTGACTGGATGTTACATGTTGGTGACTGGGTGTTACATGTTGGTGACTGAGTGCTACATGATGGTGACTGGGTGTTATATGTCAGTGACTGGTTGTTACATGTTGGTGACTGGGTGTTACATGTTGGTGACTCGGTCTTCAATGTCAGTGACTGGATGTTACATGTTAGTGACTGGGTGCTGCATGTTGGTGACTGGGTGTTACATGTTGGTGACTGTGTGTTACATGTTGGTGACTGGATGTTACAATATGGTGACTCGGCGTTGTATGTCAGTGACTGGATGTTACATGTTAGTGACTGGGTGTTACATGTTGGTGACTGGGTGTTACATGTTGGTGACTGGATGTTACATGATGGTGACTCGGTGTTGTATGTCAGTGACTGGATGTTACATGTCAGTGACTGGGTGTTACATGTTGGTGACTCGGTGTTACATGTTGGTGACTGGGTGTTACATGTTGATGACTGGGTGTTACATGTTGGTGACTGGTTGTTATATGTCAGTGACTGGATGTTACATGTTGGTGACTGGGTGTTATAGGTTGGTGACTGGGTGTTACATGTTGGTGACTGGGTGTTATATGTCGGTGACTGGATGTTACATGTTGGTGACTGGGTGTTACATGTTGGTGACTGGATGTTACATGTTGGTGACTGGGTGTTACATGTTGATGACTGGGTGTTCCATGTTGGTGACTGGGTGTTACATGGTGGTGACTGGGTGTTACATGTTGGTGACTGGTTGTTATATGTCAGTGACTGGATGTTACATGTTGGTGACTGGATGTTACATGTTGGTGACTGCGTGTTACATGTTGGTGACTGGGTGTTACATGTTGGTGACTGAGTGTTACATGTTGGTGACTGGGTGTTACATGTTGGTGCCTGGGTGTTACATGATGGTGACTGGGTGTTAGATGTTGGTGACTGGATGTTACATGATGGTGACTGGGTGTTACATGTTGGTGACTGGATGTTACATGTTGGTGACTGGGTGTTACATGTTGGTGACTGGGTGTTACATATTGGTGACTGGGTGCTACATGTTGGTGACTGGATGTTACATGTTGGTGACTGGGTGTTACATGTTGGTGACTGAGTGCTACATGATGGTGACTGGGTGTTATATGTCAGTGACTGGTTGTTACATGTTGGTGACTGGGTGTTACATGATGGTGACTCGGTCTTCAATGTCAGTGACTGGATGTTACATGTTGGTGACTGGGTGCTACATGTTGGTGACTGGATGTTACATGATGGTGACTCGGTGTTGTATGTCAGTGACTGGATGTTACATGTTAGTGACTGGGTGTTACATGTTGGTGACTGGGTGTTACATGTTGGTGACTGGATGTTACATGATGGTGACTCGGTGTTGTATGTCAGTGACTGGATGTTACATGTTAGTGACTGGGTGTTACATGTTGGTAACTGGGTGTTACATTTTGGTGACTGGATGTTACATGTTGGTAACTGGGTGTTACATGTTGGTGACTGGATGTTACATGTTGGTGACTGGGTGTTACATGTTGAGGACTGGGTGTTACATGTTGGTGACCGGGTGTTACATGATGGTGACTGGGTGTTACATGTCGGTGACTGGGTGTTACATGTTGGTGACTGGGTGTTATATGTCAGTGACTGGATGTTACATGTTTGTGACTGGATGTTACAGGATGGTGACTCGGTGTTGAATGTCAGTGACTGGATGTTACATGTTAGTGACTGGGTGTTACATGTTGGTGACTGGGTGTTACATGTTGTTGACTGGGTGTTACATGTTGGTGACTGGGTGTTACATGTTGGTGACTGGTTGTTATATGTCAGTGACTGGATGTTACATGTTGGTGACTGGGTGTTACATGTTGATGACTGGGTGTTACATGTTGGTGACTGGGTGTTACATGGTGGTGACTGGGTGTTACATGTTGGTGACTGGTTGTTATATGTCAGTGACTGGATGTTACATGTTGGTGACTAGATGTTACATGTTGGTGACTGCGTGTTACATGTTGGTGACTGGGTGTTACATTTTGGTGACTGGATGTTACATGTTGGTGACTGGGTGTTACATGTTGGTGACTGTCTGTTACATGTTGGTGACTGGATGTTACATGATGGTGACTCGGTGTTGTATGTCAGTGACTGGATGTTACATGTTAGTGACTGGGTGTTACATGTTGGTGACTGGGTGTTACATGTTGGTGACTGGATGTTACATGATGGTGACTCGGTGTTGTATGTCAGTGACTGGATGTTACATGTTAGTGACTGGGTGTTACATGTTGGTGACTGGGTGTTACATGTTGGTGACTGGTTGTTATATGTCAGTGACTGGATTTTACATGTTGGTGACTGGGTGTTACAGGTTGGTGACTGGGTGTTACATGTTGGTGACTGGGTGTTATATGTCAGTGACTGGATGTTACATGTTGGTGAATGGGTGTTACATGTTGGTGACTGGATGTTACATGTTGGTGACTGGGTGTTACATGTTGATGACTGGGTGTTACATGTTGGTGACTGGGTGTTACATGGTGGTGACTGGGTGTTACATGTTGGTGACTGGTTGTTATATGTCAGTGACTGGGTGTTACTTGTTGGTGACTGGATGTTACATGTTGGTGACTGCGTGTTACATGTTGGTGACTGGGTGTTACATGTTGGTGACTGAGTGTTACATGTTGGTGACTGGGTGTTACATGTTGGTGACTGGGTGTTACATATTGGTGAATGGGTGTTACATGTTCGTGACTGGATGTTACATGTTGGTGACTGGGTGTTACATGTTGGTGACTAAGTGCTACATGATGGTGACTGGGTGTTATATGTCAGCGACTGGTTGTTACATGTTGGTGACTGGGTGTTACATGATGGTGACTCGGTCTTCAATGTCAGTGACTGGATGTTACATGTTGGTGACTGGGTGCTACATGTTGGTGACTGGGTGTTACATGTTGGTGACTGTGTGTTACATGTTGGTGACTGGATGTTACATGATGGTGACTCGGTGTTGTATGTCAGTGACTGGATGTTACATGTTAGTGACTGGGTGTTACATGTTGGTGACTGGGTGTTACATGTTGGTGACTGGATGTTACATGTTGGTGACTGGGTGTTACATGTTGATGACTGGGTGTTACATGTTGGTGACCGGGTGTTACATGATGGTGACTGGGTGTTACATGTCGGTGACTGGGTGTTACATGTTGGTGACTGGGTGTTACATGATGGTGACTCGGTGTTGAATGTCAGTGACTGGATGTTACATGTTAGTGACTGGGTGTTACATGTTGGTGACTGGGTGTTACATGTTGGTGACTGGGTGTTACATGTTGGTAACTGGGTGATACATGTTGGTGACTGGTTGTTATATGTCAGTGACTGGATGTTACATGTTGGTGACTGGGTGTTACATGTTGGTGACTGGATGTTACATGTTGGTGACTGGGTGTTACATGTTGATGACCGGGTGTTACATGTTGGTGACTGGGTCTTACATGGTGGTGACTGGGTGTTACATGTCGGTGACTGGTTGTTATATGTCAGTGACTGGATGTTACATGTTGGTGACTGGATGTTACATGTGGGTGACTGCGTGTTACAAGTTGGTGACTGGGTGTTACATGTTGGTGACTGAGTGTTACATGTTGGTGACTGGGTGTTACATGTTGGTGACTGGGTGTTACATGATGGTGACTGGGTGTTACATGTTGGTGACTGGATGTTACATGATGGTGACTGGGTGTTACATGTTGGTGACTGGATGTTACATGTTGGTGACTGGGTGTTACATGTTGGTGACTGGGTGTTACATATCGGTGACTGGGTGTTACATGTTGGTGACTGGATGTTACATGTTGGTGACTGGGTGTTACATGTTGGTGACTTAGTGCTACATGATGGTGACTGGGTGTTATATGTCAGTGACTGGTTGTTACATGTTGGTGACTGGGTGTTACATGATGGTGACTCGGTCTTCAATGTCAGTGACTGGATGTTACATGATGGTGACTCGGTGTTGTATGTCAGTGACTGGATGTTACATGTTAGTGACTGGGTGTTACATGTTGGTGACTGGGTGTTACATGTTGGTGACTGGATGTTACATGATGGTGACTCGGTGTTGTATGTCAGTGACTGGATGTTACATGTTAGTGACTGGGTGTTACATGTTGGTAACTGGGTGTTACATTTTGGTGACTGGATGTTACATCTTGGTAACTGGGTGTTACATGTTGGTGACTGGATGTTACATGTTGGTGACTGGGTGTTACATGTTGAGGACTGGGTGTTACATGTTGGTGACCGGGTGTTACATGATGGTGACTGGGTGTTACATGTCGGTGACTGGGTGTTACATGTTGGTGACTGGGTGTTATATGTCAGTGACTGGATGTTACATGTTTGTGACTGGATGTTACAGGATGGTGACTCGGTGTTGAATGTCAGTGACTGGATGTTACATGTTAGTGACTGGGTGTTACATGTTGGTGACTGGGTGTTACATGTTGTTGACTGGGTGTTACATGTTGGTGACTGGGTGTTACATGTTGGTGACTGGTTGTTATATGTCAGTGACTGGATGTTACATGTTGGTGACTGGGTGTTACATGTTGATGACTGGGTGTTACATGTTGGTGACTGGGTGTTACATGGTGGTGACTGGGTGTTACATGTTGGTGACTGGTTGTTATATGTCAGTGACTGGATGTTACATGTTGGTGACTAGATGTTACATGTTGGTGACTGCGTGTTACATGTTGGTGACTGGGTGTTACATTTTGGTGACTGGATGTTACATGTTGGTGACTGGGTGTTACATGTTGGTGACTGTCTGTTACATGTTGGTGACTGGATGTTACATGATGGTGACTCGGTGTTGTATGTCAGTGACTGGATGTTACATGTTAGTGACTGGGTGTTACATGTTGGTGACTGGGTGTTACATGTTGGTGACTGGATGTTACATGATGGTGACTCGGTGTTGTATGTCAGTGACTGGATGTTACATGTTAGTGACCGGGTGTTACATGTTGGTCACTGGGTGTTACATGTTGGTGACTGGTTGTTATTTGTCAGTGACTGGATGTTACATGTTGGTGACTGGGTGTTACAGGTTGGTGACTGGGTGTTACATGTTGGTGACTGGGTGTTATATGTCAGTGACTGGATGTTACATGTTGGTGACTGGGTGTTACATGTTGGTGACTGGATGTTACATGTTGGTGACTGGGTGTTACATGTTGATGACTGGGTGTTACATGTTGGTGACTGGGTGTTACATGGTGGTGACTGGGTGTTACATGTTGGTGACTGGTTGTTATATGTCAGTGACTGGGTGTTACTTGTTGGTGACTGGATGTTACATGTTGGTGACTGCGTGTTACATGTTGGTGACTGGGTGTTACATGTTGGTGACTGAGTGTTACATGTTGGTGACTGGGTGTTACATGTTGGTGACTGGGTGTTACATATTGGTGAATGGGTGTTACATGTTCGTGACTGGATGTTACATGTTGGTGACTGGGGGTTACATGTTGGTGACTAAGTGCTACATGATGGTGACTGGGTGTTATATGTCAGCGACTGGTTGTTACATGTTGGTGACTGGGTGTTACATGATGGTGACTCGGTCTTCAATGTCAGTGACTGGATGTTACATGTTGGTGACTGGGTGCTACATGTTGGTGACTGGGTGTTACATGTTGGTGACTGTGTGTTACATGTTGGTGACTGGATGTTACATGATGGTGACTCGGTGTTGTATGTCAGTGACTGGATGTTACAAGTTAGTGACTGGGTGTCACATGTTGGTGACTGGGTGTTACATGTTGGTGACTGGATGTTACATGATGGTGACTCGGTGTTGTATGTCAGTGACTGGATGTTACATGTTGGTGACTGGATGTTACATGTTGGTGACTGGGTGTTACATGTTGGTGACTGAGTGCTACATGATGGTGACTGGGTGTTATATGTCAGTGACTGGTTGTTACATGTTGGTGACTGGGTGTTACATGTTGGTGACTCGGTCTTCAATGTCAGTGACTGGATGTTACATGTTAGTGACTGGGTGCTGCATGTTGGTGACTGGGTGTTACATGTTGGTGACTGTGTGTTACATGTTGGTGACTGGATGTTACAATATGGTGACTCGGCGTTGTATGTCAGTGACTGGATGTTACATGTTAGTGACTGGGTGTTACATGTTGGTGACTGGGTGTTACATGTTGGTGACTGGATGTTACATGATGGTGACTCGGTGTTGTATGTCAGTGACTGGATGTTACATGTCAGTGACTGGGTGTTACATGTTGGTGACTCGGTGTTACATGTTGGTGACTGGGTGTTACATGTTGATGACTGGGTGTTACATGTTGGTGACTGGTTGTTATATGTCAGTGACTGGATGTTACATGTTGGTGACTGGGTGTTATAGGTTGGTGACTGGGTGTTACATGTTGGTGACTGGGTGTTATATGTCAGTGACTGGATGTTACATGTTGGTGACTGGGTGTTACATGTTGGTGACTGGATGTTACATGTTGGTGACTGGGTGTTACATGTTGATGACTGGGTGTTCCATGTTGGTGACTGGGTGTTACATGGTGGTGACTGGGTGTTACATGTTGGTGACTGGTTGTTATATGTCAGTGACTGGATGTTACATGTTGGTGACTGGATGTTACATGTTGGTGACTGCGTGTTACATGTTGGTGACTGGGTGTTACATGTTGGTGACTGAGTGTTACATGTTGGTGACTGGGTGTTACATGTTGGTGCCTGGGTGTTACATGATGGTGACTGGGTGTTAGATGTTGGTGACTGGATGTTACATGATGGTGACTGGGTGTTACATGTTGGTGACTGGATGTTACATGTTGGTGACTGGGTGTTACATGTTGGTGACTGGGTGTTACATATTGGTGACTGGGTGCTACATGTTGGTGACTGGATGTTACATGTTGGTGACTGGGTGTTACATGTTGGTGACTGAGTGCTACATGATGGTGACTGGGTGTTATATGTCAGTGACTGGTTGTTACATGTTGGTGACTGGGTGTTACATGATGGTGACTCGGTCTTCAATGTCAGTGACTGGATGTTACATGTTGGTGACTGGGTGCTACATGTTGGTGACTGGGTGTTACATGTTGGTGACTGTGTGTTACATGTTGGTGACTGGATGTTACATGATGGTGACTCGGTGTTGTATGTCAGTGACTGGATGTTACATGTTAGTGACTGGGTGTTACATGTTGGTGACTGGGTGTTACATGTTGGTGACTGGATGTTACATGATGGTGACTCGGTGTTGTATGTCAGTGACTGGATGTTACATGTTAGTGACTGGGTGTTACATGTTGGTAACTGGGTGTTACATTTTGGTGACTGGATGTTACATGTTGGTAACTGGGTGTTACATGTTGGTGACTGGATGTTACATGTTGGTGACTGGGTGTTACATGTTGAGGACTGGGTGTTACATGTTGGTGACCGGGTGTTACATGATGGTGACTGGGTGTTACATGTCGGTGACTGGGTGTTACATGTTGGTGACTGGGTGTTATATGTCAGTGACTGGATGTTACATGTTTGTGACTGGATGTTACAGGATGGTGACTCGGTGTTGAATGTCAGTGACTGGATGTTACATGTTAGTGACTGGGTGTTACATGTTGGTGACTGGGTGTTACATGTTGTTGACTGGGTGTTACATGTTGGTGATTGGGTGTTACATGTTGGTGACTGGTTGTTATATGTCAGTGACTGGATGTTACATGTTGGTGACTGGGTGTTACATGGTGGTGACTGGGTGTTACATGTTGGTGACTGGTTGTTATATGTCAGTGACTGGATGTTACATGTTGGTGACTAGATGTTACATGTTGGTGACTGCGTGTTACATGTTGGTGACTGGATGTTACATGTTGGTGACTGGGTGTTACATGTTGGTGACTGTCTGTTACATGTTGGTGACTGGATGTTACATGATGGTGACTCGGTGTTGTATGTCAGTGACTGGATGTTACATGTTAGTGACTGGGTGTTACATGTTGGTGACTGGGTGTTACATGTTGGTGACTGGATGTTACATGATGGTGACTCGGTGTTGTATGTCAGTGACTGGATGTTACATGTTAGTGACTGGGTGTTACATGTTGGTGACTGGGTGTTACATGTTGGTGACTGGTTGTTATATGTCAGTGACTGGATGTTACATGTTGGTGACTGGGTGTTACAGGTTGGTGACTGGGTGTTACATGTTGGTGACTGGGTGTTATATGTCAGTGACTGGATGTTACATGTTGGTGAATGGGTGTTACATGTTGGTGACTGGATGTTACATGTTGGTGACTGGGTGTTACATGTTGATGACTGGGTGTTACATGTTGGTGACTGGGTGTTACATGGTGGTGACTGGGTGTTACATGTTGGTGACTGGTTGTTATATGTCAGTGACTGGGTGTTACTTGTTGGTGACTGGATGTTACATGTTGGTGACTGCGTGTTACATGTTGGTGACTGGGTGTTACATGTTGGTGACTGAGTGTTACATGTTGGTGACTGGGTGTTACATGTTGGTGACTGGGTGTTACATATTGGTGAATGGGTGTTACATGTTCGTGACTGGATGTTACATGTTGGTGACTGGGTGTTACATGTTGGTGACTAAGTGCTACATGATGGTGACTGGGTGTTATATGTCAGCGACTGGTTGTTACATGTTGGTGACTGGGTGTTACATGATGGTGACTCGGTCTTCAATGTCAGTGACTGGATGTTACATGTTGGTGACTGGGTGCTACATGTTGGTGACTGGGTGTTACATGTTGGTGACTGTGTGTTACATGTTGGTGACTCGATGTTACATGATGGTGACTCGGTGTTGTATGTCAGTGACTGGATGTTACATGTTAGTGACTGGGTGTTACATGTTGGTGACTGGGTGTTACATGTTGGTGACTGGATGTTACATGTTGGTGACTGGGTGTTACATGTTGATGACTGGGTGTTACATGTTGGTGACCGGGTGTTACATGATGGTGACTGGGTGTTACATGTCGGTGACTGGGTGTTACATGTTGGTGACTGGGTGTTACATGATGGTGACTCGGTGTTGTATGTCAGTGACTGGATGTTACATGTTAGGGACTGGGTGTTACATGTTGGTGACTGGGTGTTACATGTTGGTGACTGGGTGTTACATGTTGGTAACTGGGTGATACATGTTGGTGACTGGTTGTTATATGTCAGTGACTGGATGTTACATGTTGGTGACTGGGTGTTACATGTTGGTGACTGGATGTTACATGTTGGTGACTGGGTGTTACATGTTGATGACCGGGTGTTACATGTTGGTGACTGGGTCTTACATGGTGGTGACTGGGTGTTACATGTCGGTGACTGGTTGTTATATGTCAGTGACTGGATGTTACATGTTGGTGACTGGATGTTACATGTGGGTGACTGCGTGTTACATGTTGGTGACTGGGTGTTACATGTTGGTGACTGAGTGTTACATGTTGGTGACTGGGTGTTACATGTTGGTGACTGGGTGTTACATGATGGTGACTGGGTGTTACATGTTGGTGACTGGATGTTACATGATGGTGACTGGGTGTTACATGTTGGTGACTGGATGTTACATGTTGGTGACTGGGTGTTACATGTTGGTGACTGGGTGCTACATATCGGTGACTGGGTGTTACATGTTGGTGACTGGATGTTACATGTTGGTGACTGGGTGTTACATGTTGGTGACTTAGTGCTACATGATGGTGACTGGGTGTTATATGTCAGTGACTGGTTGTTACATGTTGGTGACTGGGTGTTACATGATGGTGACTCGGTCTTCAATGTCAGTGACTGGATGTTACATGATGGTGACTCGGTGTTGTATGTCAGTGACTGGATGTTACATGTTAGTGACTGGGTGTTACATGTTGGTGACTGGGTGTTACATGTTGGTGACTGGATGTTACATGATGGTGACTCGGTGTTGTATGTCAGTGACTGGATGTTACATGTTAGTGACTGGGTGTTACATGTTGGTAACTGGGTGTTACATTTTGGTGACTGGATGTTACATCTTGGTAACTGGGTGTTACATGTTGGTGACTGGATGTTACATGTTGGTGACTGGGTGTTACATGTTGAGGACTGGGTGTTACATGTTGGTGACCGGGTGTTACATGATGGTGACTGGGTGTTACATGTCGGTGACTGGGTGTTACATGTTGGTGACTGGGTGTTATATGTCAGTGACTGGATGTTACATGTTTGTGACTGGATGTTACAGGATGGTGACTCGGTGTTGAATGTCAGTGACTGGATGTTACATGTTAGTGACTGGGTGTTACATGTTGGTGACTGGGTGTTACATGTTGTTGACTGGGTGTTACATGTTGGTGACTGGGTGTTACATGTTGGTGACTGGTTGTTATATGTCAGTGACTGGATGTTACATGTTGGTGACTGGGTGTTACATGTTGATGACTGGGTGTTACATGTTGGTGACTGGGTGTTACATGGTGGTGACTGGGTGTTACATGTTGGTGACTGGTTGTTATATGTCAGTGACTGGATGTTACATGTTGGTAACTAGATGTTACATGTTGGTGACTGCGTGTTACATGTTGGTGACTGGGTGTTACATTTTGGTGACTGGATGTTACATGTTGGTGACTGGGTGTTACATGTTGGTGACTGTCTGTTACATGTTGGTGACTGGATGTTACATGATGGTGACTCGGTGTTGTATGTCAGTGACTGGATGTTACATGTTAGTGACTGGGTGTTACATGTTGGTGACTGGGTGTTACATGTTGGTGACTGGATGTTACATGATGGTGACTCGGTGTTGTATGTCAGTGACTGGATGTTACATGTTAGTGACCGGGTGTTACATGTTGGTCACTGGGTGTTACATGTTGGTGACTGGTTCTTATTTGTCAGTGACTGGATGTTACATGTTGGTGACTTGGTGTTACAGGTTGGTGACTGGGTGTTACATGTTGGTGACTGGGTGTTATATGTCAGTGACTGGATGTTACATGTTGGTGACTGGGTGTTACATGTTGGTGACTGGATGTTACATGTTGGTGACTGGGTGTTACATGTTGATGACTGGGTGTTACATGTTGGTGACTGGGTGTTACATGGTGGTGACTGGGTGTTACATGTTGGTGACTGGTTGTTATATGTCAGTGACTGGGTGTTACTTGTTGGTGACTGGATGTTACATGTTGGTGACTGCGTGTTACATGTTGGTGACTGGGTGTTACATGTTGGTGACTGAGTGTTACATGTTGGTGACTGGGTGTTACATGTTGGTGACTGGGTGTTACATATTGGTGAATGGGTGTTACATGTTCGTGACTGGATGTTACATGTTGGTGACTGGGTGTTACATGTTGGTGACTAAGTGCTACATGATGGTGACTGGGTGTTATATGTCAGCGACTGGTTGTTACATGTTGGTGACTGGGTGTTACATGATGGTGACTCGGTCTTCAATGTCAGTGACTGGATGTTACATGTTGGTGACTGGGTGCTACATGTTGGTGACTGGGTGTTACATGTTGGTGACTGTGTGTTACATGTTGGTGACTGGATGTTACATGATGGTGACTCGGTGTTGTATGTCAGTGACTGGATGTTACAAGTTAGTGACTGGGTGTCACATGTTGGTGACTGGGTGTTACATGTTGGTGACTGGATGTTACATGATGGTGACTCGGTGTTGTATGTCAGTGACTGGATGTTACATGTTAGTGACTGGGTGTTACATGTTGGTGACTGGGTGTTACATGTTGGTGACTGGATGTTACATGTTGGTGACTGGGTGTTACATGTTGATGACTGGGTGTTACATGTTGGTGACCGGGTGTTACATGATGGTGACTGGGTGTTACATGTCGGTGACTGGGTGTTACATGTTGGTGACTGGGTGTTACATGATGGTGACTCGGTGTTGAATGTCAGTGACTGGATGTTACATGTTAGTGACTGGGTGTTACATGTTGGTGACTGGGTGTTACATGTTGGTGACTGGGTGTTACATGTTGGTAACTGGGTGATACATGTTGGTGACTGGTTGTTATATGTCAGTGACTGGATGTTACATGTTGGTGACTGGGTGTTACATGTTGGTGACTGGATGTTACATGTTGGTGACTGGGTGTTACATGTTGATGACCGGGTGTTACATGTTGGTGACTGGGTCTTACATGGTGGTGACTGGGTGTTACATGTTGGTGACTGGTTGTTATATGTCAGTGACTGGGTGTTACTTGTTGGTGACTGGATGTTACATGTTGGTGACTGCGTGTTACATGTTGGTGACTGGGTGTTACATGTTGGTGACTGAGTGTTACATGTTGGTGACTGGGTGTTACATGTTGGTGACTGGGTGTTACATATTGGTGAATGGGTGTTACATGTTCGTGACTGGATGTTACATGTTGGTGACTGGGTGTTACATGTTGGTGACTAAGTGCTACATGATGGTGACTGGGTGTTATATGTCAGCGACTGGTTGTTACATGTTGGTGACTGGGTGTTACATGATGGTGACTCGGTCTTCAATGTCAGTGACTGGATGTTACATGTTGGTGACTGGGTGCTACATGTTGGTGACTGGGTGTTACATGTTGGTGACTGTGTGTTACATGTTGGTGACTCGATGTTACATGATGGTGACTCGGTGTTGTATGTCAGTGACTGGATGTTACATGTTAGTGACTGGGTGTTACATGTTGGTGACTGGGTGTTACATGTTGGTGACTGGATGTTACATGTTGGTGACTGGGTGTTACATGTTGATGACTGGGTGTTACATGTTGGTGACCGGGTGTTACATGATGGTGACTGGGTGTTACATGTCGGTGACTGGGTGTTACATGTTGGTGACTGGGTGTTACATGATGGTGACTCGGTGTTGTATGTCAGTGACTGGATGTTACATGTTAGGGACTGGGTGTTACATGTTGGTGACTGGGTGTTACATGTTGGTGACTGGGTGTTACATGTTGGTAACTGGGTGATACATGTTGGTGACTGGTTGTTATATGTCAGTGACTGGATGTTACATGTTGGTGACTGGGTGTTACATGTTGGTGACTGGATGTTACATGTTGGTGACTGGGTGTTACATGTTGATGACCGGGTGTTACATGTTGGTGACTGGGTCTTACATGGTGGTGACTGGGTGTTACATGTCGGTGACTGGTTGTTATATGTCAGTGACTGGATGTTACATGTTGGTGACTGGATGTTACATGTGGGTGACTGCGTGTTACATGTTGGTGACTGGGTGTTACATGTTGGTGACTGAGTGTTACATGTTGGTGACTGGGTGTTACATGTTGGTGACTGGGTGTTACATGATGGTGACTGGGTGTTACATGTTGGTGACTGGATGTTACATGATGGTGACTGGGTGTTACATGTTGGTGACTGGATGTTACATGTTGGTGACTGGGTGTTACATGTTGGTGACTGGGTGCTACATATCGGTGACTGGGTGTTACATGTTGGTGACTGGATGTTACATGTTGGTGACTGGGTGTTACATGTTGGTGACTTAGTGCTACATGATGGTGACTGGGTGTTATATGTCAGTGACTGGTTGTTACATGTTGGTGACTGGGTGTTACATGATGGTGACTCGGTCTTCAATGTCAGTGACTGGATGTTACATGATGGTGACTCGGTGTTGTATGTCAGTGACTGGATGTTACATGTTAGTGACTGGGTGTTACATGTTGGTGACTGGGTGTTACATGTTGGTGACTGGATGTTACATGATGGTGACTCGGTGTTGTATGTCAGTGACTGGATGTTACATGTTAGTGACTGGGTGTTACATGTTGGTAACTGGGTGTTACATTTTGGTGACTGGATGTTACATCTTGGTAACTGGGTGTTACATGTTGGTGACTGGATGTTACATGTTGGTGACTGGGTGTTACATGTTGAGGACTGGGTGTTACATGTTGGTGACCGGGTGTTACATGATGGTGACTGGGTGTTACATGTCGGTGACTGGGTGTTACATGTTGGTGACTGGGTGTTATATGTCAGTGACTGGATGTTACATGTTTGTGACTGGATGTTACAGGATGGTGACTCGGTGTTGAATGTCAGTGACTGGATGTTACATGTTAGTGACTGGGTGTTACATGTTGGTGACTGGGTGTTACATGTTGTTGACTGGGTGTTACATGTTGGTGACTGGGTGTTACATGTTGGTGACTGGTTGTTATATGTCAGTGACTGGATGTTACATGTTGGTGACTGGGTGTTACATGTTGATGACTGGGTGTTACATGTTGGTGACTGGGTGTTACATGGTGGTGACTGGGTGTTACATGTTGGTGACTGGTTGTTATATGTCAGTGACTGGATGTTACATGTTGGTAACTAGATGTTACATGTTGGTGACTGCGTGTTACATGTTGGTGACTGGGTGTTACATTTTGGTGACTGGATGTTACATGTTGGTGACTGGGTGTTACATGTTGGTGACTGTCTGTTACATGTTGGTGACTGGATGTTACATGATGGTGACTCGGTGTTGTATGTCAGTGACTGGATGTTACATGTTAGTGACTGGGTGTTACATGTTGGTGACTGGGTGTTACATGTTGGTGACTGGATGTTACATGATGGTGACTCGGTGTTGTATGTCAGTGACTGGATGTTACATGTTAGTGACCGGGTGTTACATGTTGGTCACTGGGTGTTACATGTTGGTGACTGGTTCTTATTTGTCAGTGACTGGATGTTACATGTTGGTGACTTGGTGTTACAGGTTGGTGACTGGGTGTTACATGTTGGTGACTGGGTGTTATATGTCAGTGACTGGATGTTACATGTTGGTGACTGGGTGTTACATGTTGGTGACTGGATGTTACATGTTGGTGACTGGGTGTTACATGTTGATGACTGGGTGTTACATGTTGGTGACTGGGTGTTACATGGTGGTGACTGGGTGTTACATGTTGGTGACTGGTTGTTATATGTCAGTGACTGGGTGTTACTTGTTGGTGACTGGATGTTACATGTTGGTGACTGCGTGTTACATGTTGGTGACTGGGTGTTACATGTTGGTGACTGAGTGTTACATGTTGGTGACTGGGTGTTACATGTTGGTGACTGGGTGTTACATATTGGTGAATGGGTGTTACATGTTCGTGACTGGATGTTACATGTTGGTGACTGGGTGTTACATGTTGGTGACTAAGTGCTACATGATGGTGACTGGGTGTTATATGTCAGCGACTGGTTGTTACATGTTGGTGACTGGGTGTTACATGATGGTGACTCGGTCTTCAATGTCAGTGACTGGATGTTACATGTTGGTGACTGGGTGCTACATGTTGGTGACTGGGTGTTACATGTTGGTGACTGTGTGTTACATGTTGGTGACTGGATGTTACATGATGGTGACTCGGTGTTGTATGTCAGTGACTGGATGTTACAAGTTAGTGACTGGGTGTCACATGTTGGTGACTGGGTGTTACATGTTGGTGACTGGATGTTACATGATGGTGACTCGGTGTTGTATGTCAGTGACTGGATGTTACATGTTAGTGACTGGGTGTTACATGTTGGTGACTGGGTGTTACATGTTGGTGACTGGATGTTACATGTTGGTGACTGGGTGTTACATGTTGATGACTGGGTGTTACATGTTGGTGACCGGGTGTTACATGATGGTGACTGGGTGTTACATGTCGGTGACTGGGTGTTACATGTTGGTGACTGGGTGTTACATGATGGTGACTCGGTGTTGAATGTCAGTGACTGGATGTTACATGTTAGTGACTGGGTGTTACATGTTGGTGACTGGGTGTTACATGTTGGTGACTGGGTGTTACATGTTGGTAACTGGGTGATACATGTTGGTGACTGGTTGTTATATGTCAGTGACTGGATGTTACATGTTGGTGACTGGGTGTTACATGTTGGTGACTGGATGTTACATGTTGGTGACTGGGTGTTACATGTTGATGACCGGGTGTTACATGTTGGTGACTGGGTCTTACATGGTGGTGACTGGGTGTTACATGTTGGTGACTGGTTGTTATATGTCAGTGACTGGATGTTACATGTTGGTGACTGGATGTTACATGTGGGTGACTGCGTGTTACATGTTGGTGACTGGGTGTTACATGGTGGTGACTGGGTGTTACATGTTGGTGACTGGTTGTTATATGTCAGTGACTGGATGTTACATGTTGGTGACTGGGTGTTACATGTTGATGACTGGGTGTTACATGTTGGTGACTGGGTGTTACATGGTGGTGACTGGGTGTTACATGTTGGTGACTGGTTGTTATATGTCAGTGACTGGATGTTACATGTTGGTGACTAGATGTTACATGTTGGTGACTGCGTGTTACATGTTGGGGACTGGGTGTTACATTTTGGTGACTGGATGTTACATGTTGGTGACTGGGTGTTACATGTTGGTGACTGTCTGTTACATGTTGGTGACTGGATGTTACATGATGGTGACTCGGTGTTGTATGTCAGTGACTGGATGTTACATGTTAGTGACTGGGTGTTACATGTTGGTGACTGGGTGTTACATGTTGGTGACTGGATGTTACATGATGGTGACTCGGTGTTGTATGTCAGTGACTGGATGTTACATGTTAGTGACCGGGTGTTACATGTTGGTCACTGGGTGTTACATGTTGGTGACTGGTTGTTATTTGTCAGTGACTGGATGTTACATGTTGGTGACTGGGTGTTACAGGTTGGTGACTGGGTGTTACATGTTGGTGACTGGGTGTTATATGTCAGTGACTGGATGTTACATGTTGGTGACTGGGTGTTACATGTTGGTGACTGGATGTTACATGTTGGTGACTGGGTGTTACATGTTGATGACTGGGTGTTACATGGTGGTGACTGGGTGTTACATGTTGGTGACTGGTTGTTATATGTCAGTGACTGGGTGTTACTTGTTGGTGACTGGATGTTACATGTTGGTGACTGCGTGTTACATGTTGGTGACTGGGTGTTACATGTTGGTGACTGAGTGTTACATGTTGGTGACTGGGTGTTACATGTTGGTGACTGGGTGTTACATATTGGTGAATGGGTGTTACATGTTGGTGACTGGGTGTTATATGTCAGTGACTGGATGTTACATGTTGGTGACTGGGTGTTACATGTTGGTGACTGGATGTTACATGTTGGTGACTGGGTGTTACATGTTGATGACTGGGTGTTATATGTCAGTGACTGGATGTTACATGTTGGTGACTGGGTGTTACATGTTGGTGACTGGATGTTACATGTTGGTGACTGGGTGTTACATGTTGATGACTGGGTGTTACATGTTGGTGACTGGGTGTTACATGGTGGTGACTGGGTGTTACATGTTGGTGACTGGTTGTTATATGTCAGTGACTGGGTGTTACTTGTTGGTGACTGGATGTTACATGTTGGTGACTGCGTGTTACATGTTGGTGACTGGGTGTTACATGTTGGTGACTGAGTGTTACATGTTGGTGACTGGGTGTTACATGTTGGTGACTGGGTGTTACATATTGGTGAATGGGTGTTACATGTTCGTGACTGGATGTTACATGTTGGTGACTGGGTGTTACATGTTGGTGACTAAGTGCTACATGATGGTGACTGGGTGTTATATGTCAGCGACTGGTTGTTACATGTTGGTGACTGGGTGTTACATGATGGTGACTCGGTCTTCAATGTCAGTGACTGGATGTTACATGTTGGTGACTGGGTGCTACATGTTGGTGACTGGGTGTTACATGTTGGTGACTGTGTGTTACATGTTGGTGACTGGATGTTACATGATGGTGACTCGGTGTTGTATGTCAGTGACTGGATGTTACAAGTTAGTGACTGGGTGTCACATGTTGGTGACTGGGTGTTACATGTTGGTGACTGGATGTTACATGATGGTGACTCGGTGTTGTATGTCAGTGACTGGATGTTACATGTTAGTGACTGGGTGTTACATGTTGGTGACTGGGTGTTACATGTTGGTGACTGGATGTTACATGTTGGTGACTGGGTGTTACATGTTGATGACTGGGTGTTACATGTTGGTGACCGGGTGTTACATGATGGTGACTGGGTGTTACATGTCGGTGACTGGGTGTTACATGTTGGTGACTGGGTGTTACATGATGGTGACTCGGTGTTGAATGTCAGTGACTGGATGTTACATGTTAGTGACTGGGTGTTACATGTTGGTGACTGGGTGTTACATGTTGGTGACTGGGTGTTACATGTTGGTAACTGGGTGATACATGTTGGTGACTGGTTGTTATATGTCAGTGACTGGATGTTACATGTTGGTGACTGGGTGTTACATGTTGGTGACTGGATGTTACATGTTGGTGACTGGGTGTTACATGTTGATGACCGGGTGTTACATGTTGGTGACTGGGTCTTACATGGTGGTGACTGGGTGTTACATGTTGGTGACTGGTTGTTATATGTCAGTGACTGGATGTTACATGTTGGTGACTGGATGTTACATGTGGGTGACTGCGTGTTACATGTTGGTGACTGGGTGTTACATGGTGGTGACTGGGTGTTACATGTTGGTGACTGGTTGTTATATGTCAGTGACTGGATGTTACATGTTGGTGACTGGGTGTTACATGTTGATGACTGGGTGTTACATGTTGGTGACTGGGTGTTACATGGTGGTGACTGGGTGTTACATGTTGGTGACTGGTTGTTATATGTCAGTGACTGGATGTTACATGTTGGTGACTAGATGTTACATGTTGGTGACTGCGTGTTACATGTTGGGGACTGGGTGTTACATTTTGGTGACTGGATGTTACATGTTGGTGACTGGGTGTTACATGTTGGTGACTGTCTGTTACATGTTGGTGACTGGATGTTACATGATGGTGACTCGGTGTTGTATGTCAGTGACTGGATGTTACATGTTAGTGACTGGGTGTTACATGTTGGTGACTGGGTGTTACATGTTGGTGACTGGATGTTACATGATGGTGACTCGGTGTTGTATGTCAGTGACTGGATGTTACATGTTAGTGACCGGGTGTTACATGTTGGTCACTGGGTGTTACATGTTGGTGACTGGTTGTTATTTGTCAGTGACTGGATGTTACATGTTGGTGACTGGGTGTTACAGGTTGGTGACTGGGTGTTACATGTTGGTGACTGGGTGTTATATGTCAGTGACTGGATGTTACATGTTGGTGACTGGGTGTTACATGTTGGTGACTGGATGTTACATGTTGGTGACTGGGTGTTACATGTTGATGACTGGGTGTTACATGGTGGTGACTGGGTGTTACATGTTGGTGACTGGTTGTTATATGTCAGTGACTGGGTGTTACTTGTTGGTGACTGGATGTTACATGTTGGTGACTGCGTGTTACATGTTGGTGACTGGGTGTTACATGTTGGTGACTGAGTGTTACATGTTGGTGACTGGGTGTTACATGTTGGTGACTGGGTGTTACATATTGGTGAATGGGTGTTACATGTTCGTGACTGGATGTTACATGTTGGTGACTGGGTGTTACATGTTGGTGACTAAGTGCTACATGATGGTGACTGGGTGTTATATGTCAGCGACTGGTTGTTACATGTTGGTGACTGGGTGTTACATGATGGTGACTCGGTCTTCAATGTCAGTGACTGGATGTTACATGTTGGTGACTGGGTGCTACATGTTGGTGACTGGGTGTTACATGTTGGTGACTGTGTGTTACATGTTGGTGACTGGATGTTACATGATGGTGACTCGGTGTTGTATGTCAGTGACTGGATGTTACAAGTTAGTGACTGGGTGTCACATGTTGGTGACTGGGTGTTACATGTTGGTGACTGGATGTTACATGATGGTGACTCGGTGTTGTATGTCAGTGACTGGATGTTACATGTTAGTGACTGGGTGTTACATGTTGGTGACTGGGTGTTACATGTTGGTGACTGGATGTTACATGTTGGTGACTGGGTGTTACATGTTGATGACTGGGTGTTACATGTTGGTGACCGGGTGTTACATGATGGTGACTGGGTGTTACATGTCGGTGACTGGGTGTTACATGTTGGTGACTGGGTGTTACATGATGGTGACTCGGTGTTGAATGTCAGTGACTGGATGTTACATGTTAGTGACTGGGTGTTACATGTTGGTGACTGGGTGTTACATGTTGGTGACTGGGTGTTACATGTTGGTAACTGGGTGATACATGTTGGTGACTGGTTGTTATATGTCAGTGACTGGATGTTACATGTTGGTGACTGGGTGTTACATGTTGGTGACTGGATGTTACATGTTGGTGACTGGGTGTTACATGTTGATGACCGGGTGTTACATGTTGGTGACTGGGTCTTACATGGTGGTGACTGGGTGTTACATGTTGGTGACTGGTTGTTATATGTCAGTGACTGGATGTTACATGTTGGTGACTGGATGTTACATGTGGGTGACTGCGTGTTACATGTTGGTGACTGGGTGTTACATGTTGGTGACTGAGTGTTACATGTTGGTGACTGGGTGTTACATGTTGGTGACTGGGTGTTACATGATGGTGACTGGGTGTTACATGTTGGTGACTGGATGTTACATGATGGTGACTGGGTGTTACATGTTGGTGACTGGATGTTACATGTTGGTGACTGGGTGTTACATGTTGGTGACTTAGTGCTACATGATGGTGACTGGGTGTTATATGTCAGTGACTGGTTGTTACATGTTGGTGACTGGGTGTTACATGATGGTGACTCGGTCTTCAATGTCAGTGACTGGATGTTACATGTTGGTGACTGGGTGCTACATGGGTGTGACTGGGTGTTACATGTTGGTGACTGTGTGTTATATGTTGGTGACTGGATGTTACATGATGGTGACTCGGTGTTGTATGTCAGTGACTGGATGTTACATGTTAGTGACTGGGTGTTACATGTTGGTGACTGGGTGTTACATGTTGGTGACTGGATGTTACATGATGGTAACTGGGTGTTACATTTTGGTGACTGGATGTTACATGTTGGTGACTGGGTGTTACATGTTGGTGACTGGAAGTTACATGTTGGTGACTGGGTGTTACATGTTGATGACTGGGTGTTACATGTTGGTGACCGGGTGTTACATGTTGGTGACTGGGTCTTATATGTCAGTGACTGCATGTTACATGTTTGTGACTGGATGTTACATGATGGTGACTCGGTGTTGAATGTCAGTGACTGGATGTAACATGTTAGTGACTGGGTGTTACATGTTGGTGACTGGGTGTTACATGTTGGTGACTGGGTGTTACATGTTGGTAACTGGGTGTTACATGTTGGTGACTGGTTGTTTTATGTCAGTGACTGGATGTTACATGTTGGTGACTGGGTGTTACATGTTGGGGACTGGGTGTTACATGTTGATGACTGGGTGTTATTAGTCAGTGACTGGATGTTACATGTTGGTGACTGGGTGTTACATGTTAGTGACTGGATGTTACATGTTGGTGACTGGGTGTTACATGTTGATGACTGGGTGTTACATGATGGTGACCGGGTGTTACATGTTGGTGACTGGTTGTTATATGTCAGTGACTGGATGTTACATGTTGGTGACTGCGTGTTACATGTTGGGGACTGGGTGTTACATGTTGGTGACTGGGTGTTACATGATGGTGACTGGGTGCTACATGTCGGTGACTGGGTGTAACATGTTAGTCACTGGGTGTTATATGTCAGTGACTGGATGTTACATGTTTGTGACTGGGTGTTACATGTTGGTGACTGGATGTTACATGTTGGTGACTGGATGTTACATGTTGGTGAATGGGTGTTACATGTTGGTGACTGGGTAATACATGATGGTGACTGGAAGTTACATGTTGGTGACTGGTTGTTACATGTTGGTGACTGGTTGTTACATGTTGGTGACTGGGTGTTACATGATAGTGACTGGATGTTACATGTTGGTGACTGGGTATTACATATTGGTGACTAGGTGTTACATGTTGGTGACTGGGTGTTACATGATGGTGACTCGGTGTTATATGTCAGTGACTGGATGTTACATGTTGGTGACTGCGTGTTACATGTTGGTGACTGGGTGTTACATGAAGGTGAATGGGTGTTATATGTCAGTGACTGGATGTTACATGTTGGTGACTCGGGTGTTACATGTTGGTGACTGGGTGTTACATATTGGTGACTGGATGTTACATGTTGGCGACTGGATGTTACATGTTGGTGACTGGGTGTTATATGTCAGTGACTGGATGTTACATGTTGGTGACTCGGGTGTTACATGTTGGTGACTGGGTGTTACATATTGGTGACTGGATGTTACATGTTGGCGACTGGGTGTTACATGTTGGTGACTGGGTGTTACATGTTGGTGACTGGGTGTTACATATTGGTGACTGGATGTTACATGTTGGTGTCTCGGTGTTATATGTCAGTGACTGGATGTTACATGTTGGTGACTGCGTGTTACATGTTGGTGACTGGGTGTTACATGAAGGTGAATGGGTGTTATATGTCAGTGACTGGATGTTACATGTTGGTGACTCGGGTGTTACATGTTGGTGACTGGGTGTTACATATTGGTGACTGGATGTTACATGTTGGCGACTGGATGTTACATGTTGGTGACTGGGTGTTATATGTCAGTGACTGGATGTTACATGTTGGTGACTCGGGTGTTACATGTTGGTGACTGGGTGTTACATATTGGTGACTGGATGTTACATGTTGGCGACTGGGTGTTACATGTTGGTGACTGGGTGTTACATGTTGGTGACTGGGTGTTACATATTGGTGACTGGATGTTACATGTTGGTGACTGGGCGTTACATATTGGTGACTGGGTGTTACATGTTGGTAACTGGGTGTTACATGTTAGTGACTGGGTGTTACATGTTGGGGACTGGATGTTACATGATGGTGACTCGGTGTTATATGTCAGTGACTGGATGTTACATGTTGGCGACTGGGTGTTACATGTTGGTGACTGGGTGTTACATGTTGGTGACTGGTGTTACATGTTGGTGACTGGGTGTGACATGTTGGTGACTGGTTGTTATAGGTTAGTGACTGGATGTTACATGTTGGTGACTGGGTGTTACATGTTGGTGACTGGGTGTTACATGTTGGGGACTGGGTGTTACATGTTGGAGACCGGGTGCTACATGTTGGTGACTGGGTGTTATATGTTGGTGACCGGGTGCTACATGTTGCTGACTGGGTGTTACATGTTGGTGACCGGATGCTACATGTTTGTGACTGGGTGTTATATGTCAGTGACTGGATGTTACATGTTGGTGACTGGGTGTTACATGTTGGTGACTGGATATTACATGTTGGTGACTAGGTGTTACATGTTGGTGACTGGGTGTTACATGTTGGTGACTGGATATTACATGTTGGTGACTGGGTGTTACATGTTGGTGACTGGATGTTACATGTTGATGACTGGATGTTACATATTGGTGACTGGGTGTTACATGATTGTGACTCGGTGTTATATGTCAGTGACTGGATGTTACATGTTAGTGACTGGGTGTTACATGTTGGTGACTTGGTGTTACATGTTGGTGACTTGGTGTTACATGTTGGTGACTGGGTGTTACATGTTGGTGACTGGTTGTTATATGTCAGTGACTGGATGTTACATGTTGGTGACTGGATGTTACATGATGGTGACTCGGTGTTGTATGTCAGTGACTGGATGTTACATGTTAGTGACTGGGTGTTACATGTTGGTGACTGGGTGTTACATGTGGGTGACTGGGTGTTACATGTTGGTAACTGGGTGTTACAATTTGGTGACTGGATGTTACATGTTGGTGACTGGGTGTTACATGTTGGTGACTGGATGTTACATGTTGGTGACTGGGTGTTACATGTTGATGACTGGGTGTTACATGTTTGTGACCGAGTGTTACATGATGGTGACTGGGTGTTACATGTAGGTGACTGGGTGTTACATGTTGGTGACTGGGTGTTATATGTCAGTGACTGCATGTTACATGTTTGTGACTGGATGTTACATGATGGTGACTCGGTGTTGAATGTCAGTGACTGGATGTAACATGTTAGTGACTGGGTGTTACATGTTGGTGACTGGGTGTTACATGTTGATGACTGGGTGTTACATGATGGTGACCGGGTGTTACATGTTGGTGACTGGTTGTTATATGTCAGTGACTGGATGTTACATGTTGGTGACTGCGTGTTACATGTTGGGGACTGGGTGTTACATGTTGGTGACTGGGTGTTACATGATGGTGACTGGGTGCTACATGTCGGTGACTGGGTGTAACATGTTAGTCACTGGGTGTTATATGTCAGTGACTGGATGTTACATGTTTGTGACTGGGTGTTACATGTTGGTGACTGGATGTTACATGTTGGTGACTGGATGTTACATGTTGGTGAATGGGTGTTACATGTTGGTGACTGGGTAATACATGATGGTGACTGGAAGTTACATGTTGGTGACTGGTTGTTACATGTTGGTGACTGGTTGTTACATGTTGGTGACTGGGTGTTACATGATAGTGACTGGATGTTACATGTTGGTGACTGGGTATTACATATTGGTGACTAGGTGTTACATGTTGGTGACTGGGTGTTACATGATGGTGACTCGGTGTTATATGTCAGTGACTGGATGTTACATGTTGGTGACTGCGTGTTACATGTTGGTGACTGGGTGTTACATGAAGGTGAATGGGTGTTATATGTCAGTGACTGGATGTTACATGTTGGTGACTCGGGTGTTACATGTTGGTGACTGGGTGTTACATATTGGTGACTGGATGTTACATGTTGGCGACTGGATGTTACATGTTGGTGACTGGGTGTTATATGTCAGTGACTGGATGTTACATGTTGGTGACTCGGGTGTTACATGTTGGTGACTGGGTGTTACATATTGGTGACTGGATGTTACATGTTGGCGACTGGGTGTTACATGTTGGTGACTGGGTGTTACATGTTGGTGACTGGGTGTTACATATTGGTGACTGGATGTTACATGTTGGTGTCTCGGTGTTATATGTCAGTGACTGGATGTTACATGTTGGTGACTGCGTGTTACATGTTGGTGACTGGGTGTTACATGAAGGTGAATGGGTGTTATATGTCAGTGACTGGATGTTACATGTTGGTGACTCGGGTGTTACATGTTGGTGACTGGGTGTTACATATTGGTGACTGGATGTTACATGTTGGCGACTGGATGTTACATGTTGGTGACTGGGTGTTATATGTCAGTGACTGGATGTTACATGTTGGTGACTCGGGTGTTACATGTTGGTGACTGGGTGTTACATATTGGTGACTGGATGTTACATGTTGGCGACTGGGTGTTACATGTTGGTGACTGGGTGTTACATGTTGGTGACTGGGTGTTACATATTGGTGACTGGATGTTACATGTTGGTGACTGGGCGTTACATATTGGTGACTGGGTGTTACATGTTGGTAACTGGGTGTTACATGTTAGTGACTGGGTGTTACATGTTGGGGACTGGATGTTACATGATGGTGACTCGGTGTTATATGTCAGTGACTGGATGTTACATGTTGGCGACTGGGTGTTACATGTTGGTGACTGGGTGTTACATGTTGGTGACTGGTGTTACATGTTGGTGACTGGGTGTGACATGTTGGTGACTGGTTGTTATAGGTTAGTGACTGGATGTTACATGTTGGTGACTGGGTGTTACATGTTGGTGACTGGGTGTTACATGTTGGGGACTGGGTGTTACATGTTGGAGACCGGGTGCTACATGTTGGTGACTGGGTGTTATATGTTGGTGACCGGGTGCTACATGTTGCTGACTGGGTGTTACATGTTGGTGACCGGATGCTACATGTTTGTGACTGGGTGTTATATGTCAGTGACTGGATGTTACATGTTGGTGACTGGGTGTTACATGTTGGTGACTGGATATTACATGTTGGTGACTAGGTGTTACATGTTGGTGACTGGGTGTTACATGTTGGTGACTGGATATTACATGTTGGTGACTGGGTGTTACATGTTGGTGACTGGATGTTACATGTTGATGACTGGATGTTACATATTGGTGACTGGGTGTTACATGATTGTGACTCGGTGTTATATGTCAGTGACTGGATGTTACATGTTAGTGACTGGGTGTTACATGTTGGTGACTTGGTGTTACATGTTGGTGACTTGGTGTTACATGTTGGTGACTGGGTGTTACATGTTGGTGACTGGTTGTTATATGTCAGTGACTGGATGTTACATGTTGGTGACTGGATGTTACATGATGGTGACTCGGTGTTGTATGTCAGTGACTGGATGTTACATGTTAGTGACTGGGTGTTACATGTTGGTGACTGGGTGTTACATGTGGGTGACTGGGTGTTACATGTTGGTAACTGGGTGTTACAATTTGGTGACTGGATGTTACATGTTGGTGACTGGGTGTTACATGTTGGTGACTGGATGTTACATGTTGGTGACTGGGTGTTACATGTTGATGACTGGGTGTTACATGTTTGTGACCGAGTGTTACATGATGGTGACTGGGTGTTACATGTAGGTGACTGGGTGTTACATGTTGGTGACTGGGTGTTATATGTCAGTGACTGCATGTTACATGTTTGTGACTGGATGTTACATGATGGTGACTCGGTGTTGAATGTCAGTGACTGGATGTAACATGTTAGTGACTGGGTGTTACATGTTGGTGACTGGGTGTTACATGTTGGTGACTGGGTGTTACATGTTGGTGACTGGTTGTTATATGTCAGTGACTGGATGTTACATGTTGGTGACTGGGTGTTACATGTTGGTGACCGGGTGCTACATGTTGGTGACTGGGTGTTATATGTTGGTGACCGGGTGCTACATTTTGGTGACTGGGTGTTACATGTTGGTGACCGGGTGCTACATGTTGGTGACTGGGTGTTATATGTCAGTGACTGGATGTTACATGTTGGTGACTGGGTGTTACATGTTGGTGACTGGATATTACATGTTGATGACTGGATGTTACATGTTGGTGACTGGGTGTTACATGATGGTGACTCGGTGTTATATGTCATTGATTGGATGTTACATGTTAGTGACTGGGTGTTACATGTTGGTGACTTGGTGTTACATGTTGGTGACTGGGTGTTACATGTTGGTGACTGGTTGTTATATGTCAGTGACTGGATGTTACATGTTGGTGACTGGGTGTTACAGGTTGGTGACTGGGTGTTACATGTTGGTGACTGGGTGTTATATGTCAGTGACTGGATGTTACATGTTGGTGACTGGGTGTTACATGTTGGTGACTGGATGTTACATGTTGGTGACTGGGTGTTACATGTTGATGACTGGGTGTTACATGTTGGTGACTGGGTGTTACATTGTGGTGACTGGGTGTTACATGTTGGTGACTGGTTGTTATATGTCAGTGACTGGATGTTACATGTTGGTGACTGGATGTTACATGTTGGTGACTGCGTGTTACATGTTAGTGACTGGGTGTTACACATTGGTGACTGGATGTTACATGTTGGTGACTGGGTGTTACATATTGGTGACTAGGTGTTAAATGTTGGTGACTGGGTGTTACATGTTGGTGACGGGTTGTTACATGTTGGTGACTGGGTGTTACATGATGGTGACTGGGTGTTATATGTCAGTGACTGGTTGTTACATGTTGGTGACGGGGTGTTACATGATGGTGACTCGGTATTATATGTCAGTGACTGGATGTTACATGTTGGTGACTGCGTGTTACATCTTGGTGACTGGGTGTTACATGTTGGTGACTGGGTGTGACATGTTGGTGACTGAGTGTTACATGTTGGTGACTGGGTGTTACATGTTGGTGACTGGGTGTTACATGTTGGTGCCTGAGTGTTACATGATGGTGACTGGGTGTTACATGTTGGTGACTGGATGTTACATGAAGGTGACTGGGTGTTATATGTCAGTGACTGGATGTTACATGTTGGTGACTCGGGTGTTACATGTTGGTGACTGGGTGTTACATATTGGTGACTGGATGTTACATGTTGGCGACTGGATGTTACATGTTGGTGACTGGGTGTTATATGTCAGTGACTGGATGTTACATGTTGGTGACTAGGGTGTTACATGTTGGTGACTGGGTGTTACATATTGGTGACTGGATGTTACATGTTAGCGACTGGATGTTACATGTTGGTGACTGGGTGTTACATTTTGGTGACTGGGTGTTACATATTGGTGACTGGATGTTACATGTTGGTGACTGGGCGTTACATATTGGTGACTGGGTGTTACATGTTGGTAACTGGGTATTACATGTTAGTGACTGGGTGTAACATGTTGGGGACTGGATGTTACATGATGGTGACTCGGTGTTATATGTCAGTGACTGGATGTTACATGTTGGTGACTGGGTGTTACATGTTGGTGACTGGGTGTTACATGTTGGTGACTGGTGTTACATGTTGGTGACTGGGTGTGACATGTTGGTGACTGGTTGTTATATGTCAGTGACTGGATGTTACATGTTGGTGACTGGGTGTTACATGTTGGTGACTGGGTGTTACATGTTGAGGACTGGGTGTTACATGTTGGAGACCGGGTGCTACATGTTGGCGACTGGGTGTTATATGTTGGTGACCGGGTGCTACATGTTGGTGACTGGGTGTTACATGTTGGTGACCGGGTGCTACATGTTTGTGACTGGGTGTTATATGTCAGTGACTGGATGTTACATGTTGGTGACTGGTTGTTATATGTCAGTGACTGGATGTTACATGTTGGTGACTGGGTGTTACATGTTGGTGACTGGGTGTTACATGTTGGTGACTGGGTGTTACAGGTTGGTGACTGGGTGTTACATGTTGGTGACTGGGTGTTATATGTCAGTGAATGGATGTTACATGTTGGTGACTGGGTGTTACATGTTGGTGACTGGATGTTACATGTTGGTGACTGGGTGTTACATGTTGATGACTGGGTGTTACATGTTGGTGACTGGTGTTACATGTTGGTGACTGGGTGTGACATGTTGGTGACTGGTTGTTATATGTCAGTGACTGGATGTTACATGTTGGTGACTGGGTGTTACATGTTGGTGACTGGGTGTTACATGTTGAGGACTGGGTGTTACATGTTGGAGACCGGGTGCTACATGTTGGTGACTGGGTGTTATATGTTGGTGACCGGGTGCTACATGTTGGTGACTGGGTGTTACATTTTGGTGACCGGGTGCTACATGTTTGTGACTGGGTGTTATATGTCAGTGACTGGATGTTACATGTTGGTGACTGGTTGTTATATGTCAGTGACTGGATGTTACATGTTGGTGACTGGGTGTTACAGGTTGGTGACTGGGTGTTACATGTTGGTGACTGGGTGTTATATGTCAGTGAAAGGATGTTACATGTTGGTGACTGGGTGTTACATGTTGGTGACTGGATGTTACATGTTGGTGACTGGGTGTTACATGTTGATGACTGGGTGTTACATGTTGGTGACTGGGTGTTACATGTTGGTGACTGGGTGTTACATGTTGGTGACTGGTTGTTATATGTCAGTGACTGGATGTTACATATTGGTGACTGGATGTTACATGTTGGTGACTGCGTGTTACATGTTGGTGACTGGGTGTTACATGTTGGTGACTGAGTGTTACATGTTGCTGACTGGGTGTTACATATTGGTGACTGGATGTTACATGTTGGCGACTGGATGTTACATGTTGGTGACTGGGTGTTACATGTTGGTGACTGGGTGTTACATATTAGTGACTGGATGTTACATGTTGGTAACTGGGTGTTACATATTGGTGACTGGGTGTTACATGTTGGTAACAGGGTGTTACATGTTAGTGACTGGGTGTTACATGTTGGGGACTGGATGTTACATGATGGTGACTCGGTGTTATATGTCAGTGACTGGATGTTACATGTTGGTGACTGGGTGTTACATGTTGGTGACTGGGTGTTACATGTTGGTGACTGGGTGTTACATGTTGGTGACTGGGTGTGACATGTTGGTGACTGGTTGTTATATGTCAGTGACTGGATGCTACATGTTGGTGACTGGGTGTTACATGTTGGTGACCGGGTGCTACATGTTGGTGACTGGGTGTTATATGTTGGTGACCGGGTGCTACATTTTGGTGACTGGGTGTTACATGTTGGTGACCGGGTGCTACATGTTGGTGACTGGGTGTTATATGTCAGTGACTGGATGTTACATGTTGGTGACTGGGTGTTACATGTTGGTGACTGGATATTACATGTTGATGACTGGATGTTACATGTTGGTGACTGGGTGTTACATGATGGTGACTCGGTGTTATATGTCATTGACTGGATGTTACATGTTAGTGACTGGGTGTTACATGTTGGTGACTTGGTGTTACATGTTGGTGACTGGGTGTTACATGTTGGTGACTGGGTGTTACATGTTAGTGACTGGTTGTTATATGTCAGTGACTGGATGTTACATGTTGGTGACTGGGTGTTACAGGTTGGTGACTGGGTGTTACATGTTGGTGACTGGGTGTTATATGTCAGTGACTGGATGTTACATGTTGGTGACTGGGTGTTACATGTTGGTGACTGGATGTTACATGTTGGTGACTGGGTGTTACATGTTGATGACTGGGTGTTACATGTTGGTGACTGGGTGTTACATGGTGGTGACTGGGTGTTACATGTTGGTGACTGGTTGTTAAATATCAGTGACTGGATGTTATATGTTGGTGACTGGATGTTACATGTTGGTGACTGCGTGTTACATGTTGGTGACTGGGTGTTACACATTGGTGACTGGATGTTACATGTTGGTGACTGGGTGTTACATATTGGTGACTAGGTGTTACATGTTGGTGACTGGGTGTTACATGTTGGTGACTGGGTGTTACATATTAGTGAGTGGATGTTACATGTTGGGGACTGGATGTTACATGATGGTGACTCGGTGTTATATGTCAGTGACTGGATGTTACATGTTGGTGACTGGGTGTTACATGTTGGTGACTGGGTGTTACATGTTGGTGACTGGGTGTTACATGTTGGTGACTGGGTGTGACATGTTGGTGACTGGTTGTTATATGTCAGTGACTGGATGTTACATGTTGGTGACTGGGTGTTACATGTTGGTGACCGGGTGCTACATGTTGGTGACTGGGTGTTATATGTTGGTGACCGGGTGCTACATTTTGGTGACTGGGTGTTACATGTTGGTGACCGGGTGCTACATGTTGGTGACTGGGTGTTATATGTCAGTGACTGGATGTTACATGTTGGTGACTGGGTGTTACATGTTGGTGACTGGATATTACATGTTGATGACTGGATGTTACATGTTGGTGACTGGGTGTTACATGATGGTGACTCGGTGTTATATGTCATTGACTGGATGTTACATGTTAGTGACTGGGTGTTACATGTTGGTGACTTGGTGTTACATGTTGGTGACTGGGTGTTACATGTTGGTGACTGGTTGTTATAAGTCAGTGACTGGATGTTACATGTTGGTGACTGGGTGTTACAGGTTGGTGACTGGGTGTTACATGTTGGTGACTGGGTGTTATATGTCAGTGACTGGATGTTACATGTTGGTGACTGGGTGTTACATGCTGGTGACTGGATGTTACATGTTGGTGACTGGGTGTTACATGTTGATGACTGGGTGTTACATGTTGGTGACTGGGTGTTACATGGTGGTGACTGGGTGTTACATGTTGGTGACTGGTTGTTATATGTCAGTGACTGGATGTTACATGTTGGTGACTGGATGTTACATGTTGGTGACTGCGTGTTACATGTTAGTAACTGGGTGTTACACATTGGTGACTGGATGTTACATGTTGGTGACTGGGTGTTACATATTGGTGACTAGGTGTTAAATGTTGGTGACTGGGTGTTACATGTTGGTGACGGGTTGTTACATGTTGGTGACTGGGTGTTACATGATGGTGACTGGGTGTTATATGTCAGTGACTGGTTGTTACATGTTGGTGACGGGGTGTTACATGATGGTGACTCGGTATTATATGTCAGTGACTGGATGTTACATGTTGGTGACTGCGTGTTACATCTTGGTGACTGGGTGTGACACGTTGGTGACTGAGTGTTACATGTTGGTGACTGGGTGTTACATGTTGGTGACTGGGTGTTACATGTTGGTGCCTGAGTGTTACATGATGGTGACTGGGTGTTACATGTTGGTGACTGGATGTTACATGAAGGTGACTGGGTGTTATATGTCAGTGACTGGGTGTTACATGTTGGTGACTCGGGTGTTACATGTTGGTGACTGGGTGTTACATATTGGTGACTGGATGTTACATGTTGGCGACTGGATGTTACATGTTGGTGACTGGGTGTTATATGTCAGTGACTGGATGTTACATGTTGGTGACTAGGGTGTTACATGTTGGTGACTGGGTGTTACATATTGGTGACTGGATGTTACATGTTAGCGACTGGATGTTACATGTTGGTGACTGGGTGTTACATTTTGGTGACTGGGTGTTACATATTGGTGACTGGATGTTACATGTTGGTGACTGGGCGTTACATATTGGTGACTGGGTGTTACATGTTGGTAACTGGGTATTACATGTTAGGGACTGGGTGTAACATGTTGGGGACTGGATGTTACATGATGGTGACTCGGTGTTATATGTCAGTGACTGGATGTTACATGTTGGTGACTGGGTGTTACATGTTGGTGACTGGGTGTTACATGTTGGTGACTGGTGTTACATGTTGGTGACTGGGTGTGACATGTTGGTGACTGGTTGTTATATGTCAGTGACTGGATGTTACATGTTGGTGACTGGGTGTTACATGTTGAGGACTGGGTGTTACATGTTGGAGACCGGGTGCTACATGTTGGCGACTGGGTGTTATATGTTGGTGACCGGGTGCTACATGTTGGTGACTGGGTGTTACATGTTGGTGACCGGGTGCTACATGTTTGTGACTGGGTGTTATATGTCAGTGACTGGATGTTACATGTTGGTGACTGGTTGTTATATGTCAGTGACTGGATGTTACATGTTGGTGACTGGGTGTTACATGTTGGTGACTGGGTGTTACATGTTGGTGACTGGGTGTTACAGGTTGGTGACTGGGTGTTACATGTTGTTGACTGGGTGTTATATGTCAGTGAATGGATGTTACATGTTGGTGACTGGGTGTTACATTTTGGTGACTGGATGTTACATGTTGGTGACTGGGTGTTACATGTTGATGACTGGGTGTTACATGTTGGTGACTGGGTGTTACATGTTGGTGACTGGGTGTTACATGTTGGTGACTGGTTGTTATATGTCAGTGACTAGATGTTACATGTTGGTGACTGGATGTTACATGTTGGTGACTGCGTGTTACATGTTGGTGACTGGGTGTTACATGTTGGTGACTGAGTGTTACATGTTGGTGACTGGGTGTTACATATTGGTGGCTGGATGTTACATGTTGGCGACTGGATGTTACATGTTGGTGACTGGGTGTTACATGTTGGTGACTGGGTGTTACACATTGGTGACTGGATGTTACATGTTGGTAACTGGGTGTTACATATTGGTGACTGGGTGTTACATGTTGGTAACAGGGTGTTACATGTTAGTGACTGGGTGTTACATGTTGGGGACTGGATGTTACATGATGGTGACTCGGTGTTATATGTCAGTGACTGGATGTTACATGTTGGTGACTGGGTGTTACATGTTGGTGACTGGGTGTTACATGTTGGTGACTGGGTGTTACATGTTGGTGACTGGGTGTTACATGTTGGTGACTGGTTGTTATATGTCAGTGACTGGATGTTACATGTTGGTGACTGGATGTTACATGTTGGTGACTGCGTGTTACATGTTGGTGACTGGGTGTTACACATTGGTGACTGGATGTTACATGTTGGTGACTGGGTGTTACATATTGGTGACTAGGTGTTACATGTTGGTAACTGGTGTTACATGTTGGTGACTGGTTGTTACATGTTCGTGACTGGGTGTTACATGATGGTGACTGGGTGTTATATGTCAGTGACTGGTTGTTACATGTTGGTGACGGGGTGTTGCATGATGGTGACTCGGTATTATATGTCAGTGACTGGATGTTACATGTTGGTGACTGCGTGTTACATGTTGGTGACTGGGTGTTACATGTTGGTGACTGGGTGTGACATGTTGGTGACTGAGTGTTACATGTTGGTGACTGGGTGTTACATGTTGGTGACTGGGTGTTACATGTTGGTGCCTGAGTGTTACATGATGGTGACTGGGTGTTACATGTTGGTGACTGGATGTTACATGAAGGTGACTGGGTGTTATATGTCAGTGACTGGATGTTACATGTTGGTGACTCGGGTGTTACATGTTGGTGACTGGGTGTTACATATTGGTGACTGGATGTTACATGTTGGCGACTGGATGTTACATGTTGGTGACTGGGTGTTATATGTCAGTGACTGGATGTTACATGTTGGTGACTGGGTGTTACATGTTGGTGACTGGGTGTTACATATTGGTGACTGGATGTTACATGTTGGTGACTGGGCGTTACATATTGGTGACTGGGTGTTACATGTTGGTAACTGGGTGTTACATGTTAGTGACTGGGTGTAACATGTTGGGGACTGGATGTTACATGATGGTGACTCGGTGTTATATGTCAGTGACTGGATGTTACATGTTGGTGACTGGGTGTTACATGTTGGTGACTGGGTGTTACATGTTGGTGACTGGTGTTACATGTTGGTGACTGGGTGTGACATGTTGGTGACTGGTTGTTATATGTCAGTGACTGGATGTTACATGTTGGTGACTGGGTGTTACATGTTGGAGACCGGGTGCTACATGTTGGCGACTGGGTGTTATATGTTGGTGACCGGGTGCTACATGTTGGTGACTGGGTGTTACATGTTGGTGACCGGGTGCTACATGTTTGTGACTGGGTGTTATATGTCAGTGACTGGATGTTACATGTTGGTGACTGGTTGTTATATGTCAGTGACTGGATGTTACATGTTGGTGACTGGGTGTTACATGTTGGTGACTGGGTGTTACATGTTGGTGACTGGGTGTTACAGGTTGGTGACTGGGTGTTACATGTTGGTGACTGGGTGTTATATGTCAGTGAATGGATGTTACATGTTGGTGACTGGGTGTTACATTTTGGTGACTGGATGTTACATGTTGGTGACTGGGTGTTACATGTTGATGACTGGGTGTTACATGTTGGTGACTGGGTGTTACATGTTGGTGACTGGGTGTTACATGTTGGTGACTGGTTGTTATATGTCAGTGACTAGATGTTACATGTTGGTGACTGGATGTTACATGTTGGTGACTGCGTGTTACATGTTGGTGACTGGGTGTTACATGTTGGTGACTGAGTGTTACATGTTGGTGACTGGGTGTTACATATTGGTGGCTGGATGTTACATGTTGGCGACTGGATGTTACATGTTGGTGACTGGGTGTTACATGTTGGTGACTGGGTGTTACACATTGGTGACTGGATGTTACATGTTGGTAACTGGGTGTTACATATTGGTGACTGGGTGTTACATGTTGGTAACAGGGTGTTACATGTTAGTGACTGGGTGTTACATGTTGGGGACTGGATGTTACATGATGGTGACTCGGTGTTATATGTCAGTGACTGGATGTTACATGTTGGTGTCTGGGTGTTACATGTTGGTGACTGGGTGTTACATGTTGGTGGCTGGGTGTTACATGTTGGTGACTGGGTGTTACATGTTGGTGACTGGTTGTTATATGTCAGTGACTGGATGTTACATGTTGGTGACTGGATGTTACATGTTGGTGACTGCGTGTTACATGTTGGTGACTGGGTGTTACACATTGGTGACTGGATGTTACATGTTGGTGACTGGGTGTTACATATTGGTGACTAGGTGTTACATGTTGGTAACTGGTGTTACATGTTGGTGACTGGTTGTTACATGTTCGTGACTGGGTGTTACATGATGGTGACTGGGTGTTATATGTCAGTGACTGGTTGTTACATGTTGGTGACGGGGTGTTACATGATGGTGACTCGGTATTATATGTCAGTGACTGGATGTTACATGTTGGTGACTGCGTGTTACATGTTGGTGACTGGGTGTTACATGTTGGTGACTGGGTGTGACATGTTGGTGACTGGGTGTTACATGTTGGTGCCTGAGTGTTACATGATGGTGACTGGGTGTTACATGTTGGTGACTGGATGTTACATGAAGGTGACTGGGTGTTATATGTCAGTGACTGGATGTTAAATGTTGGTGACTCGGGTGTTACATGTTGGTGACTGGGTGTTACATATTGGTGACTGGATGTTACATGTTGGCGACTGGATGTTACATGTTGGTGACTGGGTGTTATATGTCAGTGACTGGATGTTACATGTTGGTGACTGGGTGTTACATGTTGGTGACTGGGTGTTACATATTGGTGACTGGATGTTACATGTTGGTGACTGGGCGTTACATATTGGTGACTGGGTGTTACATGTTGGTAACTGGGTGTTACATGTTAGTGACTGGGTGTAACATGTTGGGGACTGGATGTTACATGATGGTGACTCGGTGTTATATGTCAGTGACTGGATGTTACATGTTGGTGACTGGGTGTTACATGTTGGTGACTGGGTGTTACATGTTGGTGACTGGTGTTACATGTTGGTGACTGGGTGTGACATGTTGGTGACTGGTTGTTATATGTCAGTGACTGGATGTTACATGTTGGTGACTGGGTGTTACATGTTGGTGACTGGGTGTTACATGTTGAGGACTGGGTGTTACATGTTGGTGACTGGGTGTTACATGTTGGTGACTGGGTGTTACATGTTGGTGACTGGGTGTTACATGTTGGTGACTGGTTGTTATATGTCAGTGACTGGATGTTACATGTTGGTGACTGGATGTTACATGTTGGTGACTGCGTGTTACATGTTGGTGACTGGGTGTTACACATTGGTGACTGGATGTTACATGTTGGTGACTGGGTGTTACATATTGGTGACTAGGTGTTACATGTTGGTAACTGGTGTTACATGTTGGTGACTGGTTGTTGCATGTTCGTGACTGGATGTTACATGATGGTGACTGGGTGTTACATGTTGGTGACTGGGTGTGACATGTTGGTGACTGAGTGTTACATGTTGGTGACTGGGTGTTACATGTTGGTGACTGGGTGTTACATGTTGGTGCCTGAGTGTTACATGATGGTGACTGGGTGTTACATGTTGGTGACTGGATGTTACATGAAGGTGACTGGGTGTTATATGTCAGTGACTGGATGTTACATGTTGGTGACTCGGGTGTTACATGTTGGTGACTGGGTGTTACATATTGGTGACTGGATGTTACATGTTGGCGACTGGATGTTACATGTTGGTGACTGGGTGTTATATGTCAGTGACTGGATGTTACATGTTGGTGACTCGGGTGTTACATGTTGGTGACTGGGTGTTACATATTGGTGACTGGATGTTACATGTTAGCGACTGGATGTTACATGTTGGTGACTGGGTGTTACATGTTGGTGACTGGGTGTTACATATTGGTGACTGGATGTTACATGTTGGTGACTGGGCGTTACATATTGGTGACTGGGTGTTACATGTTGGTAACTGGGTGTTACATGTTAGTGACTGGGTGTAACATGTTGGGGACTGGATGTTACATGATGGTGACTCGGTGTTATATGTCAGTGACTGGATGTTACATGTTGGTGACTGGGTGTTACATGTTGGTGACTGGGTGTTACATGTTGGTGACTGGTGTTACATGTTGGTGACTGGGTGTGACATGTTGGTGACTGGTTGTTATATGTCAGTGACTGGATGTTACATGTTGGTGACTGGGTGTTACATGTTGGTGACTGGGTGTTACATGTTGAGGACTGGGTGTTACATGTTGGAGACCCGGTGCTACATGTTGGTGACTGGGTGTTATATGTTGGTGACTGGGTGTTACATGTTGGTGACTGGGTGTGACATGTTGGTGACTGAGTGTTACATGTTGGTAACTGGTGTTACATGTTGGTGACTGGTTGTTACATGTTCGTGACTTTGTGTTACATGTTGGTGACGGGGTGTTACATGATGGTGACTCGGTATTATATGTCAGTGACTGGATGTTACATGTTGGTGACTGCGTGTTACATGTTGGTGACTGGGTGTTACATGTTGGTGACTGGGTGTGACATGTTGGTGACTGAGTGTTACATGTTGGTGACTGGGTGTTACATGTTGGTGACTGGGTGTTACATGTTGGTGCCTGAGTGTTACATGATGGTGACTGGGTGTTACATGTTGGTGACTGGATGTTACATGAAGGTGACTGGGTGTTATATGTCAGTGACTGGATGTTACATGTTGGTGACTCGGGTGTTACATGTTGGTGACTGGGTGTTACATATTGGTGACTGGATGTTACATGTTGGCGACTGGATGTTACATGTTGGTGACTGGGTGTTATATGTCAGTGACTGGATGTTACATGTTGGTGACTCGGGTGTTACATGTTGGTGACTGGGTGTTACATATTGGTGACTGGATGTTACATGTTAGCGACTGGATGTTACATGTTGGTGACTGGGTGTTACATGTTGGTGACTAGGTGTTACATATTGGTGACTGGATGTTACATGTTGGTGACTGGGCGTTACATATTGGTGACTGGGTGTTACATGTTGGTAACTGGGTGTTACATGTTAGTGACTGGGTGTAACATGTTGGGGACTGGATGTTACATGATGGTGACTCGGTGTTATATGTCAGTGACTGGATGTTACATGTTGGTGACTGGGTGTTACATGTTGGTGACTGGGTGTTACATGTTGGTGACTGGTGTTACATGTTGGTGACTGGGTGTGACATGTTGGTGACTGGTTGTTATATGTCAGTGACTGGATGTTACATGTTGGTGACTGGGTGTTACATGTTGGTGACTGGGTGTTACATGTTGAGGACTGGGTGTTACATGTTGGAGACCCGGTGCTACATGTTGGTGACTGGGTGTTATATGTTGGTGACCGGGTGCTACATGTTGGTGACGGGGTGTTACATGTTGGTGACCGTGTGCTACATGTTTGTGACTGGGTGTTATATGTCAGTGACTGGATGTTACATGTTGGTGACTGGTTGTTATATGTCAGTGACTGGATGTTACATGTTGGTGACTGGGTGTTACATGTTGGTGACTGGGTGTTACATGTTGGTGACTGGGTGTTACAGGTTGGTGACTGGGTGTTACATGTTGGTGACTGGGTGTTATATGTCAGTGAATGGATGTTACATGTTGGTGACTGTTACATGTTGGTGACTGGGTGTTACATGTTGATGACTGGGTGTTACATGTTGGTGACTGGGTGTTACATGTTGGTGACTGGGTGTTACATGTTGGTGACTGGGTGTTATATGTCAGTGAATGGATGTTACATGTTGGTGACTGTTACATGTTGGTGACTGGGTGTTACATGTTGATGACTGGGTGTTACATGTTGGTGACTGGGTGTTACATGTTGGTGACTGGGTGTTACATGTTGGTGACTGAGTGTTACATGTTGGTGACTGGGTGTTACATATTGGTGACTGGATGTTACATGTTGGCGACTGGATGTTACATGTTGGTGACTGGGTGTTACATGTTGGTGACTGGGTGTTACATATTAGTGACTGGATGTTACATGTTGGTAACTGGGTGTTACATATTGGTGACTGGGTGTTACATGTTGGTAACAGGGTGTTACATGTTAGTGACTGGGTGTTACATGTTGGGGACTGGATGTTACATGATGGTGACTCGGTGTTATATGTCAGTGACTGGGTGTTACATGTTGGTGACTGGGTGTTACATGTTGGTGACTGGGTGTTACATGTTGGTGACTGGGTGTTACATGTTGGTGACTGGGTGTGACATGTTGGTGACTGGTTGTTATATGTCAGTGACTGGATGTTACATGTTGGTGACTGGGTGTTACATGTTGGTGACCGGGTGCTACATGTTGGTGACTGGGTGTTATATGTTGGTGACCGGGTGCTACATGTTGGTGACTGGGTGTTACATGTTGGTGACCGGGTGCTCCATGTTGGTGACTGGGTGTTATATGTCAGTGACTGGATGTTACATATTGGTGACTGGGTGTTACATGTTGGTGACTGGATATTACATGTTGATGACTGGATGTTACATGTTGGTGACTGGTTGTTACATTATGGTGACTCGGTGTTATATGTCAGTGACTGGATGTTACATGTTAGTGACTGGGTGTTACATGTTGGTGACTTGGTGTTACATGTTGGTGACTGGGTGTTACATGTTGGTGACTGGGTGTTACATGTTGGTGACTGGGTGTTACAGGTTGGTGACTGGGTGTTACATGTTGGTGACTGGGTGTTATATGTCAGTGAATGGATGTTACATGTTGGTGACTGTTACATGTTGGTGACTGGGTGTTACATGTTGATGACTGGGTGTTACATGTTGGTGACTGGGTGTTACATGTTGGTGACTGGGTGTTACATGTTGGTGACTGGGTGTTATATGTCAGTGAATGGATGTTACATGTTGGTGACTGTTACATGTTGGTGACTGGGTGTTACATGTTGATGACTGGGTGTTACATGTTGGTGACTGGGTGTTACATGTTGGTGACTGGGTGTTACATGTTGGTGACTGAGTGTTACATGTTGGTGACTGGGTGTTACATATTGGTGACTGGATGTTACATGTTGGCGACTGGATGTTACATGTTGGTGACTGGGTGTTACATGTTGGTGACTGGGTGTTACATATTAGTGACTGGATGTTACATGTTGGTAACTGGGTGTTACATATTGGTGACTGGGTGTTACATGTTGGTAACAGGGTGTTACATGTTAGTGACTGGGTGTTACATGTTGGGGACTGGATGTTACATGATGGTGACTCGGTGTTATATGTCAGTGACTGGGTGTTACATGTTGGTGACTGGGTGTTACATGTTGGTGACTGGGTGTTACATGTTGGTGACTGGGTGTTACATGTTGGTGACTGGGTGTGACATGTTGGTGACTGGTTGTTATATGTCAGTGACTGGATGTTACATGTTGGTGACTGGGTGTTACATGTTGGTGACCGGGTGCTACATGTTGGTGACTGGGTGTTATATGTTGGTGACCGGGTGCTACATGTTGGTGACTGGGTGTTACATGTTGGTGACCGGGTGCTCCATGTTGGTGACTGGGTGTTATATGTCAGTGACTGGATGTTACATATTGGTGACTGGGTGTTACATGTTGGTGACTGGATATTACATGTTGATGACTGGATGTTACATGTTGGTGACTGGTTGTTACATTATGGTGACTCGGTGTTATATGTCAGTGACTGGATGTTACATGTTAGTGACTGGGTGTTACATGTTGGTGACTTGGTGTTACATGTTGGTGACTGGGTGTTACATGTTGGTGACTGGGTGTTACATGTTGGTGACTGGTTGTTATATTGTCAGTGACTGGATGTTACATGTTGGTGACTGGGTGTTACAGGTTGGTGACTGGGTGTTACATGTTGGTGACTGGGTGTTATATGTCAGTGACTGGATGTTACATGTTGGTGACTGGGTGTTACATGTTGGTGACTGGATGTTACATGTTGGTGACTGGGTGTTACATGTTGGCGACTGGATGTTACATGTTGGTGACTGGGTGTTATATGTCAGTGAATGGATGTTACATGTTGGTGACTGTTACATGTTGGTGACTGGGTGTTACATGTTGATGACTGGGTGTTACATGTTGGTGACTGGGTGTTACATGTTGGTGACTGGGTGTTACATGTTGGTGACTGAGTGTTACATGTTGGTGACTGGGTGTTACATATTGGTGACTGGATGTTACATGTTGGCGACTGGATGTTACATGTTGGTGACTGGGTGTTACATGTTGGTGACTGGGTGTTACATATTAGTGACTGGATGTTACATGTTGGTAACTGGGTGTTACATATTGGTGACTGGGTGTTACATGTTGGTAACAGGGTGTTACATGTTAGTGACTGGGTGTTACATGTTGGGGACTGGATGTTACATGATGGTGACTCGGTGTTATATGTCAGTGACTGGGTGTTACATGTTGGTGACTGGGTGTTACATGTTGGTGACTGGGTGTTACATGTTGGTGACTGGGTGTTACATGTTGGTGACTGGGTGTGACATGTTGGTGACTGGTTGTTATATGTCAGTGACTGGATGTTACATGTTGGTGACTGGGTGTTACATGTTGGTGACCGGGTGCTACATGTTGGTGACTGGGTGTTATATGTTGGTGACCGGGTGCTACATGTTGGTGACTGGGTGTTACATGTTGGTGACCGGGTGCTCCATGTTGGTGACTGGGTGTTATATGTCAGTGACTGGATGTTACATATTGGTGACTGGGTGTTACATGTTGGTGACTGGATATTACATGTTGATGACTGGATGTTACATGTTGGTGACTGGTTGTTACATTATGGTGACTCGGTGTTATATGTCAGTGACTGGATGTTACATGTTGGTGACTGTTACATGTTGGTGACTGGGTGTTACATGTTGATGACTGGGTGTTACATGTTGGTGACTGGGTGTTACATGTTGGTGACTGGGTGTTACATGTTGGTGACTGGGTGTTATATGTCAGTGAATGGATGTTACATGTTGGTGACTGTTACATGTTGGTGACTGGGTGTTACATGTTGATGACTGGGTGTTACATGTTGGTGACTGGGTGTTACATGTTGGTGACTGGGTGTTACATGTTGGTGACTGAGTGTTACATGTTGGTGACTGGGTGTTACATATTGGTGACTGGATGTTACATGTTGGCGACTGGATGTTACATGTTGGTGACTGGGTGTTACATATTGGTGACTGGATGTTACATGTTGGCGACTGGATGTTACATGTTGGTGACTGGGTGTTACATGTTGGTGACTGGGTGTTACATATTAGTGACTGGATGTTACATGTTGGTAACTGGGTGTTACATATTGGTGACTGGGTGTTACATGTTGGTAACAGGGTGTTACATGTTAGTGACTGGGTGTTACATGTTGGGGACTGGATGTTACATGATGGTGACTCGGTGTTATATGTCAGTGACTGGGTGTTACATGTTGGTGACTGGGTGTTACATGTTGGTGACTGGGTGTTACATGTTGGTGACTGGGTGTTACATGTTGGTGACTGGGTGTGACATGTTGGTGACTGGTTGTTATATGTCAGTGACTGGATGTTACATGTTGGTGACTGGGTGTTACATGTTGGTGACCGGGTGCTACATGTTGGTGACTGGGTGTTATATGTTGGTGACCGGGTGCTACATGTTGGTGACTGGGTGTTACATGTTGGTGACCGGGTGCTCCATGTTGGTGACTGGGTGTTATATGTCAGTGACTGGATGTTACATATTGGTGACTGGGTGTTACATGTTGGTGACTGGATATTACATGTTGATGACTGGATGTTACATGTTGGTGACTGGTTGTTACATTATGGTGACTCGGTGTTATATGTCAGTGACTGGATGTTACATGTTAGTGACTGGGTGTTACATGTTGGTGACTTGGTGTTACATGTTGGTGACTGGGTGTTACATGTTGGTGACTGGGTGTTACATGTTGGTGACTGGTTGTTATATTGTCAGTGACTGGATGTTACATGTTGGTGACTGGGTGTTACAGGTTGGTGACTGGGTGTTACATGTTGGTGACTGGGTGTTATATGTCAGTGACTGGATGTTACATGTTGGTGACTGGGTGTTACATGTTGGTGACTGGATGTTACATGTTGGTGACTGGGTGTTACATGTTGATGACTGGGTGTTACATGTTGGTGACTGGGTGTTACATGGTGGTGACTGGGTGTTACATGTTGGTGACTGGTTGTTATATGTCAGTGACTGGATGTTACATGTTGGTGACTGGATGTTACATGTTGGTGACTGCGTGTTACATGTTGGTGACTGGGTGTTACATGTTGGTGACTGAGTGTTACATGTTGGTGACTGGGTGTTACATGTTGGTGCCTGGGTGTTACATGATGGTGACTGGGTGTGTCATGTTGGTGACTGGATGTTACATGATGCTGACTGGGTGTTACATGTTGGTGACTGGATGTTACATGTTGGTGACTGGGTATTACATGTTGGTGACTGGGTGTTACATATTGGTGACTGGGTGTTACATGTTGGTGACTGGATGTTACATGTTGGTGACTGGGTGTTACATGTTGGTGACTGAGTGCTACATGATGGTGACTGGGTGTTATATGTCAGTGACTGGTTGTTACATGTTGGTGACTGGGTGTTACATGTTGGTGACTCGGTCTTCAATGTCAGTGACTGGATGTTACATGTTAGTGACTGGGTGCTGCATGTTGGTGACTGGGTGTTACATGTTGGTGACTGTGTGTTACATGTTGGTGACTGGATGTTACAATATGGTGACTCGGCGTTGTATGTCAGTGACTGGATGTTACATGTGAGTGACTGGGTGTTACATGTTGGTGACTGGGTGTTACATGTTGGTGACTGGATGTTACATGATGGTGACTCGGTGTTGCATGTCAGTGACTGGATGTTACATGTCAGTGACTGGGTGTTACATGTTGGTGACTCGGTGTTACATGTTGGTGACTGGGTGTTACATGTTGATGACTGGGTGTTACATGTTGGTGACTGGTTGTTATATGTCAGTGACTGGATGTTACATGTTGGTGACTGGGTGTTATAGGTTGGTGACTGGGTGTTACATGTTGGTGACTGGGTGTTATATGTCAGTGACTGGATGTTACATGTTGGTGACTGGGTGTTACATGTTGGTGACTGGATGTTACATGTTGGTGACTGGGTGTTACATGTTGATGACTGGGTGTTACATGTTGGTGACTGGGTGTTACATGGTGGTGACTGGGTGTTACATGTTGGTGACTGGTTGTTATATGTCAGTGACTGGATGTTGCATGTTGGTGACTGGATGTTACATGTTGGTGACTGCGTGTTACATGTTGGTGACTGGGTGTTACATGTTGGTGACTGAGTGTTACATGTTGGTGACTGGGTGTTACATGTTGGTGCCTGGGTGTTACATGATGGTGACTGGGTGTTAGATGTTGGTGACTGGATGTTACATGATGGTGACTGGGTGTTACATGTTGGTGACTGGATGTTACATGTTGGTGACTGGGTGTTACATGTTGGTGACTGGGTGTTACATATTGGTGACTGGGTGTTACATGTTGGTGACTGGATGTTACATGTTGGTGACTGGGTGTTACATGTTGGTGACTGAGTGCTACATGATGGTGACTGGGTGTTATATGTCAGTGACTGGTTGTTACATGTTGGTGACTGGGTGTTACATGATGGTGACTCGGTCTTCAATGTCAGTGACTGGATGTTACATGTTGGTGACTGGGTGCTACATGTTGGTGACTGGGTGTTACATGTTGGTGACTGTGTGTTACATGTTGGTGACTGGATGTTACATGATGGTGACTCGGTGTTGTATGTCAGTGACTGGATGTTACATGTTAGTGACTGGGTGTTACATGTTGGTGACTGGGTGTTACATGTTGGTGACTGGATGTTACATGATGGTGACTCGGTGTTGTATGTCAGTGACTGGATGTTACATGTTAGTGACTGGGTGTTACATGTTGGTAACTGGGTGTTACATTTTGGTGACTGGATGTTACATGTTGGTAACTGGGTGTTACATGTTGGTGACTGGATGTTACATGTTGGTGACTGGGTGTTACATGTTGAGGACTGGGTGTTACATGTTGGTGACCGGGTGTTACATGATGGTGACTGGGTGTTACATGTCGGTGACTGGGTGTTACATGTTGGTGACTGGGTGTTATATGTCAGTGACTGGATGTTACATGTTTGTGACTGGATGTTACAGGATGGTGACTCGGTGTTGAATGTCAGTGACTGGATGTTACATGTTAGTGACTGGGTGTTACATGTTGGTGACTGGGTGTTACATGTTGTTGACTGGGTGTTACATGTTGGTGACTGGGTGTTACATGTTGGTGACTGGTTGTTATATGTCAGTGACTGGATGTTACATGTTGGTGACTGGGTGTTACATGTTGATGACTGGGTGTTACATGTTGGTGACTGGGTGTTACATGGTGGTGACTGGGTGTTACATGTTGGTGACTGGTTGTTATATGTCAGTGACTGGATGTTACATGTTGGTGACTAGATGTTACATGTTGGTGACTGCGTGTTACATGTTGGTGACTGGGTGTTACATTTTGGTGACTGGATGTTACATGTTGGTGACTGGGTGTTACATGTTGGTGACTGTCTGTTACATGTTGGTGACTGGATGTTTCATGATGGTGACTCGGTGTTGTATGTCAGTGACTGGATGTTACATGTTAGTGACTGGGTGTTACATGTTGGTGACTGGGTGTTACATGTTGGTGACTGGATGTTACATGATGGTGACTCGGTGTTGTATGTCAGTGACTGGATGTTACATGTTAGTGACTGGGTGTTACATGTTGGTGACTGGGTGTTACATGTTGGTGACTGGTTGTTATATGTCAGTGACTGGATGTTACATGTTGGTGACTGGGTGTTACAGGTTGGTGACTGGGTGTTACATGTTGGTGACTGGGTGTTATATGTCAGTGACTGGATGTTACATGTTGGTGACTGGGTGTTACATGTTGGTGACTGGATGTTACATGTTGGTGACTGGGTGTTACATGTTGATGACTGGGTGTTACATGTTGGTGACTGGGTGTTACATGGTGGTGACTGGGTGTTACATGTTGGTGACTGGTTGTTATATGTCAGTGACTGGGTGTTACTTGTTGGTGACTGGATGTTACATGTTGGTGACTGCGTGTTACATGTTGGTGACTGGGTGTTACATGTTGGTGACTGAGTGTTACATGTTGGTGACTGGGTGTTACATGTTGGTGACTGGGTGTTACATATTGGTGAATGGGTGTTACATGTTCGTGACTGGATGTTACATGTTGGTGACTGGGTGTTACATGTTGGTGACTAAGTGCTACATGATGGTGACTGGGTGTTATATGTCAGCGACTGGTTGTTACATGTTGGTGACTGGGTGTTACATGATGGTGACTCGGTCTTCAATGTCAGTGACTGGATGTTACATGTTGGTGACTGGGTGCTACATGTTGGTGACTGGGTGTTACATGTTGGTGACTGTGTGTTACATGTTGGTGACTGGATGTTACATGATGGTGACTCGGTGTTGTATGTCAGTGACTGGATGTTACAAGTTAGTGACTGGGTGTCACATGTTGGTGACTGGGTGTTACATGTTGGTGACTGGATGTTACATGATGGTGGCTCGGTGTTGTATGTCAGTGACTGGATGTTACATGTTAGTGACTGGGTGTTGCATGTTGGTGACTGGGTGTTACATGTTGGTGACTGGATGTTACATGTTGGTGACTGGGTGTTACATGTTGATGACTGGGTGTTACATGTTGGTGACCGGGTGTTACATGATGGTGACTGGGTGTTACATGTCGGTGACTGGGTGTTACATGTTGGTGACTGGGTGTTACATGATGGTGACTCGGTGTTGAATGTCAGTGACTGGATGTTACATGTTAGTGACTGGGTGTTACATGTTGGTGACTGGGTGTTACATGTTGGTGACTGGGTGTTACATGTTGGTAACTGGGTGATACATGTTGGTGACTGGTTGTTATATGTCAGTGACTGGATGTTACATGTTGGTGACTGGGTGTTACATGTTGGTGACTGGATGTTACATGTTGGTGACTGGGTGTTACATGTTGATGACCGGGTGTTACATGTTGGTGACTGGGTCTTACATGGTGGTGACTGGGTGTTACATGTTGGTGACTGGTTGTTATATGTCAGTGACTGGATGTTACATGTTGGTGACTGGATGGTACATGTGGGTGACTGCGTGTTACATGTTGGTGACTGGGTGTTACATGTTGGTGACTGGGTGTTACATGTTGGTGACTGGGTGTTACATGTTGGTGACTGGGTGTTACATGATGGTGACTGGGTGTTACATGTTGGTGACTGGATGTTACATGATGGTGACTGGGTGTTACATGTTGGTGACTGGATGTTACATGTTGGTGACTGGGTGTTACATGTTGGTGACTGGGTGTTACATATCGGTGACTGGGTGTTACATGTTGGTGACTGGATGTTACATGTTGGTGACTGGGTGTTACATGTTGGTGACTTAGTGCTACATGATGGTGACTGGGTGTTATATGTCAGTGACTGGTTGTTACATGTTGGTGACTGGGTGTTACATGATGGTGACTCGGTCTTCAATGTCAGTGACTGGATGTTACATGTTGGTGACTGGGTGCTACATGGGTGTGACTGGGTGTTACATGTTGGTGACTGTGTGTTACATGTTGGTGACTGGATGTTACATGATGGTGACTCGGTGTTGTATGTCAGTGACTGGATGTTACATGTTAGTGACTGGGTGTTACATGTTGGTGACTGGGTGTTACATGTTGGTGACTGGATGTTACATGATGGTGACTCGGTGTTGTATGTCAGTGACTGGATGTTACATGTTAGTGACTGGGTGTTACATGTTGGTGACTGGGTGTTACATGTTGGTGACTGGGTGTTACATGTTGGTAACTGGGTGTTACATTTTGATGACTGGATGTTACATGTTGGTGACTGGGTGTTACATGTTGGTGACTGGATGTTACATGTTGGTGACTGGATGTTACATGTTGATGACTGGGTGTTACATGTTGGTGACCGGGTGTTACATGTTGGTGACTGGGTCTTATATGTCAGTGACTGCATGTTACATGTTTGTGACTGGATGTTACATGATGGTGACTCGGTGTTGAATGTCAGTGACTGGATGTAACATGTTAGTGACTGGGTGTTACATGTTGGTGACTGGGTGTTACATGTTGGTGACTGGGTGTTACATGTTGGTAACTGGGTGTTACATGTTGGTGACTGGTTGTTTTATGTCAGTGACTGGATGTTACATGTTGGTGACTGGGTGTTACATGTTGGGGACTGGGTGTTACATGTTGATGACTGGGTGTTATTAGTCAGTGACTGGATGTTACATGTTGGTGACTGGGTGTTACATGTTGGTGACTGGATGTTACATGTTGGTGACTGGGTGTTACATGTTGATGACTGGGTGTTACATGATGGTGACCGGGTGTTACATGTTGGTGAATGGTTGTTATATGTCAGTGACTGGATGTTACATGTTGGTGACTGCGTGTTACATGTTGGGGACTGGGTGTTACATGTTGGTGACTGGGTGTTACATGATGGTGACTGGGTGCTACATGTCGGTGACTGGGTGTAACATGTTAGTGACTGGGTGTTATATGTCAGTGACTGGATGTTACATGTTTGTGACTGGGTGTTACATGTTGGTGACTGGATGTTACATGTTGGTGACTGGATGTTACATGTTGGTGAATGGGTGTTACATGTTGGTGACTGGGTAATACATGATGGTGACTGGAAGTTACATGTTGGTGACTGGTTGTTACATGTTGGTGACTGGTTGTTACATGTTGGTGACTGGGTGTTACATGATAGTGACTGGATGTTACATGTTGGTGACTGGGTGTTACATATTGGTGACTTGGTGTTACATGTTGGTGACTGGGTGTTACATGTTGGTGACTGGTTGTTACATATTGGTGACTGGGTGTTACATGATGGTGACTGGGTGTTATATGTCAGTGACTGGTTGTTACATGTTGGTGACTGGGTGTTACATGATGGTGACTCGGTGTTATATGTCAGTGACTGGATGTTACATGTTGGTGACTGCGTGTTACATGTTGGTGACTGGGTGTTACATGAAGGTGACTGGGTGTTATATGTCAGTGACTGGATGTTACATGTTGGTGACTCGGGTGTTACATGTTGGTGACTGGGTGTTACATATTGGTGACTGGATGTTACATGTTGGCGACTGGATGTTACATGTTGGTGACTGGGTGTTATATGTCAGTGACTGGATGTTACATGTTGGTGACTCGGGTGTTACATGTTGGTGACTGGGTGTTACATATTGGTGACTGGATGTTACATGTTGGCGACTGGGTGTTACATGTTGGTGACTGGGTGTTACATGTTGGTGACTGGGTGTTACATATTGGTGACTGGATGTTGCATGTTGGTGACTGGGCGTTACATATTGGTGACTGGGTGTTACATGTTGGTAACTGGGTGTTGCATGTTAGTGACTGGGTGTTACATGTTGGGGACTGGATGTTACATGATGGTGACTCGGTGTTATATGTCAGTGACTGGATGTTACATGTTGGCGACTGGGTGTTACATGTTGGTGACTGGGTGTTACATGTTGGTGACTGGTGTTACATGTTGGTGACTGGGTGTGACATGTTGGTGACTGGTTGTTATAGGTTAGTGACTGGATGTTACATGTTGGTGACTGGGTGTTACATGTTGGTGACTGGGTGTTACATGTTGGGGACTGGGTGTTACATGTTGGAGACCGGGTGCTACATGTTGGTGACTGGGTGTTATATGTTGGTGACCGGGTGCTACATGTTGCTGACTGGGTGTTACATGTTGGTGACCGGATGCTACATGTTTGTGACTGGGTGTTATATGTCAGTGACTGGATGTTACATGTTGGTGACTGGGTGTTACATGTTGGTGACTGGATATTACATGTTGGTAACTAGGTGTTACATGTTGATGACTGGGTGTTACATGTTGGTGACTGGATATTACATGTTGGTGACTGGGTGTTACATGTTGGTGACTGGATGTTACATGTTGATGACTGGATGTTACATATTGGTGACTGGGTGTTACATGATTGTGACTCGGTGTTATATGTCAGTGACTGGATGTTACATGTTAGTGACTGGGTGTTACATGTTGGTGACTTGGTGTTACATGTTGGTGACTTGGTGTTACATGTTGGTGACTGGGTGTTACATGTTGGTGACTGGTTGTTATATGTCAGTGACTGGATGTTACATGTTGGTGACTGGATGTTACATGATGGTGACTCGGTGTTGTATGTCAGTGACTGGATGTTACATGTTAGTGACTGGGTGTTACATGTTGGTGACTGGGTGTTACATGTGGGTGACTGGGTGTTACATGTTGGTAACTGGGTGTTACAATTTGGTGACTGGATGTTACATGTTGGTGACTGGGTGTTACATGTTGGTGACTGGATGTTACATGTTGGTGACTGGGTGTTACATGTTGATGACTGGGTGTTACATGTTGGTGACCGAGTGTTACATGATGGTGACTGGGTGTTACATGTAGGTGACTGGGTGTTACATGCCGGTGACTGGGTGTTATATATCAGTGACTGCATGTTACATGTTTGTGACTGGATGTTACATGATGGTGACTCGGTGTTGAATGTCAGTTACTGGATGTAACATGTTAGTGACTGGGTGTTACATGTTGGTGACTGGGTGTTACATGTTGGTGACTGGGTGTTACATGTTGGTGACTGGGTGTGACATGTTGGTGACTGGTTGTTATATGTCAGTGACTGGATGTTACATGTTGGTGACTGGGTGTTACATGTTGGTGACCGGGTGCTACATGTTGGTGACTGGGTGTTATATGTTGGTGACCGGGTGCTACATTTTGGTGACTGGGTGTTACATGTTGGTGACCGGGTGCTACATGTTGGTGACTGGGTGTTATATGTCAGTGACTGGATGTTACATGTTGGTGACTGGGTGTTACATGTTGGTGACTGGATATTACATGTTGATGACTGGATGTTACATGTTGGTGACTGGGTGTTACATGATGGTGACTCGGTGTTATATGTCATTGACTGGATGTTACACGTTAGTGACTGGGTGTTACATGTTGGTGACTTGGTGTTACATGTTGGTGACTGGGTGTTACATGTTGGTGACTGGTTGTTATATGTCAGTGACTGGATGTTACATGTTGGTGACTGGGTGTTACAGGTTGGTGACTGGGTGTTACATGTTGGTGACTGGGTGTTATATGTCAGTGACTGGATGTTACATGTTGGTGACTGGGTGTTACATGTTGGTGACTGGATGTTACATGTTGGTGACTGGGTGTTACATGTTGATGACTGGGTGTTACATGTTGGTGACTGGGTGTTACATGGTGGTGACTGGGTGTTACATGTTGGTGACTGGTTGTTATATGTCAGTGACTGGATGTTACATGTTGGTGACTGGATGTTACATGTTGGTGACTGGGTGTTACATGTTAGTGACTGGGTGTTACACATTGGTGACTGGATGTTACATGTTGGTGACTGGGTGTTACATATTGGTGACTAGGTGTTAAATGTTGGTGACTGGGTGTTACATGTTGGTGACGGGTTGTTACATTTTGGTGACTGGGTGTTACATGATGGTGACTGGGTGTTATATGTCAGTGACTGGTTGTTACATGTTGGTGACGGGGTGTTACATGATGGTGACTCGGTATTATATGTCAGTGACTGGATGTTACATGTTGGTGACTGCGTGTTACATCTTGGTGACTGGGTGTTACATGTTGGTGACTGGGTGTGACATGTTGGTGACTGAGTGTTACATGTTGGTGACTGGGTGTTACATGTTGGTGACTGGGTGTTACATGTTGGTGCCTGAGTGTTACATGATGGTGACTGGGTGTTACATGTTGGTGACTGGATGTTACATGAAGGTGACTGGGTGTTATATGTCAGTGACTGGATGTTACATGTTGGTGACTCGGGTGTTACATGTTAGTGACTGGGTGTTACATATTGGTGACTGGATGTTACATGTTGGCGACTGAATGTTACATGTTGGTGACTGGGTGTTATATGTCAGTGACTGGATGTTACATGTTGGTGACTAGGGTGTTACATGTTGGTGACTGGGTGTTACATATTGGTGACTGGATGTTACATGTTAGCGACTGGATGTTACATGTTGGTGACTGGGTGTTACATTTTGGTGACTGGGTGTTACATATTGGTGACTGGATGTTACATGTTGGTGACTGGGCGTTACATATTGGTGACTGGGTGTTACATGTTGGTAACTGGGTATTACATGTTAGTGACTGGGTGTAACATGTTGGGGACTGGATGTTACATGATGGTGACTCGGTGTTATATGTCAGTGACTGGATGTTACATGTTGGTGACTGGGTGTTACATGTTGGTGACTGGGTGTTACATGTTGGTGACTGGTGTTACATGTTGGTGACTGGGTGTGACATGTTGGTGACTGGTTGTTATATGTCAGTGACTGGATGTTACATGTTGGTGACTGGGTGTTACATGTTGGTGACTGGGTGTTACATGTTGAGGACTGGGTGTTACATGTTGGAGACCGGGTGCTACATGTTGGCGACTGGGTGTTATATGTTGGTGACCGGGTGCTACATGTTGGTGACTGGGTGTTACATGTTGGTGACCGGGTGCTACATGTTTGTGACTGGGTGTTATATGTCAGTGACTGGATGTTACATGTTGGTGACTGGTTGTTATATGTCAGTGACTGGATGTTACATGTTGGTGACTGGGTGTTACATGTTGGTGACTGGGTGTTACATGTTGGTGACTGGGTGTTACAGGTTGGTGACTGGGTGTTACATGTTGGTGACTGGGTGTTATATGTCAGTGAATGGATGTTACATGTTGGTGACTGGGTGTTACATGTTGGTGACTGGATGTTACATGTTGGTGACTGGGTGTTACATGTTGATGACTGGGTGTTACATGTTGGTGACTGGGTGTTACATGTTGGTGACTGGGTGTTACATGTTGGTGACTGGTTGTTATATGTCAGTGACTAGATGTTACATGTTGGTGACTGGACGTTACATGTTGGTGACTGCGTGTTACATGTTGGTGACTGGGTGTTACATGTTGGTGACGGAGTTTTACATGTTGGTGACTGGGTGTTACATATTGGTGACTGGATGTTACATGTTGGCGACTGGATGTTACATGTTGGTGACTGGGTGTTACATGTTGGTGACTGGATGTTACACATTGGTGACTGGATGTTACATGTTGGTAACTGGGTGTTACATATTGGTGACTGGGTGTTACATGTTGGTAACAGGGTGTTACATGTTAGTGACTGGGTGTTACATGTTGGGGACTGGATGTTACATGATGGTGACTCGGTGTTATATGTCAGTGACTGGATGTTACATGTTGGTGACTGGGTGTTACATGTTGGTGACTGGGTGTTACATGTTGGTGACTGGGTGTTACATGTTGGTGACTGGGTGTTACATGTTGGTCACTGGTTGTTATATGTCAGTGACTGGATGTTACATGCTGGTGACTGGATGTTACATGTTGGTGACTGCGTGTTACATGTTGGTGACTGGGTGTTACACATTGGTGACTGGATGTTACATGTTGGTGACTGGGTGTTACATATTGGTGACTAGGTGTTACATGTTGGTAACTGGTGTTACATGTTGGTGACTGGTTGTTACATGTTGGTGACTGGGTGTTACATGATGGTGACTGGGTGTTATATGTCAGTGACTGGTTGTTACATGTTGGTGACGTGGTGTTACATGATGGTGACTCGGTATTATATGTCAGTGACTGGATGTTACATGTTGGTGACTGCGTGTTACATGTTGGTGACTGGGTGTTACATGTTGGTGACTGGGTGTGACATGTTGGTGACTGAGTGTTACATGTTGGTGACTGGGTGTTACATGTTGGTGACTGGGTGTTACATGTTGGTGCCTGAGTGTTACATGATGGTGACTGGGTGTTACATGTTGGTGACTGGATGTTACATGAAGGTGACTGGGTGTTATATGTCAGTGACTGGATGTTACATGTTGGTGACTCGGGTGTTACATGTTGGTGACTGGGTGTTACATATTGGTGACTGGATGTTACATGTTGGCGACTGGATGTTACATGTTGGTGACTGGGTGTTATATGTCAGTGACTGGATGTTACATGTTGGTGACTCGGGTGTTACATGTTGGTGACTGGGTGTTACATATTGGTGACTGGATGTTACATGTTAGCGACTGGATGTTACATGTTGGTGACTGGGTGTTACATGTTGGTGACTGGGTGTTACATATTGGTGACTGGATGTTACATGTTGGTGACTGGGCGTTACATATTGGTGACTGGGTGTTACATGTTGGTAACTGGGTGTTACATGTTAGTGACTGGGTGTAACATGTTGGGGACTCGATGTTACATGATGGTGACTCGGTGTTATATGTCAGTGACTGGATGTTACATGTTGGTGACTGGGTGTTACATGTTGGTGACTGGGTGTTACATGTTGGTGACTGGTGTTACATGTTGGTGACTGGGTGTGACATGTTGGTGACTGGTTGTTATATGTCAGTGACTGGATGTTACATGTTGGTGACTGGGTGTTACATGTTGGTGACTGGGTGTTACATGTTGAGGACTGGGTGTTACATGTTGGAGACCGGGTGCTACATGTTGGTGACTGGGTGTTATATGTTGGTGACCGGGTGCTACATGTTGGTGACGGGGTGTTACATGTTGGTGACCGGGTGCTACATGTTTGTGACTGGGTGTTATATGTCAGTGACTGGATGTTACATGTTGGTGACTGGTTGTTATATGTCAGTGACTGGATGTTACATGTTGGTGACTGGGTGTTACATGTTGGTGACTGGGTGTTACATGTTGGTGACTGGGTGTTACAGGTTGGTGACTGGGTGTTACATGTTGGTGACTGGGTGTTATATGTCAGTGAATGGATGTTACATGTTGGTGACTGTTACATGTTGGTGACTGGGTGTTACATGTTGATGACTGAGTGTTACATGTTGGTGACTGGGTGTTACATGTTGGTGACTGGGTGTTACATGTTGGTGACTGGTTGTTATATGTCAGGGACTAGATGTTACATGTTGGTGACTGGATGTTACATGTTGGTGACTGCGTGTTACATGTTGGTGACTGGGTGTTACATGTTGGTGACTGAGTGTTACATGTTGGTGACTGGGTGTTACATATTGGTGACTGGATGTTACATGTTGGCGACTGGATGTTACATGTTGGTGACTGGGTGTTACATGTTGGTGACTGGGTGTTACATATTAGTGACTGGATGTTACATGTTGGTAACTGGGTGTTACATATTGGTGACTGGGTGTTACATGTTGGTAACAGGGTGTTACATGTTAGTGACTGGGTGTTACATGTTGGGGACTGGATGTTACATGATGGTGACTCGGTGTTATATGTCAGTGACTGGATGTTACATGTTGGTGACTGGGGCTTACATGTTGGTGACTGGGTGTTACATGTTGGTGACTGGGTGTGACATGTTGGTGACTGGTTGTTATATGTCAGTGACTGGATGTTACATGTTGGTGACTGGGTGTTACATGTTGGTGACCGGGTGCTACATGTTGGTGACTGGGTGTTATATGTTGGTGACCGGGTGCTACATGTTGGTGACTGGGTGTTACATGTTGGTGACCGGGTGCTCCATGTTGGTGACTGGGTGTTATATGTCAGTGACTGGATGTTACATGTTGGTGACTGGGTGTTACATGTTGGTGACTGGATATTACATGTTGATGACTGGATGTTACATGTTGGTGATTGGGTGTTACATGATGGTGACTCGGTGTTATATGTCAGTGACTGGATGTTACATGTTAGTGACTGGGTGTTACATGTTCGTGACTTGGTGTTACATGTTGGTGACTGGGTGTTACATGTTGGTGACTGGGTGTTACATGTTGGTGACTGGTTGTTATATTGTCAGTGACTGGATGTTACATGTTGGTGACTGGGTGTTACAGGTTGGTGACTGGGTGTTACATGTTGGTGACTGGTTGTTATATGTCAGTGACTGGATGTTACATGTTGGTGACTGGATGTTACATGTTGGTGACTGCGTGTTACATGTTGGTGACTGGGTGTTACATGTTGGTGACTGAGTGTTACATGTTTGTGACTGGGTGTTACATGTTGGTGCCTGGGTGTTACATGATGGTGACTGGGTGTTAGATGTTGGTGACTGGATGTTACATGATGGTGACTGGATGTTACATGTTGGTGACTGGATGTTACATGTTGGTGACTGGGTGTTACATGTTGGTGACTGAGTGTTACATATTGGTGACTGGGTGTTACATGTTGGTGACTGGATGTTACATGTTGGTGACTGGGTGTTACATGTTGGTGACTGAGTGCTACATGATGGTGACTGGGTGTTATATGTCAGTGACTGGTTGTTACATGTTGGTGACTGGGTGTTACATGATGGTGACTCGGTCTTCAATGTCAGTGACTGGATGTTACATGTTGGTGACTGGGTGCTACATGTTGGTGACTGGGTGTTACATGTTGGTGACTGTGTGTTACATGTTGGTGACTGGATGTTACATGATGGTGACTCGGTGTTGTATGTCAGTGACTGGATGTTACATGTTAGTGACTGGGTGTTACATGTTGGTGACTGGGTGTTACATGTTGGTGACTGGATGTTACATGATGGTGACTCGGTGTTGTATGTCAGTGACTGGATGTTACATGTTAGTGACTGGGTGTTACATGTTGGTAACTGGGTGTTACATTTTGGTGACTGGATGTTACATGTTGGTAACTGGGTGTTACATGTTGGTGACTGGATGTTACATGTTGGTGACTGGGTGTTACATGTTGAGGACTGGGTGTTACATGTTGGTGACCGGGTGTTACATGATGGTGACTGGGTGTTACATGTCGGTGACTGGGTGTTACATGTTGGTGACAGGGTGTTATATGTCAGTGACTGGATGTTACATGTTTGTGACTGGATGTTACAGGATGGTGACTCGGTGTTGAATGTCAGTGACTGGATGTTACATGTTAGTGACTGGGAGTTACATGTTGGTGACTGGGTGTTAAATGTTGTTGACTGGGTGTTACATGTTGGTGACTGGGTGTTACATGTTGGTGACTGGTTGTTATATGTCAGTGACTGGATGTTACATGTTGGTGACTGGGTGTTACATGTTGATGACTGGGTGTTACATGTTGGTGACTGGGTGTTACATGGTGGTGACTGGGTGTTACATGTTGGTGACTGGTTGTTATATGTCAGTGACTGGATGTTACATGTTAGTGACTAGATGTTACATGTTGGTGACTGCGTGTTACATGTTGGTGACTGGGTGTTACATTTTGGTGACTGGATGTTACATGTTGGTGACTGGGTGTTACATGTTGGTGACTGTCTGTTACATGTTGGTGACTGGATGTTACATGATGGTGACTCGGTGTTGTATGTCAGTGACTGGATGTTACATGTTAGTGACTGGGTGTTACATGTTGGTGACTGGGTGTTACATGTTGGTGACTGGATGTTACATGATGGTGACTCGGTGTTGTATGTCAGTGACTGGATGTTACATGTTAGTGACTGGGTGTTACATGTTGGTGACTGGGTGTTACATGTTGGTGACTGGTTGTTATATGTCAGTGACTGGATGTTACATGTTGGTGACTGGGTGTTACATGTTGGTGACTGGGTGTTATATGTCAGTGACTGGATGCTACATGTTGGTGACTGGGTGTTACATGTTGGTGACTGGATGTTACATGTTGGTGACTGGGTGTTACATGTTGATGACTGGGTGTTACATGTTGGTCACTGGGTGTTACATGGTGGTGACTGGGTGTTACATGTTGGTGACTGGTTGTTATATGTCAGTGACTGGGTGTTACTTGTTGGTGACTGGATGTTACATGTTGGTGACTGCGTGTTACATGTTGGTGACTGGGTGTTACATGTTGGTGACTGAGTGTTACATGTTGGTGACTGGGTGTTACATGTTGGTGACTGGGTGTTACATATTGGTGAATGGGTGTTACATGTTGGTGACTGGATGTTACATGTTGGTGACTTGGTGTTACATGTTGGTGACTAAGTGCTACATGATGGTGACTGGGTGTTATATGTCAGTGACTGGTTGTTACATGTTGGTGACTGGGTGTTACATGATGGTGACTCGGTCTTCAATGTCAGTGACTGGATGTTACATGTTGGTGACTGGGTGCTACATGTTGGTGACTGGGTGTTACATGTTGGTGACTATGTGTTACATGTTGGTGACTGGATGTTACATGATGGTGACTCGGTGTTGTATGTCAGTGACTGGATGTTACAAGTTAGTGACTGGGTGTCACATGTTGGTGACTGGGTGTTACATGTTGGTAACTGGATGTTACATGATGGCGACTCGGTGTTGTATGTCAGTGACTGGATGTTACATGTTAGTGACTGGGTGTTACATGTTGGTGACTGGGTGTTGCATGTTGGTGACTGGATGTTACATGTTGGTGACTGGGTGTTACATGTTGATGACTGGGTGTTACATGTTGGTGACCGGGTGTTACATGATGGTGACTGGGTGTTACATGTCGGTGACTGGGTGTTACATGTTGGTGACTGGGTGTTACATGATGGTGACTCGGTGTTGAATGTCAGTGACTGGATGTTACATGTTAGTGACTGGGTGATACATGTTGGTGACTGGGTGTTACATGTTGGTGACTGGGTGTTACATGTTGGTAACTGGGTGATACATGTTGGTGACTGGTTGTTATATGTCAGTGACTGGATGTTACATGTTAGTGACTGGGTGATACATGTTGGTGACTGGGTGTTACATGTTGGTGACTGGGTGTTACATGTTGATGACCGGGTGTTACATGTTGGTGACTGGGTCTTACATGGTGGTGACTGGGTGTTACATGTTGGTGACTGGTTGTTATATGTCAGTGACTGGATGTTACATGTTGGTGACTGGATGTTACATGTGGGTGACTGCGTGTTACATGTTGGTGACTGGGTGTTACATGTTGGTGACTGAGTGTTACATGTTGGTGACTGGGTGTTACATGTTGGTGACTGGGTGTTACATGATGGTGACTGGGTGTTACATGTTGGTGACTGGATGTTACATGATGGTGACTGGGTGTTACATGTTGGTGACTGGATGTTACATGTTGGTGACTGGGTGTTACATGTTGGTGACTGGGTGTTACATATCGGTGACTGGGTGTTACATGTTGGTGACTGGATGTTACATGTTGGTGACTGGGTGTTACATGTTGGTGACTTAGTGCTACATGATGGTGACTGGGTGTTATATGTCAGTGACTGGTTGTTACATGTTGGTGACTGGGTGTTACATGATGGTGACTCGGTCTTCAATGTCAGTGACTGGATGTTACATGTTGGTGACTGGGTGCTACATGGGTGTGACTGGGTGTTACATGTTGGTGACTGTGTGTTACATGTTGGTGACTGGATGTTACATGATGGTGACTCGGTGTTTTATGTCAGTGACTGGATGTTACATGTTAGTGACTGGGTGTTACATGTTGGTGACTGTGTGTTACATGTTGGTGACTGGATGTTACATGATGGTGACTCGGTGTTGTATGTCAGTGACTGGATGTTACATGTTAGTGACTGGGTGTTACATGTTGGTGACTGGGTGTTACATGTTGGTGACTGGATGTTACATGATGGTGACTCGGTGTTGTATGTCAGTGACTGGATGTTACATGTTAGTGACTGGGTGTTACATGTTGGTAACTGGGTGTTACATTTTGGTGACTGGATGTTACATGTTGGTAACTGGGTGTTACATGTTGGTGACTGGATGTTACATGTTGGTGACTGGGTGTTACATGTTGAGGACTGGGTGTTACATGTTGGTGACCGGGTGTTACATGATGGTGACTGGGTGTTACATGTCGGTGACTGGGTGTTACATGTTGGTGACAGGGTGTTATATGTCAGTGACTGGATGTTACATGTTTGTGACTGGATGTTACAGGATGGTGACTCGGTGTTGAATGTCAGTGACTGGATGTTACATGTTAGTGACTGGGAGTTACATGTTGGTGACTGGGTGTTAAATGTTGTTGACTGGGTGTTACATGTTGGTGACTGGGTGTTACATGTTGGTGACTGGTTGTTATATGTCAGTGACTGGATGTTACATGTTGGTGACTGGGTGTTACATGTTGATGACTGGGTGTTACATGTTGGTGACTGGGTGTTACATGGTGGTGACTGGGTGTTACATGTTGGTGACTGGTTGTTATATGTCAGTGACTGGATGTTACATGTTAGTGACTAGATGTTACATGTTGGTGACTGCGTGTTACATGTTGGTGACTGGGTGTTACATTTTGGTGACTGGATGTTACATGTTGGTGACTGGGTGTTACATGTTGGTGACTGTCTGTTACATGTTGGTGACTGGATGTTACATGATGGTGACTCGGTGTTGTATGTCAGTGACTGGATGTTACATGTTAGTGACTGGGTGTTACATGTTGGTGACTGGGTGTTACATGTTGGTGACTGGATGTTACATGATGGTGACTCGGTGTTGTATGTCAGTGACTGGATGTTACATGTTAGTGACTGGGTGTTACATGTTGGTGACTGGGTGTTACATGTTGGTGACTGGTTGTTATATGTCAGTGACTGGATGTTACATGTTGGTGACTGGGTGTTACATGTTGGTGACTGGGTGTTATATGTCAGTGACTGGATGCTACATGTTGGTGACTGGGTGTTACATGTTGGTGACTGGATGTTACATGTTGGTGACTGGGTGTTACATGTTGATGACTGGGTGTTACATGTTGGTCACTGGGTGTTACATGGTGGTGACTGGGTGTTACATGTTGGTGACTGGTTGTTATATGTCAGTGACTGGGTGTTACTTGTTGGTGACTGGATGTTACATGTTGGTGACTGCGTGTTACATGTTGGTGACTGGGTGTTACATGTTGGTGACTGAGTGTTACATGTTGGTGACTGGGTGTTACATGTTGGTGACTGGGTGTTACATATTGGTGAATGGGTGTTACATGTTGGTGACTGGATGTTACATGTTGGTGACTTGGTGTTACATGTTGGTGACTAAGTGCTACATGATGGTGACTGGGTGTTATATGTCAGTGACTGGTTGTTACATGTTGGTGACTGGGTGTTACATGATGGTGACTCGGTCTTCAATGTCAGTGACTGGATGTTACATGTTGGTGACTGGGTGCTACATGTTGGTGACTGGGTGTTACATGTTGGTGACTGTGTGTTACATGTTGGTGACTGGATGTTACATGATGGTGACTCGGTGTTGTATGTCAGTGACTGGATGTTACAAGTTAGTGACTGGGTGTCACATGTTGGTGACTGGGTGTTACATGTTGGTAACTGGATGTTACATGATGGCGACTCGGTGTTGTATGTCAGTGACTGGATGTTACATGTTAGTGACTGGGTGTTACATGTTGGTGACTGGGTGTTACATGTTGGTGACTGGATGTTACATGTTGGTGACTGGGTGTTACATGTTGATGACTGGGTGTTACATGTTGGTGACCGGGTGTTACATGATGGTGACTGGGTGTTACATGTCGGTGACTGGGTGTTACATGTTGGTGACTGGGTGTTACATGATGGTGACTCGGTGTTGAATGTCAGTGACTGGATGTTACATGTTAGTGACTGGGTGATACATGTTGGTGACCGGGTGTTACATGATGGTGACTGGGTGTTACATGTCGGTGACTGGGTGTTACATGTTGGTGACAGGGTGTTATATGTCAGTGACTGGATGTTACATGTTTGTGACTGGATGTTACAGGATGGTGACTCGGTGTTGAATGTCAGTGACTGGATGTTACATGTTAGTGACTGGGAGTTACATGTTGGTGACTGGGTGTTAAATGTTGTTGACTGGGTGTTACATGTTGGTGACTGGGTGTTACATGTTGGTGACTGGTTGTTATATGTCAGTGACTGGATGTTACATGTTGGTGACTGGGTGTTACATGTTGATGACTGGGTGTTACATGTTGGTGACTGGGTGTTACATGGTGGTGACTGGGTGTTACATGTTGGTGACTGGTTGTTATATGTCAGTGACTGGATGTTACATGTTAGTGACTAGATGTTACATGTTGGTGACTGCGTGTTACATGTTGGTGACTGGGTGTTACATTTTGGTGACTGGATGTTACATGTTGGTGACTGGGTGTTACATGTTGGTGACTGTCTGTTACATGTTGGTGACTGGATGTTACATGATGGTGACTCGGTGTTGTATGTCAGTGACTGGATGTTACATGTTAGTGACTGGGTGTTACATGTTGGTGACTGGGTGTTACATGTTGGTGACTGGATGTTACATGATGGTGACTCGGTGTTGTATGTCAGTGACTGGATGTTACATGTTAGTGACTGGGTGTTACATGTTGGTGACTGGGTGTTACATGTTGGTGACTGGTTGTTATATGTCAGTGACTGGATGTTACATGTTGGTGACTGGGTGTTACATGTTGGTGACTGGGTGTTATATGTCAGTGACTGGATGCTACATGTTGGTGACTGGGTGTTACATGTTGGTGACTGGATGTTACATGTTGGTGACTGGGTGTTACATGTTGATGACTGGGTGTTACATGTTGGTCACTGGGTGTTACATGGTGGTGACTGGGTGTTACATGTTGGTGACTGGTTGTTATATGTCAGTGACTGGGTGTTACTTGTTGGTGACTGGATGTTACATGTTGGTGACTGCGTGTTACATGTTGGTGACTGGGTGTTACATGTTGGTGACTGAGTGTTACATGTTGGTGACTGGGTGTTACATGTTGGTGACTGGGTGTTACATATTGGTGAATGGGTGTTACATGTTGGTGACTGGATGTTACATGTTGGTGACTTGGTGTTACATGTTGGTGACTAAGTGCTACATGATGGTGACTGGGTGTTATATGTCAGTGACTGGTTGTTACATGTTGGTGACTGGGTGTTACATGATGGTGACTCGGTCTTCAATGTCAGTGACTGGATGTTACATGTTGGTGACTGGGTGCTACATGTTGGTGACTGGGTGTTACATGTTGGTGACTGTGTGTTACATGTTGGTGACTGGATGTTACATGATGGTGACTCGGTGTTGTATGTCAGTGACTGGATGTTACAAGTTAGTGACTGGGTGTCACATGTTGGTGACTGGGTGTTACATGTTGGTAACTGGATGTTACATGATGGCGACTCGGTGTTGTATGTCAGTGACTGGATGTTACATGTTAGTGACTGGGTGTTACATGTTGGTGACTGGGTGTTACATGTTGGTGACTGGATGTTACATGTTGGTGACTGGGTGTTACATGTTGATGACTGGGTGTTACATGTTGGTGACCGGGTGTTACATGATGGTGACTGGGTGTTACATGTCGGTGACTGGGTGTTACATGTTGGTGACTGGGTGTTACATGATGGTGACTCGGTGTTGAATGTCAGTGACTGGATGTTACATGTTAGTGACTGGGTGATACATGTTGGTGACTGGGTGTTACATGTTGGTGACTGGGTGTTACATGTTGGTAACTGGGTGATACATGTTGGTGACTGGTTGTTATATGTCAGTGACTGGATGTTACATGTTGGTGACTGAGTGTTACATGTTGGTGACTGGATGTTACATGTTGGTGACTGGGTGTTACATGTTGATGACCGGGTGTTACATGTTGGTGACTGGGTCTTACATGGTGGTGACTGGGTGTTACATGTTGGTGACTGGTTGTTATATGTCAGTGACTGGATGTTACATGTTGGTGACTGGATGTTACATGTGGGTGACTGCGTGTTACATGTTGGTGACTGGGTGTTACATGTTGGTGACTGAGTGTTACATGTTGGTGACTGGGTGTTACATGTTGGTGACTGGGTGTTACATGATGGTGACTGGGTGTTACATGTTGGTGACTGGATGTTACATGATGGTGACTGGGTGTTACATGTTGGTGACTGGATGTTACATGTTGGTGACTGGGTGTTACATGTTGGTGACTGGGTGTTACATATCGGTGACTGGGTGTTACATGTTGGTGACTGGATGTTACATGTTGGTGACTGGGTGTTACATGTTGGTGACTTAGTGCTACATGATGGTGACTGGGTGTTATATGTCAGTGACTGGTTGTTACATGTTGGTGACTGGGTGTTACATGATGGTGACTCGGTCTTCAATGTCAGTGACTGGATGTTACATGTTGGTGACTGGGTGCTACATGGGTGTGACTGGGTGTTACATGTTGGTGACTGTGTGTTACATGTTGGTGACTGGATGTTACATGATGGTGACTCGGTGTTTTATGTCAGTGACTGGATGTTACATGTTAGTGACTGGGTGTTACATGTTGGTGACTGGGTGTTACATGTTGGTGACTGGATGTTACATGATGGTGACTCGGTGTTGTATGTCAGTGACTGGATGTTACATGTTAGTGACTGGGTGTTACATGTTGGTGACTGGGTGTTACATGTTGGTGACTGGGTGTTACATGTTGGTAACTGGGTGTTACATTTTGGTGACTGGATGTTACATGTTGGTGACTGGGTGTTACATGTTGGTGACTGGATGTTACATGTTGGTGACTGGGTGTTACATGTTGATGACTGGGTGTTACATGTTGGTGACCGGGTGTTACATGTTGGTGACTGGGTCTTATATGTCAGTGACTGCATGTTACATGTTTGTGACTGGATGTTACATGATGGTGACTCGGTGTTGAATGTCAGTGACTGGATGTAACATGTTAGTGACTGGGTGTTACATGTTGGTGACTGGGTGTTACATGTTGGTGACTGGGTGTTACATGTTGGTAACTGGGTGTTACATGTTGGTGACTGGTTGTTTTATGTCAGTGACTGGATGTTACATGTTGGTGACTGGGTGTTACATGTTGGGGACTGGGTGTTACATGTTGATGACTGGGTGTTATTAGTCAGTGACTGGATGTTACATGTTGGTGACTGGGTGTTACATGTTGGTGACTGGATGTTACATGTTGGTGACTGGGTGTTACATGTTGATGACTGGGTGTTACATGATGGTGACCGGGTGTTACATGTTGGTGACTGGTTGTTATATGTCAGTGACTGGATGTTACATGTTGGTGACTGCGTGTTACATGTTGGGGACTGGGTGTTACATGTTGGTGACTGGGTGTTACATGATGGTGACTGGGTGCTACATGTCGGTGACTGGGTGTAACATGTTGGTGACTGGGTGTTATATGTCAGTGACTGGATGTTACATGTTTGTGACTGGGTGTTACATGTTGGTGACTGGATGTTACATGTTGGTGACTGGATGTTACATGTTGGTGAATGGGTGTTACATGTTGGTGACTGGGTAATACATGATGGTGACTGGAAGTTACATGTTGGTGACTGGTTGTTACATGTTGGTGACTGGTTGTTACATGTTGGTGACTGGGTGTTACATGATAGTGACTGGATGTTACATGTTGGTGACTGGGTGTTACATATTGGTGACTGGTTGCTACATATTGGTGACTGGGTGTTACATGATGGTGACTGGGTGTTATATGTCAGTGACTGGTTGTTACATGTTGGTGACTGGGTGTTACATGATGGTGACTCGGTGTTATATGTCAGTGACTGGATGTTACATGTTGGTGACTGCGTGTTACATGTTGGTGACTGGGTGTTACATGAAGGTGACTGGGTGTTATATGTCAGTGACTGGATGTTACATGTTGGTGACTCGGGTGTTACATGTTGGTGACTGGGTGTTACATATTGGTGACTGGATGTTACATGTTGGCGACTGGATGTTACATGTTGGTGACTGGGTGTTATATGTCAGTGACTGGATGTTACATGTTGGTGACTCGGGTGTTACATGTTGGTGACTGGGTGTTACATATTGGTGACTGGATGTTACATGTTGGTGACTGGGTGTTACATGTTGGTGACTGGGTGTTACATGTTGGTGACTGGGTGTTACATATTGGTGACTGGATGTTACATGTTGGTGACTGGGCGTTACATATTGGTGACTGGGTGTTACATGTTGGTAACTGGGTGTTACATGTTAGTGACTGGGTGTTACATGTTGGGGACTGGATGTTACATGATGGTGACTCGGTGTTATATGTCAGTGACTGGATGTTACATGTTGGCGACTGGGTGTTACATGTTGGTGACTGGGTGTTACATGTTGGTGACTGGTGTTACATGTTGGTGACTGGGTGTGACATGTTGGTGACTGGTTGTTATAGGTTAGTGACTGGATGTTACATGTTGGTGACTGGGTGTTACATGTTGGTGACTGGGTGTTACATGTTGGGGACTGGGTGTTACATGTTGGAGACCGGGTGCTACATGTTGGTGACTGGGTGTTATATGTTGGTGACCGGGTGCTACATGTTGCTGACTGGGTGTTACATGTTGGTGACCGGATGCTACATGTTTGTGACTGGGTGTTATATGTCAGTGACTGGATGTTACATGTTGGTGACTGGGTGTTACATGTTGGTGACTGGATATTACATGTTGGTGACTAGGTGTTACATGTTGGTGACTGGGTGTTACATGTTGGTGACTGGATATTACATGTTGGTGACTGGGTGTTACATGTTGGTGACTGGATGTTACATGTTGATGACTGGATGTTACATATTGGTGACTGGGTGTTACATGATTGTGACTCGGTGTTATATGTCAGTGACTGGATGTTACATGTTAGTGACTGGGTGTTACATGTTGGTGACTTGGTGTTACATGTTGGTGACTTGGTGTTACATGTTGGTGACTGGGTGTTACATGTTGGTGACTGGTTGTTATATGTCAGTGACTGGATGTTACATGTTGGTGACTGGATGTTACATGATGGTGACTCGGTGTTGTATGTCAGTGACTGGATGTTACATGTTAGTGACTGGGTGTTACATGTTGGTGACTGGGTGTTACATGTGGGTGACTGGGTGTTACATGTTGGTAACTGGGTGTTACATTTTGGTGACTGGATGTTACATGTTGGTGACTGGGTGTTACATGTTGGTGACTGGATGTTACATGTTGGTGACTGGGTGTTACATGTTGATGACTGGGTGTTACATGTTGGTGACCGGGTGTTACATGATGGTGACTGGGTGTTACATGTAGGTGACTGGGTGTTACATGTTGGTGACTGGGTGTTATATGTCAGTGACTGCATGTTACATGTTTGTGACTGGATGTTACATGATGGTGACTCGGTGTTGAATGTCAGTGACTGGATGTAACATGTTAGTGATTGGGTGTTACATGTTGGTGACTGGGTGTTACATGTTGGTGACTGGGTGTTACATGTTGGTAACTGGGTGTTACATGTTGGTGACTGGTTGTTTTATGTCAGTGACTGGATGTTACATATTGGTGACTGGGTGTTACATGTTGGGGACTGGGTGTTACATGTTGGTGACTGGGTGTTATTAGTCAGTGACTGGATGTTACATGTTGGTGACTGGGTGTTACATGTTGGTGACTGGATGTTACATGTTGGTGACTGCGTGTTACATGTTGATGACTGGGTGTTACATGTTGGTGACCGGGTGTTACATGTTGGTGACTGGTTGTTATATGTCAGTGACTGGATGTTACATGTTGGTGACTGCGTGTTACATGTTGGGGACTGGGTGTTACATGTTGGTGACTGGGTGTTACATGATGGTGACTGGGTGTTACATGTCGGTGACTGGGTGTAACATGTTGGTGACTGGGTGTTATATGTCAGTGACTGGATGTTACATGTTTGTGACTGGGTGTTACATGTTGGTGACTGGATGTTACATGTTGGTGACTGGATGTTACATGTTGGTGAATGGGTGTTACATGTTGGTGACTGGGTAATACATGATGGTGACTGGAAGTTACATGTTGGTGACTGGTTGTTACATGTTGGTGACTGTTTGTTACATGTTGGTGACTGGGTGTTAAATGATGGTGACTGGATGTTACATGTTGGTGACTGGGTGTTACATGTTGGTGACTGGGTGTTACATGTTGGTGACTGGGTGTTACACATTGGTGACTGGATGTTACATGTTGGTGACTGGGTGTTACATATTGGTGACTGGGTGTTACTTGTTGGTGACTGGGTGTTACATGTTGGTGACTGGTTGTTACATGTTGGTGACTGGGTGTTACATGATGGTGACTGGGTGTTATATGTCAGTGACTGGTTGTTACATGTTGGTGACTGGGTGTTACATGATGGTGACTCGGTGTTATATGTCAGTGACTGGATGTTACATGTTGGTGACTGCGTGTTACATGTTGGTGACTGGGTGTTACATGAAGGTGACTGGGTGTTATATGTCAGTGACTGGATGTTACATGTTGGTGACTCGGGTGTTACATGTTGGTGACTGCGTGTTACATATTGGTGACTGGATGTTACATGTTGGCGACTGGATGTTACTTGTTGGTGACTGGGTGTTATATGTCAGTGACTGGATGTTACATGTTGGTAACTCGGGTGTTACATGTTGGTGACTGGGTGTTACATATTGGTGACTGGATGTTACATGTTGGTGACTGGGCGTTACATATTGGTGACTGGGTGTTACATGTTGGTAACTGGGTGTTACATGTTAGTGACTGGGTGTTACATGTTGGGGACTGGATGTTACATGATGGTGACTCGGTGTTATATGTCAGTGACTGGATGTTACATGTTGGCGACTGGGTGTTACATGTTGGTGACTGGGTGTTACATGTTGGTGACTGGTGTTACATGTTGGTGACTGGGTGTGACATGTTGGTGACTGGTTGTTATAGGTTAGTGACTGGATGTTACATGTTGGTGACTGGGTGTTACATGTTGGTGACCGGGTGTTACATGTTGGGGACTGGGTGTTACATGTTGGAGACCGGGTGCTACATGTTGGTGACTGGGTGTTATATGTTGGTGACCGGGTGCTACATGTTGGTGACTGGGTGTTACATGTTGGTGACCGGATGCTACATGTTTGTGACTGGGTGTTATATGTCAGTGACTGGATGTTACATGTTGGTGACTGGGTGTTACATGTTGGTGACTGGATATTACATGTTGGTGACTAGGTGTTACATGTTGGTGACTGGGTGTTACATGTTGGTGACTGGATATTACATGTTGGTGACTGGGTGTTACATGTTGGTGACTGGATGTTACATGTTGATGACTGGATGTTACATATTGGTGACTGGGTGTTACATGATTGTGACTCGGTGTTATATGTCAGTGACTGGATGTTACATGTTAGTGACTGGGTGTTACATGTTGGTGACTTGGTGTTACATGTTGGTGACTAGGTGTTACATGTTGGTGACTGGGTGTTACATGTTGGTGACTGGTTGTTATATGTCAGTGACTGGATGTTACATGTTGGTGACTGGGTGTTACAGGTTGGTGACTGGATGTTACATGTTGGTGACTGGGTGTTACATGTTGGTGACTGGATGTTACATGTTGGTGATTGGGTGTTACATGTTGATGACTGGGTGTTATATGTCAGTGACTGGATGTTACATGTTGGTGACTGGATGTTACATGTTGGTGACTGCGTGTTACATGTTGGTGACTGGGTGTTACATGTTGGTGACTGAGTGTTACATGTTGGTGACTGGGTGTTACATATTGGTGACTGGATGTTACATGTTGGCGACTGGATGTTACATGTTGGTGACTGGGTGTTACATGTTGGTGACCGGGTGCTACATGTTGGTGACTGGGTGTTATATGTTGGTGACCGGGTGCTACATGTTGGTGACTGGGTGTTACATGTTGGTGACCGGGTGCTACATGTTGGTGACTGGGTGTTATATGTCAGTGACTGGATGTTACATGTTGGTGACTGGGTGTTACATGTTGGTGACTGGATATTACATGTTGATGACTGGATGTTACATGTTGGTGACTGGGTGTTACATGATGGTGACTCGGTGTTATATGTCAGTGACTGGATGTTACATATTAGTGACTGGGTGTTACATGTTGGTGACTTGGTGTTACATGTTGGTGACTGGGTGTTACATGTTGGTGACTGGGTGTTACATGTTGGTGACTGGTTGTTATATATCAGTGACTGGATGTTACATGTTGGTGACTGGGTGTTACAGGTTGGTGACTGGGTGTTACATGTTGGTGACTGGGTGTTATATGTCAGTGACTGGATGTTACATGTTGGTGACTGGGTGTTACATGTTGGTGACTGGATGTTACATGTTGGTGACTGGGTGTTACATGTTGATGACTGGGTGTTACATGTTGGTGACTGGGTGTTACATAGTGGTGACCGGGTGTTACATGTTGGTGACTGGTTGTTATATGTCAGTGGCTAGATGTTACATGTTGGTGACTGGATGTTACATGTTGGTGACTGCGTGTTACATGTTGGTGACTGGGTGTTACATGTTGGTGACTGAGTGTTACATGTTGGTGACTGGGTGTTACATGTTTGTGCCTGGGTGTTACATGATGGTGACTGGGTGTTACATGTTGGTGACTGGATGTTACATGATGGTGACTGGGTGTTACATGTTGGTGACTGGATGTTACATGTTGGTGACTGGGTGTTACATGTTGGTGACTGGGTGTTACATATTGGTGACTGGGTGTTACATGTTGATGACTGGATGTTACATGTTGGTGACTGGGTGTTACATGTTGGTGAATGGGTGTTACATATTGGTGACTGGATGTTACATGTCGGTGACGGGGTGTTACATATTGGTGACTGGGTGTTACATGTTGGTAACTGGGTGTTACATGTTGGTGACTGGGTGTTACATGTTGGTGACTGGGTGTTACATGTGGGTGACTGGGTGTTACATGTTGGTGACTGGGTGTTACATGTTGGTGACTGGTTGTTATATGTCAGTGACTGGATGTTACATGTGGGTGACTGGGCGTTACATGTTGGTGACTGGGTGCTACATGTTGGTGACTGGGTGTTATATGTCAGTGACTGGATGTTACATGTTGGTGACTGGGTGTTACATGTTGGTGACTGGATATTATATGTTGGTGACTGGGTGTTACATGTTGATGACTGGATGTTACCTGTTGGTGACTGGGTGTCACATGTTGGCGACTGGGTGTTACATGTTGGTGATTGGTTGTTATATGTCAGTGACTGGATGTTACATGTTGGTGACTGGGTGTTCAATTTTGGTTACTGGGTGTTACATGTCAGTGACTGGGTGCTACATGTTGGTGACTGGGTGTTATATGTCAGTGACTGGATGTTACATGTTGGTGACTGGGTGTTACATGTTGGTGACTGGATTTTACATGTTGGTGACTGGGTGTTACATGTTGATGACTGAATGTTACATGTTGATGACTGGATGTTACATGTTGGTGACTGGGTGTTCAATTTTGGTTACTGGGTGTTACATGTCAGTGACTGGGTGTTACATATTGGTGACTGGGTGTTACATGTTGATGACTGGATGTTACATGTTGGTGACTGGGTGTTACATGTTGGTGAATGGGTGTTACATATTGGTGACTGGATGTTACATGTCGGTGACGGGGTGTTACATATTGGTGACTGGGTGTTACATGATGGTGACTCGGTGTTATATGTCAGTGACTGGATGTTACATGTTAGCGACTGGATGTTACATGTTGGTGACTGGGTGTTACAGGTTGGTGACTGGGTGTTACATGTTGGTGACTGGGTGTTATATGTCAGTGACTGGATGTTACATGTTGGTGACTGGGTGTTACATGTTGGTGACTGGATGTTACATGTTGGTGACTGGGTGTTACATGTTGATGACTGGGTGTTACATATTGGTGACTGGGTGTTACATGTTGGTGACTGGGTGTTACATGTTGGTGACTGGTTGTTATATGTCAGTGACTGGATGTTACATGTTGGTGACTGGATGTTACATGTTGGTGACTGCGTGTTACATGGTGGTGACTGGGTGTTACATGTTGGTGACTGAGTGTTACATGTTGGTGACTGGGTGTTACATATTGGTGACTGGATGTTACATGTTGGCGACTGGATGTTACATGTTGGTGACTGGGTGTTACATGTTGGTGACTGGGTGTTACATTTTAGTGACTGGATGTTACATGTTGGTGACTGGGTGTTACATATTGGTGACTGGGTGTTACATGTTGGTAACTGGGTGTTACATGTTAGTGACTGGGTGTTACATGTTGGGGACTGGATGTTACATGATGGTGACTCGGTGTTATATGTCAGTGACTGGATGTTACATGTTGGTGACTGGGTGTTACATGTTGGTGACTGGGTGTTACATGTTGGTGACTGGGTGTGACATGTTGGTGACTGGTTGTTATATGTCCGTGACTGGATGTTACATGTTGGTGACTGGGTGTTACATGTTGGTGACCGGGTGCTACATGTTGGTGACTGGGTGTTACATGTTGGTGACCGGGTGCTACATGTTGGTGACTGGGTGTTATATGTCAGTGACTGGATGTTACATGTTGGTGACCGGGTGTTACATGTTGGTGACTGGATATTACATGTTGGTGACTGGGTGTTACATGTTGATGACTGGATGTTACATGTTGATGACTGGATGTTACATGTTGGTGACTAGGTGTTACATGATGGTGACTCGGTGTTATATGTCAGTGACTGGATGTTACATATTAGTGACTGGGTGTTACATGTTGGTGACTTGGTGTTACATGTTGGTGACTGGGTGTTACATGTTGGTGACTGGGTGTTACATGTTGGTGACTGGTTGTTATATATCAGTGACTGGATGTTACATGTTGGTGACTGGGTGTTACAGGTTGGTGACTGGGTGTTACATGTTGGTGACTGGGTGTTATATGTCAGTGACTGGATGTTACATGTTGGTGACTGGGTGTTACATGTTGGTGACTGGATGTTACATGTTGGTGACTGGGTGTTACATGTTGATGACTGGGTGTTACATGTTGGTGACTGGGTGTTACATAGTGGTGACCGGGTGTTACATGTTGGTGACTGGTTGTTATATGTCAGTGGCTAGATGTTACATGTTGGTGACTGGATGTTACATGTTGGTGACTGCGTGTTACATGTTGGTGACTGGGTGTTACATGTTGGTGACTGAGTGTTACATGTTGGTGACTGGGTGTTACATGTTTGTGCCTGGGTGTTACATGATGGTGACTGGGTGTTACATGTTGGTGACTGGATGTTACATGATGGTGACTGGGTGTTACATGTTGGTGACTGGATGTTACATGTTGGTGACTGGGTGTTACATGTTGGTGACTGGGTGTTACATATTGGTGACTGGGTGTTACATGTTGATGACTGGATGTTACATGTTGGTGACTGGGTGTTACATGTTGGTGAATGGGTGTTACATATTGGTGACTGGATGTTACATGTCGGTGACGGGGTGTTACATATTGGTGACTGGGTGTTACATGTTGGTAACTGGGTGTTACATGTTGGTGACTGGGTGTTACATGTTGGTGACTGGGTGTTACATGTGGGTGACTGGGTGTTACATGTTGGTGACTGGGTGTTACATGTTGGTGACTGGTTGTTATATGTCAGTGACTGGATGTTACATGTGGGTGACTGGGCGTTACATGTTGGTGACTGGGTGCTACATGTTGGTGACTGGGTGTTATATGTCAGTGACTGGATGTTACATGTTGGTGACTGGGTGTTACATGTTGGTGACTGGATATTATATGTTGGTGACTGGGTGTTACATGTTGATGACTGGATGTTACCTGTTGGTGACTGGGTGTCACATGTTGGCGACTGGGTGTTACATGTTGGTGATTGGTTGTTATATGTCAGTGACTGGATGTTACATGTTGGTGACTGGGTGTTCAATTTTGGTTACTGGGTGTTACATGTCAGTGACTGGGTGCTACATGTTGGTGACTGGGTGTTATATGTCAGTGACTGGATGTTACATGTTGGTGACTGGGTGTTACATGTTGGTGACTGGATTTTACATGTTGGTGACTGGGTGTTACATGTTGATGACTGAATGTTACATGTTGATGACTGGATGTTACATGTTGGTGACTGGGTGTTACATGATGGTGACTCGGTGTTATATGTCAGTGACTGGATGTTACATGTTAGCGACTGGATGTTACATGTTGGTGACTGGGTGTTACAGGTTGGTGACTGGGTGTTACATGTTGGTGACTGGGTGTTATATGTCAGTGACTGGATGTTACATGTTGGTGACTGGGTGTTACATGTTGGTGACTGGATGTTACATGTTGGTGACTGGGTGTTACATGTTGATGACTGGGTGTTACATATTGGTGACTGGGTGTTACATGTTGGTGACTGGGTGTTACATGTTGGTGACTGGTTGTTATATGTCAGTGACCGGATGTTACATGTTGGTGACTGGATGTTACATGTTGGTGACTGCGTGTTACATGTTGGTGACTGGGTGTTACATGTTGGTGACTGAGTGTTACATGTTGGTGACTGGGTGTTACATATTGGTGACTGGATGTTACATGTTGGCGACTGGATGTTACATGTTGGTGACTGGGTGTTACATGTTGGTGACTGGGTGTTACATTTTAGTGACTGGATGTTACATGTTGGTGACTGGGTGTTACATATTGGTGACTGGGTGTTACATGTTGGTAACTGGGTGTTACATGTTAGTGACTGGGTGTTACATGTTGGGGACTGGATGTTACATGATGGTGACTCGGTGTTATATGTCAGTGACTGGATGTTACATGTTGGTGACTGGGTGTTACATGTTGGTGACTGGGTGTTACATGTTGGTGACTGGGTGTGACATGTTGGTGACTGGTTGTTATATGTCCGTGACTGGATGTTACATGTTGGTGACTGGGTGTTACATGTTGGTGACCGGGTGCTACATGTTGGTGACTGGGTGTTACATGTTGGTGACCGGGTGCTACATGTTGGTGACTGGGTGTTATATGTCAGTGACTGGATGTTACATGTTGGTGACCGGGTGTTACATGTTGGTGACTGGATATTACATGTTGGTGACTGGGTGTTACATGTTGATGACTGGATGTTACATGTTGATGACTGGATGTTACATGTTGGTGACTAGGTGTTACATGATGGTGACTCGGTGTTATATGTCAGTGACTGGATGTTACATGTTGGTGACTTGGTGTTACATGTTGGTGACTGGGTGTTACATGTTGGTGACTGGGTGTTACATGTTGGTGACTGGTTGTTATATGTCAGTGACAGGATGTTACATGTTGGTGACTGGGTGTTACAGGTTGGTGACTGGGTGTTACATGTTGGTGACTGGGTGTTACATGTTGGTGACTGGATGTTACATGTTGGTGACTGGGTGTTACATGTTGATGACTGGGTGTTACATGTTGGTGACTGGGTGTTACATGTTGGTGACTGGGTGTTACATGTTGGTGACTGGTTGTTATGTCAGTGACTGGATGTTATATGTTGGTGACTGGATGTTACATATTGGTGACTGGGTGTTACATGTTGGTAACTGGGTGTTACATGTTGGTGACTGGGTGTTACATGATGGTGACTGGATGTTACATGATGGTGACTCGGTGTTATATGTCAGTGACTGGATGTTACATTTTGGTGACTGGGTGTTACATGTTGGTGACTGGGTGTTACATGTTGGTGACTGGGTGTTACATGTTGGTGACTGGATATAACATGTTGGTGACTGGGTGTTACATGTTGATGACTGGATCTTACATGTTGATGACTGGATGTTACATGTTGGTGACTGGGTGTTACATGTTGGTGACTGGGTGTTACATGTTGGTGACTGGTTGTTATATGTCAGTGACTGGATGTTACATGTTGGTGACTGGGTGTTACATGTTGGTGACTGGGTGTTACATGTTGGTGACTGGGTGTTACATGTTGGTGACTGGGTGTTACATGTTGGTGACTGGGTGTTACATGTTGGTGACTAGGTGTTACATATTGGTGACTGGATGTTACATGTTGGTGACTGGGTGATACATGATGGTGACTGGGTGTTACATGATTGTGACTGGATGTTACATGTTGGTGAGTGGGTGTTACATGTTGGTGACTGGGTGTTACATGTTGGTGACTGGGTGTTACATGTGTAACGTACCCCCTTTTTTTTATATAGGAGGTAGTGTTTAGCCGGTGCGATGGTGGGATATCCCCATGCACCGTACTTTCGCCTGTCCTTCAATCTCGACTTCTCGTTGTGTACTTTTAAAGCTCTTAACTCAAACCTATCAGGAGACAACCTCTGGTTCGTTCCTTAAACTGACCTGGGCTTACTATTAACTAAGCTTCCTGCCAATATGAATACCTAAATGTCCGTAACTAAGACTCCCAACTTCGGAACTCAACCGCGTAAAACGATTACACTACTATACGACAAGGAAACATACGGGACACAGCCAGACAACACTGAAAGTGATCAGTCAATTCATTACTTTATTCTATGCTACGAAATTCGATACATATACGACGAAGGCATGAGCCTAGAGAAAACCCCGAGGCATCCATAACCTAACCGGTTTCAACCGGTTCCAACCGGTTGACCACGCCTGAACTTTTGCCTGAACTTAGGCAAACAACAAACTCACCAGCTCTATACAACATCAATCCTGACATGAACAATACAAACCAGAAACTCCTACGCCTAGATATAACGTCCGCGCAGCCAATCCTACCTAAAGTAACTTGCGACACACTGCCGCGTCAAACCCGTGTAATGGGTATCACTCTGGCCGGGGGCTCCCTCGACATGACCGATCCAGCTAAGGTCTATCAGTATCACCCGTCTCGAATACAGCGTGATCCGGAGCTCTGGGTGTCCAGCCTCTCGGGATGGCCCACCGTTCAGTCTGGCGAGTAGCTGGTCGCGGAATGATCCGCATTTAGCTACCCCCAGGGGAGAACTGGTCGCGGAATGACCCGCTTTCAGTCACTCCCAGGGGAGAACTGCTCCAGAGCGCTGGGCACCCGCTTTTATGGGGGCTCTGGGGAAAGGCGCCATGCATTCTGGGCATCTTTACTGTCTAGCCTCGTTCCCTCCCCGATAACCGTGCCTAAAACATAACTGCATACCCGTAATAATAGTGAAACATGTAAACTATATTACAGAAAATAACGGACTATCTGCCGTGATGCAACTAAAGCTAAACACAGGATAACATTCACATATGCCTCAACTGAAATACAGGAGGAGGCTAAACGTACACTCGCCCATTAGGCGGCGCCACACGCGCACCAGATACAACAAGTATGGAGCGCCGTACGCTCCACCGCCCTCGCTTCACATGATGGTGACTCGGTGTTATATGTCAGTGACTGGATGTTACACGTTGGTGACTGGGTGTTACATGTTGGTGACTGGGTGTTATATGTCAGTGACTGGATGTTACATGTTGGTGACTGGGTGTTACATGTTGGTGACTGGATGTTACATGATGGTGAATGGGCGATACATGATGGTGACTGGGTGTTACATGATGGTGACTGGGTATTACATGTTGGTGACTGGGTGTTACATGTTGGTGACTGGTTGTTATATGTCAGTGACTGGATGTTACATGTTGGTGACTGGGTGTTACATGATGGTGACTGGGTGTTACATGTTGGTGACTGGGTGTTACATGTTGGTGACTGGGTGTTACATGTTGGTGACTGGGTGTTACATGTTTGTGACGGGATGTAACATCCAGTGGGTGTTACATCTTGGTGAATGGATGTAACAGGTTTTACTTCCGCCAGGATTTTCTCGGGATAAACAAACGCACGTGTGTTTGACAAGTTGTGGGTTGGCTTAGAGTCCCGTGAATAGTGAGCCTTGTAGTTGTGTTCTGTTTTCTATTGTGTCACCTTGTTCTTTATCAATTGCTTTCTGTCCTTAGCCAAATGTTTCTTTGGTTCAAAATCGTAACTGGATGGTTGTCATATGCCATTTTTATAGCATTATATAGTCTACAAGTTAAAGGGGAAGCCAATTCCAGCCTGGCAATGAGAGAATATAGTCTAGAGGTGCGTTTCATCAAAGAGAAAAGGTTTTAGTTTCGAATTCGCACAGCAACAGATATCTCATAATCGCCCATAAGTGTACTTTTGGAGGGCGCATATATTTAATGCCCCTGGCCTCCTATTAAGCAATCAGGATGAAGAACACTATGAGGGTCACTACGTCACAGGAGCGGGTGAGGGCGTACATCTGCATGTAAATACATGCCAGCAGATCTGGAGAGGTTAAATAGTTCTATGATGAATTCACCTGTGGAACGTGCATTTGTGGTTTTGTAAACGAAAATATAAGAGGACGCCCCTGATCAAATAATGTCTTTACGTTAGGAACATTAAAATAACTGGTTCGCGGCGGATTGAGGATGGTGTGTGTGCGTGTGTGTGTGTGGTGGGGGGGGGGGGGGGTATGTAGGCCTACTCGTACCTGGTATCGCCACGAAGACCTTTGTTCTCACGTTACACGATCCACCCCATACGCTTAATTGCGATAGCTAGGGTTAGGGCCATATATCCTAAAGCCCTGGCAGATAATATGGGCCTACTATTGACAGCCGGTGAGTTGTTTTTGAACGCACGAGTACAAAAAAATTGAGGCCTGGTAACCGGCTGCAACAGCGAGCGGGGGAGGTGGGAAATATCGGACCGCTACCGTGACGTCATCATAAGCTGCAATGCGCTACCTCTAAGATTGGGGTAGTGGTTAGCTTTCAATCGATGATTATTTCTTCTGGGCATGAACTCCTTGGGTTTCATAGTTTCAATAAAAATCATTCATCGCTGGTCTTGGCTTTCCCCTTAACCTACGATTGCACCAAATCACGAAACTCAAGTAGATAAAGACTGGTGAAGAGCGTCCATGAATCAGTTGTTCTGCTGACAGATCTCGTAACATGTGCGCTTTGTTTATCCCGACCCCTTCCCATAACCTCATGCGCGCGCGGAATGTTGATCTCGCTTATTGCAACGCAACAAAAGACCTCAAGAGTGCATCTATAGTTTTTAATGTATTTATTAACATAGATTGTATTATATATGTGATCAGATAACCCCATATATTAAGATTTGTAGAAAAATATCTTCCATTATTAATTCCATCGATATCTTGTTAATTAATCAATGATATGGAATAATTAATTGTTCAGTATTTTTAAGTAACCAATTAGACATACATGGAATAATTAAAAAATTTCTTTTTAATTAACCAATTATATGGATACGTGACACCTCACTTAAGCCTAGTACTTTCTGCAAAATAACGTACATCTGATCACGTGACCAAAACAGTCACGTGTCCACCTATCTCGGTCATCCAATAATTAATTGCACGGAACGTTTTACTGCAATAGATATTTTTTTTTAAATGTAAAAAGAACACGAATTATGTCGCTGTGACGTGACAGCCGATCCACGAATGACGTTCTGCGGCAGATTCTCCTCGGGATGGGTCCTGCGGTCAAACCAAGCGACAACACCTTGCAAAGATATTAACCTTAACCAACGATAGCGCTATGGCCAACGCTGAGAATGGGAAATGGGAAACCACTGGGGTGCAACCGGCACTGTGACAGAGATATTGGGGAGGGGCAAGGACCAGATGGATCTTTGTGTTCGGGCACGAGGCTTATAGTGAAATGGCCAGGCCCCCAGCAGACATTACTCCAATTGCTCTACTGTCGGGAGGCTGATACCGCCGGCCAGCCAGTCCAAAACCACGTGACATGCTAGACATTCCACAAAGACCGACTGATAGCCACGTACGTCTCCGTGCCTACCACATTCATAGGAGTTACATATAGGCATCTTTAATATATAAATAGTAATATAATAAAATAATAATAATAATAATAATGTAATACATTTATACGATAACAGCTTACACTAAACTAACACATATTAATGGAATACTTACATGGAATCTACAGATAGGCCCAAACAAGGTCTTTAGGGCTTTAACCCGTGAATTGGCAGAGTTTCGTTGATAATGTTCCAGTATCGCGCTCGGATTAGGTGGGCCGCCATCTTGGGTTGTCTCTGCCGGGTGAGGAGTCCCTTCTTGTTGCCATCCACGCGGATGTCACCTGTAACGTAGCAACCAGAGGCAGCGTCTGACACGTGGTCCGTACAGCGCGACACATTGGCCAGGAAGGCCGCAAGGAGAGGTCCACCCCCCCCCCCCGCCCCCGTTCTCCACCAGTCTGAGCGGTCACGTGTAACAAACACTATGAGCGGTCACGTGTAACAAACACTAACTATGAGCGGCCATGTGTAACAAACACTAACTATGAGCGGTCACGTGTAACAAACACTAACTATGAGCGGCCATTTGTAAAAAACACTAACTATGAGCGGCCATGTGTAACAAAGACTAACTATGAGCGGTCACGCGTAACAAACACTAACTATGAGCGGCCATGTGTAACAAACATTAACTAGGAGCAGTCATGTGTAACAAACACTAACTCTGAGCGGTCATGAAGTCCGCGAAGTTCCAGACCATCTCTCCGACCAGAAACTTGGAGCGGTATTCGTCGAAGACGCTGTGGTACTGAGCGAGGAACTCCTGCTGGTACTCCTCGCTGAAGACGAACGACGGCAGCTGCAAGGACACACAACGCTGACTTACATGAGAACACGACTACACACAGACATCCCCCCTTCCACAGCAGCCATCTGAACAATTCTTTTGTCGCTACTCCTTCGTTATTATACGGAGACACAAGACTATTCATCCCTTAGCCAGACCTCCAAATTATCCCACGACACAAGATGAACATTCTGACTTAACGGCTTGGGCCGCATTATAAACACTTATTTGTCTCGCAGCTTTCGCAGACGATTTCAAAAGTACATAATACACATGTCCCTTGCAATAATAAAACCAGCGACAGGAACGGCACAGAGCCACAGATCGATGAGGTTATTACTAAGTACCATAGGGAGCTTATCACATATTTATTGATCCCTTGATATATTGCATCCCATTGAAACAGAGGCAATAATAGGACATAATGATACAATAAATAGCATGGAAAGCCACTGGGAATGAAACGAGATATATTTGGGAAGCAAGTGATTCGCATTCCAAGGATCTCTGTCACCACTAGTCACACCCCCGCGGTTACGTATTCAACCTCCGTGTCGAGATTAACTCTGGGTGAACACGCCCCTGGTATCCATCATCTTAGAGGTGCGGGACACTGGGGAGAGAGGGGATGGGGAGAGGGGAGGGGGTAAGGGTAAGAGGGTATGGGGGTAGGCGTAGAAGGATATATGTATGGGGGAGGGGGGTGGCAGACATGCCTTAAACGTGGGGGGGGGGGGTAATAGTGTTAATTGTATCAATCACGGAGCCGAAGATCACGCTTGAGGATGCTATACGCTAGGGATGGCACCCATCAGGGAGGACTCGAACCTAACCCACTCCCTCCATATTGGAACGCTCTCCCAATTCGGCGGCCATGGCGGCAGTCCCCCCCCCCCCCGCCACCATCGGCCCTGAAGATGCGGCGTTTAGCCAGATGTTTTCCTTAAGAGTCATCACCCCCACTCCCCCCTCCCCACTGCCAGGGTGGGCGGCAGCCCTGTTGACAACATAAAGTGAGCGATGGTGTGTGTGTCGAGCGCGGGACTTGGCCCAGGCCCTGACAAATGGCTTAAGAACTCCCCACTAGTCTGTTGAGGTGGGGGGGGGGGTGAAGTAGGGGAGGGATCAGTGAGTTAATCCCATGGCAACTTCCATACACAATGAGTGGCGCGTGGTCAAACCGACACAGCGCACTCATCGATCAGCGACCCCCCCCCCCCCGCCGCGGCCTCCATTGTTTTAGGGCGGGGCTCGTGTCCGGCACGGGCGAGCCTCGTTCTCGGGTCGGCATGAACAGCGGCGGGCGGGAAACCAATTGAGACGGACATCGCGAGGAAGGTGAATAATTAAAGCGGTCGGCATAGCTCCGGCATTGTGGCTACACCTTCTTAATATCTGCTGACTGGGTGACCACCCGCCACCCCACCCCACCCCCATCTTCCCAATTCCCAGGCCCCACCCTCACCCACCCACTCCCGTATGGCCCATGCGGCGCCACTACACAACTCCTTGGAGACTGAAAGATTCAAAATAAACAATTTGGCGTAAACAATAGATTTGTTTCCGCATTTAGACTATACACCCCCCACCCCCTCTCGCGTCCACCCCCCTTCTACCCACCTCTTCCTTTCAGCCCCGCCCCCCTTCCTAACATAGCCACGTGATACACCGTTAAGCCAGGCAGCCTTGGAACGGATGAATATACTGTTGTCATGGTAACATCCATTACACGGGTAGCTTTGTAGCCCAGATGTCATTGTTGAGAGAGAGCATTGGCACCCCGGGATGACATCGCCGGCATCCCCGGAGTGACATCCCAGGCACCCCCGGGGTGACATACCCAGCACCCCGGGGTGACATCCCCAGCACCCCCGGGGTGACATCCCCGGCACCCCCGGGGTGACATCCCCGGGCGTCGCCGTCACGTGGTCAGCTGTGCCTCTCAGTCGCTCGCCAGGGTACTGACCCAGACACGGATTGGGAGGGGAGTGGGGTTACCCAACCAGCGACCCGGGGAATAATCCCCCTGTCGCCAACCGATAAATATCAACAGGGGATTACGCGTCAGAACTGAAAACAATAATAAAATCGCCAACCCAACATTTTTTTCCCTTGAAAAAGACTTTTTCTACACTTTCTACACTCAAAGGCCGCCTTTGTGCATAAACTGGACCAAATATTATAAGAAGACAGATATAACACGAGAACTGACATTATTGCAAGCTCAGGCCGCGGGGCTGCCTCCCAAGTACTATTAGTACTATTAGTAAGCAGGCTGAGCTGCGGGTCAAAGAGTCGTTTGCATAACGATTCGAACCTTGGCACCAGCACCATCCCGGCAGGTTTCTACCCAACCCCGTGTCATTGTCCCGGGAGGCTTCTACCCAACCCTATGTCATTGTCCCGGAAGGCTTCTACCCAACCCCGTGTCATTGTCTCGGGAGGCTTCTACCCAACCCCGTGTCATTGTCCCGTAAGGCTTGTACCCAACCCCATGTCATTGTCCCGGGAGGCTTCTACCCAACCCCGTGTCATTGTCCCGGGAGGCTTCTACCTAACCCCATGTCATTGTCCCGGCAGGTTTCTACCCAACCCCATGTCATTGTCCCGGGAGGCTTCTACCCAAGCCCATGTCATTGTCCCGGAAGGCTTCTACCCAACCCCGTGTCATTGTCTCGGGAGGCTTCTACCCAACCCCGTGTCATTGTCCCGCAAGGCTTGTACCCAACCCCATGTCATTGTCCCGGGAGGCTTCTACCCAACCCCGTGTCATTGTCCCGGGAGGCTTCTACCTAACCCCATGTCATTGTCCCGGCAGGTTTCTACCCAACCCCATGTCATTGTCCCGGGAGGCTTCTACCCAAGCCCATGTCATTGTCCCGGCAGGTTTCTACCCAACCCCATGTCATTGTCCCGGGAGGCTTGTACCCAACCCCGTGTCATTGTCCCGGGAGGCGTCTACTCAACCCCATGTCATTGTCCCGGCAGGCTTCTACCCAACCCCATGTCATTGTCCCGGGAGGCTTCTACCCAACCCCATGTCATTGTCCCGGGAGGCTTCTACCCAACCCCATGTCATTGTCCCGGGAGGCTTCTACCCAACCCCATGTCATTGTCCCGGGAGGCTTCTACCCAACCCCATGTCATTGTCCTGGGAGGCTTCTATCCAACCCCATGTCGTTGTCCCGAGAGGCTTCTACCCAACCCCATGTCATTGTCCTGGGAGGCTTCTACCCAACCCCATATCATTGTCCTGGGAGGCTTTATACCCAACCCCATGTCATTGTCCCGGCAGGTTTCTACCCAACCCCATGTCATTGTCCCGGGAGGCTTCTACCCAACCCCATGTCATTGTCCCGGGAGGCTTCTACCCAACCCCATGTCATTGTCCCGGGAGGCTTCTACCCAACCCCATGTCATTGTCCCGGGAGGCTTCTACCCAACCCCATGTCATTGTCCCGGGAGGCTTCTACCCAACCCCATGTCATTGTCCCGGGAGGCTTCTACCCAACCCAATATCATTGTCCCGGGAGGCTTCTACCCAACCCTGTGTCATTGTCCCAGGAGGCTTCTACCCAACCCTATGTCATTGTCCCGGAAGGCTTCTACCCAACCCAATGTCATTGTCCCGGGAGGCTTCTACCCAACCCCGTGTCATTGTCCCGGGAGGCTTCTACCCAACCCTATGTCATTGTCCCGGAAGGCTTCTACCCAACCCCGTGTCATTGTCTCGGGAGGCTTCTACCCAACCCCGTGTCATTGTCCCGTAAGGTTTGTACCCAACCCCGTGTCATTGTCCCGGGAGGCGTCTACCCAACCCCATGTCATTGTCCCGGGAGGCTTCTACCCAACCCCGTGTCATTGTCCCGGGAGGCTTCTACCTAACCCCATGTCATTGTCCCGGCAGGTTTCTACCCAACCCTATGTCATTGTCCCGGGAGGCTTCTACACAAGCCCATGTCATTGTCCCGGCAGGTTTCTACCCAACCCCATGTCATTGTCCCGGGAGGCTTGTACCAAACCCCGTGTCATTGTCCCGGGAGGCGTCTACCCAACCCCATGTCATTGTCCCGGGAGGCTTCTACCCAACCCCGTGTCATTGTCCCGGGAGGCTTCTACCCAACCCCATGTCATTGTCCCGGCAGGTTTCTACCCAACCCCATGTCATTGTCCCGGGAGGCTTCTACCCAACCCCATGTCATTGTCCCGGCAGGTTTCTACCCAACCCCATGTCATTGTCCCGGGAGGCTTCTACCCAACCCCATGTCATTGTCCCGGGAGGCTTCTACCCAAGCCCATGTCATTGTCCCGGGAGGCTTCTACCCAACCCCGTGTCATTGTCCCGGGAGGCTTCTACCCAACCCCATGTCATTGTCCCGGGAGGCTTCTACCCAACCCCATGTCATTGTCCCGGGAGGCTTCTACCCAACCCCATGTCATTGTCCAGGCAGGCTTCTACCCAACCCCATGTCATTGTCCCGGCAGGCTTCTACCCAACCCCATGTCATTGTCCCGGGAGGCTTCTACCCAACCCCATGTCATTGTCCCGGGAGGCTTCTACCCAACCCCATGTCATTGTCCCGGGAGGCTTCTACCCAACCCCATGTCATTGTCCCGGGAGGCTTCTACCCAACCCCATGTCATTGTCCTGGGAGGCTTCTATCCAACCCCATGTCATTGTCCCGAGAGGCTTCTACCCAACCCTATGTCATTGTCCTGGGAGGCTTCTACCCAACCCCATGTCATTGTCCCGGGAGGCTTCTACTCAACCAAGTGTCATTGTCCCGGGAGGCTTCTACCCAACCCCATGTCATTGTCCCGGGAGGCTTCTACCCAACCCCATGTCATTGTCCTGGGAGGCTTCTACCCAACCCCATGTCATTGTCCCGGGAGGCTTCTACCCAACCCCATGTCATTGTCCTGGGAGGCTTCTACCCAACCCCATGTCATTGTCCCGAGAGGCATCTACCCAACCCCATGTCATGGTCCTGTGAGGCTTCTACCCAACCCCATGTCATTGTCCCGGGAGGTTTCTACCCAACCCCATGTCATTGTCCCGGAAGGCTTCTACCCAACCCCATGTCATTGTCCCGGGAGGCTTCTACCCAACCCCATGTCATTGTCCCGGGAGGCTTCTACCCAACCCCATGTCATTGTCCCGGGAGGCTTCTACCAAACCCCATGTCATTGTCCCGGGAGGCACTACCCAACCCCATGTCATTGTCCCGGGAGGCTTCTACCCAACCCCATGTCATTGTCCCGGGAGGCTTCTACCCAACCCATGTCATTGTCCCGGGAGGCTTCTACCCAACCCCATGTCATTGTCCCGGGAGGCTTCTACCCAACCCCATGTCATTGTCCCGGGAGGCTTCTACCCAACCCCGTGTCATTGTCCCGTAAGGCTTGTACCCAACCCCGTGTCATTGTCCCGGGAGGCTTCTACCCAACCCCATGTCATTGTCCCGGGAGGCTTCTACCCAACCCCATGTCATTGTCCCGGGAGGCTTCTATCCAACCCCATGTCATTGTCCGGGGAGGCTTCTACCCAACCCCATGTCATTGTCCCGGGAGGCTTCTACCCAACCCCATGTCATTGTCCCGGGAGGCTTCTACCCAACCCCGTGTCATTGTCCTGGGAGGCTTCTACCCAACCCCGTGTCATTGTCCTGGGAGGCTTCTACCCAACCCCATGTCATTGTCCCGGGAGGCTTCTACCCAACCCATGTCATTGTCCCGGGAGGCTTCTACCCAACCCCATGTCATTGTCCCGGGAGGCTTCTACCCAACCCCATGTCATTGTCCCGGGAGGCTTCTACCCAACCCCGTGTCATTGTCCCGTAAGGCTTGTACCCAACCCCGTGTCATTGTCCCGGGAGGCTTCTACCCAACCCCATGTCATTGTCCCGGGAGGCTTCTACCCAACCCCATGTCATTGTCCCGGGAGGCTTCTATCCAACCCCATGTCATTGTCCGGGGAGGCTTCTACCCAACCCCATGTCATTGTCCCGGGAGGCTTCTACCCAACCCCATGTCATTGTCCCGGGAGGCTTCTACCCAACCCCGTGTCATTGTCCTGGGAGGCTTCTACCCAACCCCGTGTCATTGTCCTGGGAGGCTTCTACCCAACCCCATGTCATTGTCCGGGGAGGCTTCTACCCAACCCCATGTCATTGTCCCGGGAGGCTTCTACCCAACGCCATGTCATTGTCCGGGGAGGCTTCTACCCAACCCTATGTCATTGTCCCGGGAGGCTTCTACCCAACCCCATGTCATTGTCCCGGGAGGCTTCTATCCAACCCCATGTCATTGTCCCGGGAGGCTTCTACCCAACCCCGTGTCATTGTCCCGGGAGGCTTCTACCCAACCCCGTGTCATTGTCCCGGGAGGCTTCTACCCAACCCCATGTCATTGTCCCGGGAGGCTTCTACCCAACCCCATGTCATTGTCCCGGGAGGCTTCTACCCAACCCCGTGTCATTGTCCCGGGAGGCTTCTACCCAACCCCATGTCATTGTCCCGGGAGGGTTCCACCCAACCCCGTGTCATTGTCCCGGGAGGCTTCTACCCAACGCCATGTCATTGTCCGGGGAGGCTTCTACCCAACCCTATGTCATTGTCCCGGGAGGCTTCTACCCAACCCCATGTCATTGTCCCGGGAGGCTTCTATCCAACCCCATGTCATTGTCCCGGGAGGCTTCTACCCAACCCCGTGTCATTGTCCCGGGAGGCTTCTATCCAACCCCATGTCATTGTCCCGGGAGGCTTCTACCCAACCCCATGTCATTGTCCCGGGAGGCTTCTACCCAACCCCGTGTCATTGTCCCGGGAGGCTTCTACCCAACCCCATGTCATTGTCCCGGGAGGGTTCCACCCAACCCCGTGTCATTGTCCCGGGAGGCGTCTACCCAACGCCATGTCATTGCCCCGGGAGGGTTCTACCCAACCCCGTGTCATTGTCCCGGGAGGCTTCTACCCAACCCCATGTCATTGTCCCAGGAGACTTCTCCGCGTCGCAATGTAGCCTTCATGTGAATGCCCCCCCACTCCCTCCCTCCCGCCACCACCGCCTTCCCCAAAACTTACGGTATGTATTCCGACCACGGTGTCTACTCCCCCCCGCACCACCACCCTCCCTCCTCTCCCCAACACTTACCGTGTGTATTCCGACTACGGTGTCTGCTCCCTCCCCCCAACCACCCCCCCCCCCCTCCCCAACACTTACCGTGTGTATTCCGACCACGGTGTCTGCTCCCCCCCCCCCACCACCACCCTTCTCCCCTTCCCCAAGACTTACCGTGTGTATTCCGACCAAGGTGTCTGCTCCCCCCCCCACCACCCTCCTCCCCCTCCCCAAGACTTACCGTGTGTATTCCGACCACGGTGTCCGCTCCCCCACCCCCACCACCACCCTTCTCCCCTTCCCCAAGACTTACCGTGTGTATTCCGACCAAGGTGTCTGCTCCCCCCCCCACCACCCTCCTCCCCCTCCCCAAGACTTACCGTGTGTATTCCGACCACGGTGTCCGCTCCCTCCCCCCCACCACCACCCTCCTCCCCCTCCCCAAGACTTACCGTGTGTATTCCGACCAAGGTGTCTGCTCCCCCCCCCACCACCCTCCTCCCCCTCCGCAAGACTTACCGTGTGTATTCCGACCACGGTGTCCGCTCCGTACTCTGTGATGATCAGCGGTATCTTGTAGTGTTCGTACCACTTGTCAAGGTCATAGCGCAGCTTGTAGGGGATGACCTCTGTGTGTCCGCAGTCACTGTACCAGCCGTAGTAACGGTTGATGCCAAGGATGTCCACGTACTGAGCCTAAGGCACGGCAATCGTTATGACCAGTATGATGAGAACAGGGACATAGCAACGGGACCGTTATGACCGGTATGATGAGAACAGGGACATAGCAACGGGACAGTTATGATGAGAACAAGGACATAGCAACGGGACCGGTATGATGAGAACAGGGACATAGCAACGGGACCGTTATGACTGGTATGATGAGAACAGGGACATAGCAACGGGACCGTTATGATGAGAACATGGACATAGCGACGGGACCGTTATGACAGGTATGATGAGAACATGGACATAGCAACGGGACCGTTATGACAAGTACGATGAAAACAGAAGCACAGCAACGGGACCGTTATGATGAGATCAGGGACATAGCAACGGGACCGCTATTACTAGTAAAATTAGAACAAGGACATAGCAACGGGACTGGTATGATGAGAACAGGGACATAGCAACGGGACCGTTATGACCGGTATGAGGAGAACAAGGACATAGCAACGGGACCGTTATGACCGGTATGATGAGAACAGGGACATAGCGACGGGACCGTTATGACACGCATGATGAGAACAGGGACATAGCAACGGGACCGTTATTACTAGTAAAATGAGAACAAGGACATAGCAACGGGACTGGTATGATGAGAACAGGGACATAGCAAGGGGACCGTTATCACCAGTAAGATGAGAAGAAGGACATAGCAACAGGACCGTTATGACCGGTATTATGAGAACAGGGACATAGCAACGGGACCGGTATGATGAGAACAGGGACATAGCAACAGGACCGTTATGATGAGATCAGGGACATAGCAACGGGACCGTTAAGACCAGTGTGATGAGAACCGGGACATAGCAACGAGACCGTTATGACCGGTATGATGAGAACAGGGACATAGCAACGGGGCCGTTATAACCAGTATGATGAGAACAGGGACATAGCAACGGGGCCGTTATAACCAGTATGATGAGAACAGGGACATAGCAACGGGACCGTTATGACCAATGTGATGAAATATATACAGAAGGCTTACAAAATATAAAACAGATTCACACAGGATACATTTTGCACTTAATGACTTATGCCCCTATTTTATGACATGTCTAAAGAACATATTATATCTTACAAATATGGACAAAAAGACATCCACCATGGCAAGGGTTTGGACATTTTGAGAAGAAAGGGAGATAGATGCATAAGATGCGAGGTGCTGCTATCTACACCAGTGTTCATGCCCTACATCACTGCAGTGCTTACCACTTTGTCCTTATCGTAAGGCTTATTGCACACGAAGGTGACGGGTCTGGTCCCGTCCAGCTCACGGGTGTGCGTTATCACCGCTCTAGATTGTAGAACAGAGACGGTAGGTCACCAATCACGGTTCAACACCACAACATTGCTACAGTCAAACCTGGCCGCTTTTGTGCGTTTTAGACCGCTTTTGTGCACACAAGGGCTAAACTGCACCAAGGACCATTATGCCATCAATGAGATGCTAAGATCATGATGCCATCAATGAGATGCTAAGATCATGATGCCATCAATGCGATGCTGAGATCATTATGCCGTCAATGAGATGCTGAGATCATTATGCCATCAATGAGGTGCCGAGAGCATTATGCCATCAATGAGATGCTGAGATCATTATGCCGCCAATGAGATGCTGAGATCATTATGCCGTCAATGAGATGCTGAGATCATTATGCCATCAATGAGATGCTGAGATCATTATGCCATCAATGAGGTGCCGAGAGCATTATGCGGTCAATGAGATGCTGAGATCATGATGCGGATGAGATGCTGAGATCATTATGCCATCAATGAGATGCTGAGATCATTATGCCATCAATGAGGTGCCGAGAGCATTATGCCATCAATGAGATGCTGAGATCATTATGCCATCAATGAGATGCTGAGATCATTATGCCATCAATGAGGTGCCGAGAGCATTATGTCATCAATGAGATGCTGAGATCATTATGCCATCAATGAGATGCCGAGAGCATTATTTCATCAATGCGGTGCTGAAAGCCTTAAGCCATCCACGAATTGTTGAAAGCATTACACCATTAATAAAGTACAAAATATGACGAAGATACATTTAGCGCCTTGGTGACAAATATGAGAACAAATCAAAAGTAATGCTAAACTGGAAAACTAGTGAAACCCAAGCCAGCGGATAAGTCAGAGTGAACATATAGAGAAAAGACATAAAGCCAGTGACTATAGACATATGGAATATACACAAACAAGGCAGTGAACAACATACGGACATTCCACTTCCTCCCTTACCACTTTATCGTTGTTGAAATCTTGGCTGCTAACGAAAGTGACGGGTCTAGTCGTGTCCAGCAGTCGGGTGTGCTTTATGACTGAGCTGAGGGACAAAGCACACGGCCTTAGTGCCTCAACCTCTCAGTTACGACTAATTGGTGTGTGAACGCTAGGTGCACAACTATCACCCAGGATTCTCCGCCATTACCACTTTTAATATTTCATTATCCGTCTTGGGGCGAATGGGGGAGATAACATGTAGGTATTTCCATAATCAAGACTGCAGCAGGAAAGGTTCAAAGAAAAGTTTAAGATTCATAGTGACTTTTATATTATATTCCCTGAATAATATCTATTCACAATCATTCTTGTGTTAAAATAGAAACTACAGACAAATAACTGAAGTAATTGACGAAAGCACTCAGATTAAAGGAACGTCAAATTATGTATTAGGACTTTCTTAAAGGCTCAATTACAGTTAAGTTTAATGGGATTGCCTGGTTCCTAGCCAGTCACCACAGAGCATAGGCCAGGCTGAATTGAATAGAATTAGTCTTTTAGGCCGCTTTTGTGCACACCAGGGCTAAACTAGGTCAAGGAACCTCCTGGGACGAATGATGCGCTAATGAATAAAACATGCCCCAGATTAGGTGCCCGGATTCGAACCCAGGACCTATTGATCTGCGGTCTAGTGCACTAACACCAGGGAGCCCCCCCCCCCCTCACCCCCGCCGGTGAAGGAAGCGGGCTAATTATAGGTCAATTTGATGAAGTTACGACAAAGGTAGTGGCAACCTGGCTTTTTACATGTATCAACAATAGTCACTGACATAATCATAACGTACCGAAATGAACTGAAACATTGGTGTTGTAGGCCAAATCTGTGCACATGGAGACAAAATATATGCACCAAGAAACAGCCTGGGATAATGAAACAGCCCGGGATAATGAAACAGCCCGGGATAATGAAACAGCCCGGGATAATGAAACAGCCGGGGATAATGAAACAGCCCGGGATAATGAAACAGCCCGGGATAATGAAACAGCCCGGGATAATGAAACAGCCGGGGATAATGAAACAGCCCGGGATAATGAAACAGCCCGGGATAATGAAACAGCCCGGGATAATGAAACAGCCAGTGATAATGAAACAGCCCGGGATAATGAAACAGCCCGAGATAATGAAACAGCCCGGGATAATGAAACAGCCCGAGATAATGAAACAGCCCGGGATAATGAAACAGCCCGGGATAATGAAACAGCCCGGGATAATGAAACAGCCCGGGATAATGAAACAGCCCGAGATAATGAAACAGCCCGAGATAATGAAACAGCCCGGGATAATGAAACAGCCCGGGATAATGAAACAGTCCGGGATAATGAAACAGCCCGGGATAATGAAACAGCCCGAGATAATGAAACAGCCCGAGATAATGAAACAGCCCGGGATAATGAAACAGCCCGGGATAATGAAACAGCCCGGGATAATGAAACAGCCCGAGATAATGAAACAGCCCGGGATAATGAAACAGCCCGGGATAATGAAACAGCCCGAGATAATGAAACAGCCCGGGATGATGAAACAGCCCGGGATAATGTAACAGCCGGGGATAATGAAACAGACGGGGATAATGAAACAGCCCAGGATAATGAAACAGTCCGGGATAATGAAACAGCCCGAGATAATGAAACAGCCCGGGATGATGAAACAGCCCGGGATAATGTAACAGCCGGGGATAATGAAACAGACGGGGATAATGAAACAGCCCAGGATAATGAAACAGCCCGGGATAATGTAACAGCCGGGGATAATGAAACAGCCAGTGATAATGAAACAGCCCGGGATAATGAAACAGCCCGAGATAATGAAACAGCCCGGGATAATGAAAGAGCCCGGGATAATGAAACAGCCCGAGATAATGAAACAGCCCGGGATAATGAAACAGCCCGAGATAATGAAACAGCCCGAGATAATGAAACAGCCCGGGATAATGAAACAGCCCGGGATAATGAAACAGTCCGGGATAATGAAACAGCCCGGGATAATGAAACAGCCCGAGATAATGAAACAGCCCGAGATAATGAAACAGCCCGGGATAATGAAACAGCCCGGGATAATGAAACAGCCCGGGATAATGAAACAGCCCGAGATAATGAAACAGCCCGGGATAATGAAACAGCCCGGGATAATGAAACAGCCCGAGATAATGAAACAGCCCGGGATGATGAAACAGCCCGGGATAATGTAACAGCCGGGGATAATGAAACAGACGGGGATAATGAAACAGCCCAGGATAATGAAACAGTCCGGGATAATGAAACAGCCCGAGATAATGAAACAGCCCGGGATGATGAAACAGCCCGGGATAATGTAACAGCCGGGGATAATGAAACAGACGGGGATAATGAAACAGCCCAGGATAATGAAACAGCCCGGGATAATGTAACAGCCGGGGATAATGAAACAGCCAGTGATAATGAAACAGCCCGGGATAATGAAACAGCCCGAGATAATGAAACAGCCCGGGATAATGAAAGAGCCCGGGATAATGAAACAGCCCGAGATAATGAAACAGCCCGGGATAATGAAACAGCCCGGGATAATGAAACAGCCCGGGATAATGAAACAGCCCGAGATAATGAAACAGCCCGGGATAATGAAACAGCCCGGGATGATGAAACAGCCCGGGATAATGTAACAGCCAGGGATAATGAAACAGCCCGGGATAATGAAACAGCCCGGGATGATGAAACAGCCCGGGATAATGAAACAGCCAGGGATAATGAAACAGCCCGGGATAATGAAACAGCCCGTGATAATGAAACAGTCCGGGATAATGAAACAGCCCGGGATAATGAAACAGCCCGGGATAATGAAACAGCCCGTGATAATGAAACAGTCCGGGATAATGAAACAGCCCGGGATAATGAAACAGCCCGGGATAATGAAACAGCCCGGGATAATGAAACAGCCCGTGATAATGAAACAGTCCGGGATAATGAAACAGCCCGGGATAATGAAACAGCCCGAGATAATGAAACAGCCCGAGATAATGAAACAGCCCGGGATAATGAAACAGCCAGGGATAATGAAACAGCCCGGGATAATGAAACAACCCGGGATAATGAAACAGCCCGGGATAATGAAACAGCCCGGGATAATGAAACAGCCCGAGATAACGAAACAGCCCGGGATAATGAAACAGCCCGGGATAATGAAACAGCCGGGGAATATGAAACAACCCGGGATAATGAAACAGCCCGAGATAATGAAACAGCCCGGGATAATGAAACAGCCCGGGATAGTGAAACAGTCCGGGATAATGAAAGAGCCCGGGATAATGAAACAGCCCGGGATAATGAAACAGCCCGAGATAATGAAACAGCCCGGGATAATGAAACAGCCCGGGATAATGAAACAGCCCGGGATAATGAAACAGCCCGGGATAATGAAACAACCCGAGATAATGAAACAGTCCGGGATAGTGAAACAGCCCGGGATAATGAAACAGCCCGGGATAATGAAACAGCCCGGGATAATGAAACAGCCCGAGATAATGAAACAGCCCGGGATAATGAAACAGCCCGAGATAATGAAACAGCCCGAGATAATGAAACAGCCCGGGATAATGAAACAGCCCGGGATAATGAAACAGTCCGGGATAATGAAACAGTCCGGGATAATGAAACAGCCCGAGATAATGAAAGATCCCGGGATAATGAAACAGCCCGGGATAATGAAACAGCCCGGGATGATGAAACAGCCCGGGATAATGAAACAGCCCGGGATAATGAAACAGCCCGGGATAATGAAACAGCCCGGGATAATGAAACAGTCCGGGATAATGAAACAGCCCGGGATAATGAAACAGCCCGAGATAATGAAACAGCCCGGGATAATGAAACAGCCCGAGATAATGAAACAGTCCGGGATAATGAAACAGCCCGGGATAATGAAACAGCCCGGAATAATGAAACAGCCCGGGATAATAAAACAGCCCGAGATAATGAAACAGCCGGGGATAATGAAACAGCCCGGGATAATGAAACAGCCCGAGATAATGAAACAGCCCGGGATAATGAAACAGCCTGGGATAATGAAACAGCCCGGGATAATGAAACAGTCCGGGATAATGAAACAGCCCGGGATAATGAAACAGCCCGAGATAATGAAACAGCCCGGGATAATGAAACAGCCCGGGATAATGAAACAGTGCGAGATAATGAAACAGCCCGGGATAATGAAACAGCCCGGGATAATGAAACAGCCCGGGATAATGAAACAGCCCGGGATAATGAAACAGCCCGAGATAATGAAACAGCCGGGGACAATGAACAGCCCGGTATAATGAAACAGCCCGAGATAAAGAAACAGCCCGGGATAATGAAACAGCCCGGGATAATGAAACAGCCCGGGATAATGAAACAGCCCGAGATAATGAAACAGCCCGGGATAATGAAACAGCCCGGGATAATGAAACAGCCGGGGATAATGAAACAACCCGGGATAATGAAACAGCCCGAGATAATGAAACAGCCCGGGATAATGAAACAGCCCGGGATAGTGAAACAGTCCGGGATAATGAAAGAGCCCGGGATAATGAAACAGCCCGGGATAATGAAACAGCCCGAGATAATGAAACAGCCCGGGATAATGAAACAGCCCGGGATAATGAAACAGCCCGGGATAATGAAACAGTCCGGGATAATGAAACAGTCCGGGATAATGAAACAGTCCGGGATAATGAAACAGCCCGGGATAATGAAACAGCCGGGGATAATGAAACAACCCGGGATAATGAAACAGCCCGAGATAATGAAACAGCCCGGGATAATGAAACAGCCCGAGATAATGAAACAGCCAGGGATAGTGAAACAGCCCGGGATAATGAAACAGCCCGGGATAATGAAACAGCCCGGGATAATGAAACAGTCCGGGATAATGAAACAGCCCGGGATAATGAAACAGCCCGGGATAATGAAACAGCCCGGGATAATGAAACAGCCCAGGATTATAAAACAGCCCGGGATAATGAAACAGCCCGGGATAGTGAAACAGCCCGGGATAATGAAACAGCCCGGGATAATGAAACAGCCCGGGATAATGAAACAGCCCGGGATAATGAAACAGCCCGGGATTATGAAACAGCCCGGGATAATGAAACAGCCCGGGATAATGAAACAGCCCGGGATAATGAAACAGCCCGGGATAATGAAACAGCCCGGGATAATGAAACAGTCCGGGATAATGAAACAGCCCGGGATAATGAAACAGCCCGGGTGAATGAAACAGTCCGGGATAATGAAACAGCCCGGGATAATGAAACAGCCCGGGATAATGAAACAGCCCGGGATAATGAAACAGTCCGGGATAATGAAACAGCCCGGGATAATGAAACAGCCCGAGATAATGAAACAGCCCGGGATAATGAAGCAGCCCGGGATAATGAAACAGCCCGGGATAATGAAACAGCCCGAGATAATGAAACAGCCCGAGATAATGAAACAGCCCGAGATAATGAAACAGCCCGGGATAATGAAACAGCCCGGGATAATGAAACAGCCCGGGATAATGAAACAGCCCGGGATAATGAAACAGCCCGAGATAATGAAACAGCCCGGGATAATGAAACAGCCCGGGATAATGAAACAGCCCGGGATAATGAAACAGCCCGGGATAATGAAATAGGGTTAGATATGAAACGTGCCTCAGATGCAGGTGCGAAGCCACGATCTGGTGATCTACAACTGTTCACCAACTGAACTATCTCTCTGATGTAAAGAAAAACACATACGGTCTTGCGGCTGTTACGTAAGTTACCGAGCTGATGATAATGGTCGCTTCACGTTCGTACATCGTGCCAGGAACACCAGCAAAGTCATTGCGCATGCGCAAGTCACGAAAGTGAGGTAGCTACCTGAAGTAGTGGTCGGCCTCGTGGAGCTGGGAGGCGGGTTCGTTGGCGACGGACCAGAGGATGACACAGGGTCTGTTCTTATCGCGCCGCACCATCTCCCCCATCACGTGCAGGTGGTGAGCCAGACTCACGTTGCCAAAGTTAGCAGGGCTGACAAACAAAAGACACAATATTGTTGGTAATTATGTGAGATCATAAGACTGGGCCGGTCTCCATGAGACCCTACTAGATGGCAGCACTTTAATCATGAAAACTCCAGATGGGGTCTTCTAGAATTAGGCTGGCTGGTTTCACGCTCAAATGTAAATTTATGTCGAAACTTTTTTTATTTGTATTTACAAGCAGGCATAATATAGGCAATGTGATCGTCAGTTACGGTGAAGTTAAACTACTTACTTTTTGATTAACGACGTCATACTCACCGGGTAACGCATATGTGCTGAGAGAAAATAGTTCTCACAAGTGGCACCAACTTATTCTGGTTAAGAATACATTCGATAAAACAAAGGCCAGATTTTAATAATCAAACGTTTTAATTCTGGTTTAGACAATCCGGTCGCTGGCTAATAGAGACCCATTCCATCTCACCTGGTAATCTCGACACCCAGACCCATTCAATCTCACCTGGTGATCCCGACACCCAGACCCATTCCATCTCACCTGGTGATCCCGACACCCAGACCCATTCCATCACACCTGGTAATCTCGACACCCAGACCCATTCAATCTCACCTGGTGATCCCGACACCCAGACCCATTCCATCTCACCTGGTGATCCCGACACCCAGACCCATTCCATCTCACCTGGTGATCTCGACACCCAGACCCATTCCATCTCACCTGATGATCCCGACACCAAGACCCATTCCATCTCACCTGGTGATCCCGACACCCAGACCCATTCCATCTCACCTGGTGATCTCGACACCCAGACCCATTCCATCTCACCTGGTGATCCCGATACCCAGACCCATTCCATCTCACCTGATGATCCCGACACCAAGACCCATTCCATCTCACCTGGTGATCCCGACACCCAGACCCATTTCATCTCACCTGGTGATCTCGACACCCAGACCCATTCCATCTTACCTGGTGATCCCGACACCAAGACCCATTCCATCTCACTTGGTGATCCTGACACTCACTCATTCCATCCCACCTGGTGATCCCGACACTCAGACCCATTCCATCTCACCTGGTGATCCCGACACCCGGACCCATTCCATCTCACCTGATGATCCCGACACCAAGACCCATTCCATCTCACTTGGTGATCCTGACACTCAGACTCATTCCATCTCACCTGGTGATCTCGACACCCAGACCCATTCCATCTTACCTGGTGAGCCCGACACTCAGACCCATTCCATCTCACCTGGTAATCATGACACTCAGACCCATTCCATCTCACCTGGTGATCCCGACACCCAGACCCATTCAATCTCACCTGGTGATCCCGACACCGAGACCCATTCCATCTCACCTGGTGATCCCGACACCCAGACCCATTCAATCTCACCTGGTGATCCCGACACCCAGACCCATTCCATCTCACCTGGTGATCCCGACACCCAGACCCATTCCATCACACCTGGTGATCCCGACACCCAGACCCATTCCATCTCACCTGGAGATCCCGATACCCAGACCCATTCCATCTCACCTGGTGATCCCGAAACACCGAGACCCATTCCGTCTCACCTGGTGATCCCGGCACCCAGACCCATTCCATCTCACCTGGTGATCGCGAAACACCGAGACCCATTCCATCTCACCTGGTGATCCCGACACCCAGACCCATTCCATCTCACCTGGTGATCCCGACACCCAGACCCATTCCATCTCACCTGGTGTCCCGACACCAGACCCATTCCATCTCACCTGATGATCCCGACACCAAGACCCATTCCATCTCACCTGGTGATCCCGACACCCAGACCCATTCCATCTCACCTGATGATCCCGACACCATAACCCATTCCATTTCACTTGGTGATGCCGTCACCCAGACCCATTCCGTCTCACCTGGTGATCACGATACCCAGACCCATTCAGTCTCACCTGGTGATCCCGATACCCAGACCCATTCCGTCTCACCTGGTGATCCCGACACTCAGACCCATTCCATCTCACCTGGTAATCCCGACACTCAGACCCATTCCATCTCACCTAGTGATCCCGACACTCAAACCCATTCCATCTCACCTGGTGATCCCGACACCCAGACCCATTCCATCTCACCTGGTGATCCCGACACTCAAACCCATTCCATCTCACCTGGTGATCCCGACACCCAGACCTATTCCATCTCACCTGGTGATCCCGACACCCAGACCCATTCCATCTCACCTGGTAATCCCGACACCCAGACCCATTCCATCTCACCCGGTGATCCCGACACCCAGACCCAATCCATCTCACCTGGTGATCCCGACACCGAGACCCATTCCATCTCACCTGGTGATCCCGACACCCAGAACCATTCCATCTCACCTGGTGATCCCGACACTCAAACCCATTCCATCTCACCTGGTGATCCTGACACCCAGACCCTTTCCATCCCACCTGGTGATCCCGACACTCAGACCCATTCAATCTCACCTGGTGATCCCGAAACCCAGACCCATTCCATCTCACCTGGTGATCCCTTTATCCAGACCCATTTCATCTCACCTGGTGATCCCGATACCCAGACCCAGTCCGTCTCACCTGGTGATCCCGACACCGAGACCCATTCCATCTCACCTGGTGATCCCGACACCCAGACCCATTCCATCTTACCTGGTGATCCCGACACCCAGACCCATTCCATCTTACCTGGTGATCCCGAAAGACCGAGACCCATTCCATCTCACCTGGTGATCCCGACACCCAGACCCATTCCATCTCACCTGGTGATCCCGACACCCAGACCCATTCCATCTCACCTGGTGTCCCGACACCAGACCCATTCCATCTCACCTGATGATCCCGACACCCAGACCCATTTCATCTCACCTGATGATCCCGACACCATAACCCATTCCATTTCACTTGGTGATGCCGTCACCCAGCCCCATTCCGTCTCACCTGGTGATGCCGTCACCCAGCCCCATTCCGTCTCACCTGGTGATCACGATACCCAGACCCATTCAGTCTCACCTGGTGATCCCGATACCCAGACCCATTCCGTCTCACCTGGTGATCCCGACACTCAGACCCATTCCATCTCACCTGGTAATCCCGACACTCAGACCCATTCCATCTCACCTAGTGATCCCGACACTCAAACCCATTCCATCTCACCTGGTGATCCCGACACCCAGACCCATTCCATCTCACCTGGTGATCCCGACACTCAAACCCATTCCATCTCACCTGGTGATCCCGACACCCAGACCTATTCCATCTCACCTGGTGATCCCGACACCCAGACCCATTCCATCTCACCTGGTAATCCCGACACCCAGACCCATTCCATCTCACCCGGTGATCCCGAAAAACCGAGACCCATTCCGTCTCACCTGGTGATCCCGACACCGAGACCCATTCCATCTCACCTAGTGATCCCGACACCCAGACCCAATCCATCTCACCTGGTGATCCCGACACCGAGACCCATTCCATCTCACCTGGTGATCCCGACACCCAGAACCATTCCATCTCACCTGGTGATCCCGACACTCAAACCCATTCCATCTCACCTGGTGATCCTGACACCCAGACCCTTTCCATCCCACCTGGTGATCCCGACACTCAGACCCATTCAATCTCACCTGGTGATCCCGAAACCCAGACCCATTCCATCTCACCTGGTGATCCCTTTATCCAAACCCATTTCATCTCACCTGGTGATCCCGATACCCAGACCCAGTCCGTCTCACCTGGTGATCCCGACACCGAGACCCATTCCATCTCACCTGGTGATCCCGACACCCAGACCCATTCCATCTTACCTGGTGATCCCGAAAGACCGAGACCCATTCCATCTCACCTGGTGATCCCGACACCCAGACCTATTCCATCTCACCTGGTGATCCCGACACCCAGACCCATTCCATCTCACCTGGTAATCCCGACACCCACACCCATTCAATCTCACTTGGTGATCCCGAAACCCAGACCCATTCCATCTCACCTGGTGATCCCGACACCCAGACCCATTCCATCTTACCTGGTGATCCCGACACCCAGACCCATTCCATCTCACCTGGTGATCCCGATACCCAGACCCATTCCATCTCACCTGGTGATCCCGATACCCAGACCCATTCCATCTCACCTGGTGATCCCGACACCGAGACCCATTCCATCTCACCTGGTGATCCCGACACACAGACCCATTCCATCTCACCTGGTGATCCCGACACCCAGACCCATTCCATCTCACCTGGTGATCCCGAAACACCGAGACCCATTCCGTCTCACCTGGTGATCCCGAAACACCGAGACCCATTCAATCTCACCTGGTGATCCCGACACCCAGCCTCATTCCGTCTCACTTGGTGATCCCGACACTCAGACCCATTCCGTCTCACCTGGTGATCCCGACACTCAGACCCATTCCATCTCACCTGGTTATCCAGACACTCAGACCCATTCCATCTCACCTGGTGTCCCGACACCCAGACCCATTCCATCTCACCAGATGATCCCTATACCCAGACCCATTCCATCTTACCTGGTGATCCCGACACCCAGACCCATTCCATCTCTCCTGGTGATCCCGAAACCCAGACCCATTCCATCTCACCTGGTGATCTCGACACCCAGACCCATTCCATCTCACCTGGTGATCCCGACAGACCGAGACCTGGTGATCCCGACACTCAAACCCATTCCATCTCACCTGGTGATCCCGACACCCAGACCTATTCCATCTCACCTGGTGATCCCGACACCCAGACCCATTCAATCTCACTTGGTGATCCCGAAACCCAGACCCATTCCATCTCACCTGGTGATCCCGACACCCAGACCCATTCCATCTTACCTGGTGATCCCGACACCCAGACCCATTCCATCTCACTTGGTGATCCCGACACCCAGATCCATTCCATCTCACCTGGTGATCCCGACACTCAGACCCATTCCATCTCACCTGGTGATCCCGACATCCAGACCCATTCCGTCTCACCTGGTGATCCCGACACCCAGACCCATTCAATCTCACCTGGTGATCCCTATACCAAGACCCACTCCATCTCAGCTGGTGATCCCGACACCCAGACCCATTCCATCTCACCTGGTGATCCCGACACCCAGACCCATTCCATCTCACCTGGTGATCCCGACACCCAGACCCATTCCATCTCACCTGGTGATCCCGACACCCAGACCCATTCCAACTCACCTGGTGATCCAGACACTCAGACCCATTCCATCTCACCTGGTGATCCCCGATACCCAGACCCATTCCATTTCACCTGGTGATCCTGATACCCAGACCCATTCCGTCTCACCTGGTGATCCCGACACCGAGACCCATTCCATCTCACCTGGTGATCCCGACAACCAGACCCATTCCATCTTACCTGGTGATCCCGACACCAAGACCCATTCCATCTCACTTGGTGATCCTGACACTCACTCATTCCATCCAACCTGGTGATCCCGACACTCAGTCCCATTCCATCTCACCTGGTGATCCCGACATCCAGACCCATTCCATCTCACCTGGTGATCCCGACACCCAGACCCATTCCATCTCACCCGGTGATCCCGACACCCAGACCCATTCCATCTCACCTGGTGATCCCGACACCCAGATCCATTCCATCTCACCTGGTGATCCCTAAACCCAGACCCATTCCATCTCACCTAGTGATCCCGACACTCAGACCCATTCCATCTCACCTGGTGATCCCGACATCCAGACCCATTCCGTCTCACCTGGTGATCCCGACACCCAGACCCATTCAATCTCACCTGGTGATCCCTATACCTAGAACCATTCCATCTCACCTGGTGATCCCGACACCCAGACCCATTCCAACTCACCTGGTGATCCAGACACTCAGACCCATTCCATCTCACCTGGTGATCCCGATACCCAGACCCATTCCATCTCACCTGGTGATCCCGAAACTCCGAGACTCATTCCGTCTCACCTGGTGATCCCGACACCGAGACACATTCCATCTCACCTGGTGATCCCGACACCCAGACCCATTCCATCTCACCTGGTGATCCCGACACCGAGACCCATTCCATCTCACCTGGTGATCCCGACACCCAGACCCATTCCATCTCACCTGGTGATCCCGACACCTAGACCCATTCCATCTCACCTGGTGATCCCGAAACACCGAGACCCATTCCGTCTCACCTGGTGATCCCGAAACACCGAGACCCATTCCATCTCACCTGGTGATCCCGACACCCAGCCTCATTCCGTCTCACCTGGTGATCCCGATACTCAGACCCATTCCGTCTCACCTGGTGATCCCGACACTCAGACCCATTCCATCTCACCTGGTAATCCCGACACTCAGACCCATTCCATCTCACCTGGTGTCCCGACACCCAGACCCATTCCATCTCACCAGATGATCCCTATACCCAGACCCATTCCATCTCACCTGGTGATCCCGACACCCAGACCCATTCCATCTCACCTGGTGATCCCGACACCCAGACCCATTCCATCTCACTTGGTGATCCCGAAACTCAAACCCATTCCATCTCACCTGGTGATCCTGACACCCAGACCTATTCCATCTCACCTGGTGATCCCGACACCCAGACCCATTCCATCTCACCTGGCAATCCCGACACCCACACCCATTCAATCTCACTTGGTTATCCCGAAACCCAGACCCATTCCATCTCACCTGGTGATCCCGACACCCAGACCCATTCCTTCTTACCTGGTGATCCCGACACCCAGCCCCGTTCCATCTCACCTGGTGATCCCGACACCCAGATCCATTCCATCTCACCTGGTGATCCCTAAACCCAGACCCATTCCATCTCACCTAGTGATCCCGACACTCAGACCCATTCCATGTCACCTGGTGATCCCGACATCCAGACCCATTCCCTCTCACCTGGTGATCCCGACACCCAGACCCATTCAATCTCACCTGGTGATCCCTATACCTAGACCCATTCCATCTCACCTGGTGATCCCGACACCCAGACCCATTCCATCTCACCTGGTGATCCCGATACCCAGACCCATTCCATCTCACCTGGTGATCCCGATACCCAGACCCATTCCATCTCCCCCGATGATCCCGAAACACCGAGACCCATTCCGTCTCACCTGGTGATCCCGACACCGAGACCCATTCCATCTCACCTGGTGATCCCGACACCCAGACCCATTCCATCTCACCTGGTGATCCCGACACCGAGACCCATTCCATCTCACCTGGTGATCCCGACACCCAGACCCATTCCATCTCACCTGGTGATCCCGACACCCAGACCCATTCCATCTCACCTGGTGATCCCGAAACACCGAGACCCATTCCGTCTCACCTGGTGATCCCGAAACACCGAGGCCCATTCAATCTCACCTGGTGATCCCGACACCCAGCCTCTTTCCGTCTCACTTGGTGATCCCGACACTCAGACCCATTCCGTCTCACCTGGTGATCCCGACACTCAGACCCATTCCATCTCACCTGGTCATCCCGACACTCAGACCCATTCCATCTCACCTGGTGTCCCGACACCCAGACCCATTCCATCTCACCAGATGATCCCTATACGCAGACCCATTCCATCTCACCTGGTGATCCCGACACCCAGGCCCATTCCATCTCACCTGGTGATCCCGACATCCAGACCCATTCCCTCTCACCTGGTGATCCCGACACCCAGACCCATTCAATCTCACCTGGTGATCCCTATACCTAGACCCATTCCATCTCACCTGGTGATCCCGACACCCAGACCCATTCCATCTCACCTGGTGATCCCGATACCCAGACCCATTCCATCTCACCTGGTGATCCCGATACCCAGACCCATTCCATCTCCCCCGATGATCCCGAAACACCGAGACCCATTCCGTCTCACCTGGTGATCCCGACACCGAGACCCATTCCATCTCACCTGGTGATCCCGACACCCAGACCCATTCCATCTCACCTGGTGATCCCGACACCGAGACCCATTCCATCTCACCTGGTGATCCCGACACCCAGACCCTTTCCATCTCACCTGGTGATCCCGACACCCAGACCCATTCCATCTCACCTGGTGATCCCGAAACACCGAGACCCATTCCGTCTCACCTGGTGATCCCGAAACACCGAGGCCCATTCAATCTCACCTGGTGATCCCGACACCCAGCCTCTTTCCGTCTCACTTGGTGATCCCGACACTCAGACCCATTCCGTCTCACCTGGTGATCCCGACACTCAGACCCATTCCATCTCACCTGGTCATCCCGACACTCAGACCCATTCCATCTCACCTGGTGTCCCGACACCCAGACCCATTCCATCTCACCAGATGATCCCTATACGCAGACCCATTCCATCTCACCTGGTGATCCCGACACCCAGACCCATTCCATCTCACCTGGTGATCCCGAAACCCAGACCTATTCCATCTCACCTGGTCATCCCGACACTCAGACCCATTCCATCTCACCTGGTGTCCCGACACCCAGACCCATTCCATCTCACCAGATGATCCCTATACGCAGACCCATTCCATCTCACCTGGTGATCCCGACACCCAGACCCATTCCATCTCACCTGGTGATCCCGAAACCCAGACCCATTCCATCTCACCTGGTGATCTCGACACCCAGACCCATTCCATCTCACCTGGTGATCCCGACAGACCGAGACCTGATGATCCCGACACCCAGACCCATTCCATCTTACCTGGTGATCCCGACACCCAGACCCATTCCATCTCACTTGGTGATCCCGACACCCAGATCCATTCCATCTCACCTGGTGATCCCGACACTCAGACCCATTCCATCTCACCTGGTGATCCCGACATCCAGACCCATTCCGTCTCACCTGGTGATCCCGACACCCAGACCCATTCAATCTCACCTGGTGATCCCTATACCAAGACCCACTCCATCTCAGCTGGTGATCCCGACACCCAGACCCATTCCATCTCACCTGGTGATCCCGACACCCAGACCCATTCCATCTCACCTGGTGATCCCGACACCCAGACCCATTCCATCTCACCTGGTGATCCCGACACCCAGACCCATTCCAACTCACCTGGTGATCCAGACACTCAGACCCATTCCATCTCACCTGGTGATCCCGATACCCAGACCCATTCCATTTCACCTGGTGATCCCGATACCCAGACCCATTCCGTCTCACCTGGTGATCCCGACACCGAGACCCATTCCATCTCACCTGGTGATCCCGACAACCAGACCCATTCCATCTTACCTGGTGATCCAGACACCAAGACCCATTCCATCTCACTTGGTGATCCTGACACTCACTCATTCCATCCAACCTGGTGATCCCGACACTCAGTCCCATTCCATCTCACCTGGTGATCCCGACATCCAGACCCATTCCATCTCACCTGGTGATCCCGACACCCAGACCCATTCCATCTCACCCGGTGATCCCGACACCCAGATCCATTCCATCTCACCTGGTGATCCCTAAACCCAGACCCATTCCATCTCACCTAGTGATCCCGACACCCAGACCCATTCCATCTCACCTGGTGATCCCGACATCCAGACCCATTCCGTCTCACCTGGTGATCCCGACACCCAGACCCATTCAATCTCACCTGGTGATCCCGACACCCAGACCCATTCCATCTCACCTGGTGATCCCGACACCCAGACCCATTCCATCTCACCTGGTGATCCCGACACCCAGACCCATTCCAACTCACCTGGTGATCCAGACACTCAGACCCATTCCATCTCACCTGGTGATCCCGATACCCAGACCCATTCCATCTCACCTGGTGATCCCGAAACACCGAGACTCATTCCGTCTCACCTGGTGATCCCGACACCGAGACCCATTCCATCTCACCTGGTGATCCCGACACCCAGACCCATTCCATCTCACCTGGTGATCCCGACGCCGAGACCAATTCCATCTCACCTGGTGATCCCGACACCCAGACCCATTCCATCTCACCTGGTAATCCCGACACCCAGACCCATTCCATCTCACCTGGTGATCCCGAAACACCGAGACCCATTCCGTCTCACCTGGTGATCCCGAAACACCGAGACCCATTCCATCTCACCTGGTGATCCCGACACCCAGCCTCATTCCGTCTCACCTGGTGATCCCGATACTCAGACCCATTCCGTCTCACCTGGTGATCCCGACACTCAGACCCATTCCATCTCACCTGGTAATCCCGACACTCAGACCCATTCCATCTCACCTGGTGTCCCGACACCCAGACCCATTCCATCTCACCAGATGATCCCTATACCCAGACCCATTCCATCTCACCTGGTGATCCCGACACCCAGACCCATTCCATCTCACCTGGTGATCCCGACACCCAGACCCATTCCATCTTACCTGGTGATCCCGACACCCAGACCCATTCCATCTCACTTGGTGATCCCGACACCCAGATTCATTCCATCTCACCTGGTGATCCCGACACTTAGACCCATTCCATCTCACCTGGTGATCCCGACATCCAGACCCATTCCGTCTCACCTGGTGATCCCGACACCCAGACCCATTCAATCTCACCTGGTGATCCCTATACCTAGACCCACTCCATCTCAGCTGGTGATCCCGACACCCAGACCCATTCCATCTCACCTGATGATCCCGACACCCAGACCCATTCCAACTCACCTGGTGATCCAGAGACTCAGACCCATTGCATCTCACCTGGTGATCCCGATACCCAGACCCATTCCATCTCACCTGGTGATCCCGATACCCAGACCCATTCCGTCTCACTTGGTGATCCCGACACCGAGACCCATTCCATCTCACCTGGTGATCCCGACACCCAGACCCATTCCATCTTACCTGGTGATCCCGACACCTAGACCCATTCCATCTCACCTGGTGATCCCGACACCCAGACCCATTCCATCTCACCTGGTGATCCCGAAAGACCGAGACCCATTCCATCTCACCTGGTGATCCCGACACTCAAACCCATTCCATCTCACCTGGTGATCCCGACACCCAGACCTATTCCATCTCACCTGGTGATCCCGACACCCAGACCCATTCCATCTCACCTGGTAATCCCGACACCCAGACCCATTCAATCTCACTTGGTGATCCCGAAACCCAGACCCATTCCATCTCACCTGGTGATCCCGACACCCAGAGCCATTCCATCTGACCTGGTGATCCCGACACCCAGACCCATTCCATCTCACCTGGTGATCCCGACACCCAGATCCATTCCATCTCACCTGGTGATCCCGAAACCCAGACCCATTCCAACTCACCTGGTGATCCCGACACTCAGAACCATTCCATCTCACCTGGTGATCCCGACATCCAGACCCATTCCGTCTCACCTGGTGATCCCGACACCCAGACCCATTCAATCTCACCTGGTGATCCCTATACCTAGACCCACTCCATCTCACCTGGTGATCCCGACACCCAGACCCATTCCATCTCACCTGGTGATCCCGACACCCAGACCCATTCCATCTCACCTGGTGATCCCGACACCCAGACCCATTCCATCTCACCTCGTGATCCCGACACCCAGACCCATTCCATCTCACCTGGTGATCCCGACACCCAGACCCATTCCATCTCACCTGGTGTCCCGACACCCAGACCCATTCCATCTCACCAGATGATCCCTATACCCAGACCCATTCCATCTCACCTGGTGATCCCGACACCCAGACCCATTCCATCTCACCTGGTGATCCCGACACCCAGACCCATTCCATCTCACCTGGTGATCCTGACACCCAGACCCATTCCATCTCACCTGGTGATCCCGAAAGACCGAGACCCATTCCATCTCACCTGGTGATCCCGACACTCAAACCCATTCCATCTCACCTGGTGATCCCGACACCCAGACCTATTCCATCTCACCTGGTGATCCCGACACTCAGACCCATTCCGTCTCACCTAGTGATCCCGACTCCGGGACTTTCATCGATGACGACGATTCCTTGCTTGTCGGCCTGCTCCAGGATCTCCTCAGCGTACGGATAGTGGGACGTCCGGAAACAGTTGGCGCCCAGCCACTTCATCATCTGGAAGTCGCGCGCTATCAGGGCAAAATCTAGACCCTTGCCTCGGATCTGGTATCGAAACACTAGCAGTTAGTTTGGCCGTAACATCTAAGTAACAAATCGATGTCATGCACTAATAACAGGCATAATCTCATTTTAACTGGGTTGATTGACGCACAACGTCATATCTGATAATAATACCAATAAAAGTACAATTACGGTAACTGTATATTGATACCATATCAATGATTCATTATATTATTACTATTGTTATCCATATTATTCTACTACTAAAAAAATAATGTTAATCGTATTATCGTTATATTATTATTATTATTCATATTCTTATTAATATTCATGTTCTTATTTATATTCATAATATTATTAATACTCATATTATTATTATAATGTCATTATTACTACTATTATGTCATTATTAGTATTATTATAATATTATTTGTATTATAGTTATTACATTATACGTGTGATCAGCACACACGGCCGACCTACATACATCTGAGTCCTCGTGCTTGGCGGCCCCGTGGCAGTAGAAGGGACGGCCGTTGATGAGGAGTTGCGAGCTGGTGACGGCCACGTCACGGATCCCGAACGGTTGTCTGTACACGTCCTTCTCCCCGTCACCGCTCACGGTCACCTGCAAGACCACCAGGGGGCAGCACAATGGTCAGCCGCGATCCTCAACCACAGCAGTGTCAATGTCAATCTATAGGTACACAGATACTAGCATGGCCCAAATAAAGTAATGGTTCTTGGCCTAATCCTATCCAACTCTGGGGATAAATTTGAAAACCTGGCTGACGTGTTTGGTTGTGTGTTAGAGTGAAGCTGCCAATCTACAAGGGCAACGTGACTGTGTCGGCCCACACATGTTTTATCAGGAAAATAAGTGGCATCCTTCCCCACTGAATACAAGAGTGTATTGATGATGTCGCGCCAGTGCAGGCACACATGGTCATGCTGACAAGAGTGACGTGACTCCCACCACCCACACCATGCGCGTCCCCTAGACACCGAGTGACCCACTGACCTTGAAAATATAACGAAATCCGTAGTCCGTGGCGTTCATAGTGTACGGCCACCAGAGGCGCGGTTTGGACACGTGCAGCGTTCCCGACAGGCCACTTCCGACCGCCACCACCATCCTGCCAGCCGTCTCTATGACAACCTGCACGGAGTCATGGCTACCGACCACGCCCACGTCGTACTTGACATAGGCTGGTGCGGAAATTAAAATACGTGTTTTAGTATTTGTTTGGATCGATGGCAGTAAATTAATTGTGATATATTAACAGGAGTGCAACACAGTGTAATAATTATCAAAGACACAGCATAACGTATTTACGGGCTCACACAGGATTTAATCTCGCACAGGCATGGGAGAGAAATCGAAAAGCTAAATAATTAGCCTGAAAATAAATAAAGAAATGGAATCTACACAAAGGACGGAATATACATAAATTAATATACATAAAGAAATGATAATTATCATGAATATTTATGTTCAACCGTTGCCTCTAAACACAACATATTATGTATACAGTTATAACCCACCATTGTATTCTCCTTTCAGAGTAGTGGTCAAGGTGATGTCATCCACATAGGTCTTTGGAGTGGTGTACAGCCTCACGCGGCGGTGAATGCCGGCATAATTGAAAAAGTCAAACTGAAGATTCTGGGTGAAATATCCTGGAGGGTACCTGCAATGGCCCACAGTGACATGTACCACAATGGCCCACAGTGATATGTACCACAATGGCCCACAGTGACATGTACCACAATGGCCCACAGTGACATGTACCACAATGGCCCACAGTGACATGTACCACAATGGCCCACAGTGACATGTACCACAATGGCCCACAGTGACATGTACCACAATGGCCCACAGTGACATGTACCACAATGGCCCACAGTGACATGTACCACAATGGCCCACAGTGACATGTACCACAATGGCCCACAGTGACATGTACCACAATGGCCCACAGTGACATGTACCACAATGGCCCACAGTGACATGTACCACAATGGCCCACAGTGACATGTACCACAATGGCACACGTGACATGTACCACAATGGCCCACAGTGACATGTACCACAATGGCCCACAGTGACATGTACCACAATGGCCCACAGTGACATGTACCACAATGGCACACGTGACATGTACTACAATGGCCCACAGTGACATGTACCACAATGGCCCACAGTGACATGTACCACAATGGCCCACAGTGACATGTACCACAATGGCCCACAGTGACATGTACCACAATGGCCCACAGTGACATGTACCACAATGGCACACGTGACATGTACCACAATGGCCCACAGTGACATGTACCACAATGGCCCACAGTGACATGTACCACAATGGCCCACAGTGACATGTACCACAATGGCCCACAGTGACATGTACCACAATGGCCCACAGTGACATGTACCACAATGGCCCACAGTGACATGTACCACAATGGCACACGTGACATGTACCACAATGGCCCACAGTGACATGTACCACAATGGCCCACAGTGACATGTACCACAATGGCCCACAGTGACATGTACCACAATGGCACACGTGACATGTACTACAATGGCCCACAGTGACATGTACCACAATGGCCCACAGTGACATGTACCACAATGACACACGTGACATGTACCACAATGGCCCACAGTGACATGTACCACAATGGCCCACAGTGACATGTACCACAATGGCACACGTGACATGTACCACAATGGCCCACGTGACATGTACCACAATGGCCCACAGTGACATGTACCACAATGGCCCACAGTGACATGTACCACAATGGCACACGTGACATGTACCACAATGGCCCACAGTGACATGTACCACAATGGCCCACAGTGACATGTACCACAATGGCCCACAGTGACATGTACCACAATGGCCCACAGTGACATGTACCACAATGGCCCACAGTGACATGTACCACAATGGCCCACAGTGACATGTACCACAATGGCCCACAGTGACATGTACCACAATGGCCCACAGTGACATGTACCACAATGGCCCACAGTGACATGTACCACAATGGCCCACAGTGACATGTACCACAATGGCCCACAGTGATATGTACCACAATGGCCCACAGTGACATGTACCACAATGGCCCACAGTGACATGTACCACAATGGCCCACAGTGACATGTACCACAATGGCACACGTGACATGTACCACAATGGCCCACAGTGACATGTACCACAATGGCCCACAGTGACATGTACCACAATGGCCCACAGTGACATGTACCACAATGGCCCACGTGACATGTACCACAATGGCCCACAGTGACATGTACCACAATGGCCCACGTGACATGTACCACAATGGCCCACAGTGACATGTACCACAATGGCCCACAGTGACATGTACCACAATGGCCCACAGTGACATGTACCACAATGACACACGTGACATGTACCACAATGGCCCACAGTGACATGTACCACAATGGCCCACAGTGACATGTACCACAATGGCACACGTGACATGTACCACAATGGCCCACGTGACATGTACCACAATGGCCCACAGTGACATGTACCACAATGGCCCACAGTGACATGTACCACAATGGCACACGTGACATGTACCACAATGGCCCACAGTGACATGTACCACAATGGCCCACAGTGACATGTACCACAATGGCCCACAGTGACATGTACCACAATGGCCCACAGTGACATGTACCACAATGGCCCACAGTGACATGTACCACAATGGCCCACAGTGACATGTACCACAATGGCCCACAGTGACATGTACCACAATGGCCCACAGTGACATGTACCACAATGGCCCACAGTGACATGTACCACAATGGCCCACAGTGACATGTACCACAATGGCCCACAGTGATATGTACCACAATGGCCCACAGTGACATGTACCACAATGGCCCACAGTGACATGTACCACAATGGCCCACAGTGACATGTACCACAATGGCCCACAGTGACATGTACCACAATGGCACACGTGACATGTACCACAATGGCCCACAGTGACATGTACCACAATGGCCCACGTGACATGTACCACAATGGCCCACAGTGACATGTACCACAATGGCCCACGTGACATGTACCACAATGGCCCACAGTGACATGTACCACAATGGCCCACGTGACATGTACCACAATGGCCCACAGTGACATGTACCACAATGGCCCACAGTGACATGTACCACAATGGCCCACAGTGACATGTACCACAATGGCCCACAGTGATATGTACCTGGAGGGTACCTGCAATGGCCCACAGTGAAATGTACCACAATGGCCCACAGTGATATGTACCTGGAGGGTACCTGCAATGGCCCACAGTGACATGTACCCTTTTATATGCATATTTATTTAAGACGCACAGTCACATATCATGGAAACGACATACTGGTCATTAAAATTTCTTTAAATCAAAATAAACCATGCCTCCTTACTTTTCTTTGGCACATTCATAGTTTGACGTTTAAAGTAATGTACACTAGAGTGTTATGCGGGAAATGCAATAAAATAAGGACTAGAGTTGATTCATATTATAGATAATATATCTGACGTCTACTGGCATAACTTACGTTGGGTCCCCAGTGTGGTAGGTAACAGTTCCTGGGGGTAGAGTCGTAGGGCTCAAAGTGTTGTTTACTGCTATGGTAACCCTATTTGGCAGATCATACTGAAGAGCGAAATTGACTTCTGCTTCAAAGGGCAGATGTCCACCAACATGTTCTGTCACATACTTGCCATTAACCCACTGAAACCAAAAGTGGTAGTGTCATATTTATGCTTATTTAATTGCCACATGTTAAACCCAAAAAAGAGATATAAAGTTACTAAAACAGACACACCTATTGTACGAGAAAACGGAACATAGGGCAAATAGTAGTCCACCTTTGTATTCGACAGGAAGCGAAAGTGGCTAATGAGAGCTCCTTGGTCTTTATAGAAATGGCGCCCGCGGGAACCGGTGAATATCGGTCGCGGGAGGCCGCGGGAACCGGTAAATGGTGGTCGCGGGAGGCCGCGGGAACCGGTGAATGGCTGTCGCAGGAGGCCGCGGGAACCGGTGAATGGCGGTCGCGGGAGGCCGCGGGAACCGGTGAATGGCTGTCGCAGGAGGCCGCGGGAACCGGTGAATGGCTGTCGCAGGAGGCCGCGGGAACCGGTGAATGGCAGTCGCGGGAGGCCGCGGGAACCGGTGAATGGCGGTCGCAGGAGGCCGCGGGAACCGGTGAATGGCGGTCGCGGGAGGCCGCGGGAACCGGTGAATGGCGGTCGCGGGAGGCCGCGGGAACCGGTGAATGGCTGTCGCGGGAGGCCGCGGGAACCGGTAAATGGTGGTCGCGGGAGGCCGCGGGAACCGGTGATTGGCTGTCGCGGGAGGCCGCGGGAACCTGTGAAAGGCGGTCGCGGGAGGCCGCGGGAACCGGTGAAAGGCGGTCGCGGGAGGCCGCGGGAACCGGTGAATGGTGGTCGCGGGAGGCCGCGGGAACCGGCAAATGGCAGTCGCGAGAGGCCGCGGGAACCGGTAAATGGTGGTCGCGGGAGGCCGCAGGAACCGGTGAATGGCTGTCGCGGGAGGCCGCGGATACCGGTAAATGGTGGTCGCGGGAGGCCGCGAGAACCGGTGAATGGCTGTCGCGGGAGGCCGCGGGAACCGGTGAAAGGCGGTCGCGGGAGGCCGCGGGAACCGGTGAAAGGCGGTCGCGGGAGGCCGCGGGAACCGCTAAATGGTGGTCGCGGGAAGCCGCGGAAACCGGTAAATGGCTGTCGCGGGAACCGGTGAATGGCGGTCGCAGGAGGCCGCGGGAACCGGTAAATGGCTGTCGCGGGAACCGGTGAATGGCGGTCGCGGGGGGCTGCGGGAACCGGTGAATGGCTGTCGCGGGAGGCCGCGGGAACCGGTAAATGGTGGTCGCGGGAGGCCGCGTGAACCGGTAAATGGCGGTCGCGGGAGGCCGCGGGAACCGGTAAATGGCGGTCGCGGGAGGCCGCGGGAACCGGTGAATGGCTGTCGCGGGAGGCCGCGGGAACCGGTAAATGGCTGTCGCGCGAGGCCGCGGGAACCGGTAAATGGCTGTCGCGGGAGGCCGCGGGAACCGGTAAATGGTGGTCGCGGGAGGCCGCGGGAACCGGTGAATGGCGGTCGCGGGAGACCGCGGGAACCGGTAAATGGTGGTCGCGGGAGGCCGCGGGAACGGGTGAATGGCGGTCGCGGGAGGCCGCGGGAACCGGTAAATGGTGGTCGCGGGAGGCCGCGGGAACCGGTAAATGGCGGTCGCGGGAGGCCGCGGGAACCGGTGAAAGGCGGTCGCGGGAGGCCGCGGGAACCGGTAAATGGCGGTCGCGGGAGGCCGCGGGAACCGGTGAAAGGCGGTCGCGGGAGGCCGCGGGAACCGGTAAATGACTGTCGCGGGAACCGGTGAATGGCGGTCGCGGGAGGCCGCGGGAACCGGTAAATGGTGGTCGCGGGAGGCCGCGGGAACCGGTAAATGGTGGTCGCGGGAGGCCGAGTGAACCGGTGAATGGCGGTCGCGGGAGGCCGAGGGAACCGGTGAATGGCGGTCGCGGGAGGCCGCGGGAACCGGTAAATGGCGGTCGCGGGAACCGGTGAAAGGCGGTCGCGGGAGGCCGCGGAAACCTGTGCAAGGCGGTCGCGGGAGGCCGCGGAAACCTGTGTGAAAGGCGGTCGCGGGAGGCCGCGGAAACCGGTAAATGGCGGTCGCGGGAGGCCGCGGGAACCGGTAAATGGCGGTCGCGGGAGGCCGAGGGAACCGGTGAAAGGCGGTCGCGGGAGGCCGCGGGAATGGACTGACGGATTCAATCGGAGTGGGGGTAAGGGGGGGGGGGCGAATCCAATGAAGGGGTGGGGGGGGTATTCTTGGTTTAATGCCACTTGTTGGCACATAAACTAGCAAACTTCCATTTTTTGTGTGATTAGGCCTATCTTTTTGTTGGCAATGTTTCTTTCATTTGGCAAGGGGGGAGGGGGATACCTATTTCCATAGGAAAAGTTAGTTCTTTGGAGACCCCTCACCCATGTGCACAAAACTGGCATAAACAACAATTAACCATTTTATTTTACGGGGCGGACATAAGTCCCCGGTAGGCCTATGCTAGCTACAATCGCAAGGTAGCCATCAGACTTCATTCGAACAAAGTTACATTCGAATATTCGGCCCTTTGCGCACGTAAGGAAATTGTTGGTCCAGTCAAATACAAGGAATACCTGTGGTAAAAGAAACTTCTGCTACAAACATTCAATAATAGGAATATGGGAATCTGTATTTGAAGAACATAAATAAGTCAAAGTGAGAAGACAATTGTAGTGCAATATATGAAATAACTGTATGATATAGATATATAAATCCATTAAGCACCCATTACCATGTTGCATGTGTAAGTATAAATAAACATAGACTGATGACATACTTACCATTATGGCATAGTAATGAGCACTGTCCACCCTCAGTACTATTCTTTTACTGGCCCAGTCTTTAGACACATAAAATTCCCGTTCATACCACACCCAGCCTACATGTAACTGTAGGCTTTTATTTGTGGAGATGTCATTGTAACTGGATGGAACTGGCATATCCATCACTGGCCCGGTCTGAAGACAAAACAACAACAGTGTCAGCATATGAAATGTAGTGTAAAATCAATGTGACCCTTAACATATCTAATAAACTATAAGATTCAGGGTGCTTGATATATCTACTGAAAAGCTAAAAGTCTAGTGTACAGTCAAGTACTAGATTACTAACAGATCCTATATATTAATTATTATATAAAGCAACTACATTTTTAGTTAATGCATTCACAATACATAATTAGGTTGCATCTGAGACATATTATATGATTTTAGTTAAAATGGCAATGCAATGATTTTAAATGTTTTTCCTTGTGCAAGCTACCTGTACTTACAAATACCTACCAGTATTCATATTATAAATAAAATTATAAATATGCCTGGATGAAACTGTGCAATCACTAAGAATTGCACAATTGTGAAACGGTGTGAAAAATTGACATTCGGCACTCAGCCCCACTGAGAATTTAGAAAAATTGACACTGGAACCCTCCTACCAGATGATTCTTCAACCATAGCCATGGATGCATGGCTAGCACAGACACAATAAATCAGTACAGGGGGGAGGACGGGGGGGGGGGGGGGGGGGGGGTAAGGGGCCCTACAACGTATACTAAACACACAAGGTGTCCAACTCCCGCTGGAACTAAGCGACAGGCACCAGCCTCAACCCCCAATATCGCATATATATCGCGCTTGACGGGTCCCGGAAATGCCTAAGTCCGATTTCTAAGTAATTTATTTATTTCATCAATAAGTAAATGACACCTGTACTGCCGTGTAGTTGCGAAAAATAAAGACTTATGCAATCACAACAACCAACTCCGGAACAGATTGAGCAAACATGGCTGACATCGCGAGAATTCGCCTGCTCATGTGGGGAGGTACTCCTAAAAATCTGTCATTTTGATTAATCACATCATAGGGAGAAGCTATGCAAATGTTCGTTCCGATTCATTATATTTTGAAGTTGCATCCTCCATGTCACGTGACATATTTTTCGACTGCCGACCAATCAGATTCATCTCGCTCACTGTGCCTGAGAACTCCCGGGCGAATTCTCTCAATGTCAACCATATTTGCTCAATCTGTTCCAGAATTCGTTGTTGTGATTGCATAATTCTTTATTTGTCGCGACTACACGGCAGTACAGGTCTCGCTTACTTATTGATGAAATAAATAAATTACTTAGAAATCGGACTTAAGCATTTACTGCATGGACCCGTCAAGCGCGGTAAATGTGTGATATTGGGGGTTGAAGCTGGTGCCTGTTGCTTAGTTCCAGCGGGAGTTGGACACCTTGTGTGTTTAGTATACGTTGTGGGGCCCCCTAACCCCCTCCCCCACCCACCCCCCAGCCTCCCCCCTCCACTGATTTACTGTGCCTGTGATGGCTAGGCTAGTGCAGTGTAAATAAAATAACCTTGGCCTAGTTTACATACTTGATCTAATGGATGCGACCACCAGGCCTCGTTAAAGCCTTGGTTTCTATTTTCCGAGTGGTCAGTCCGGAAGTTCCACATCCCATTGAGTTCCTGTATTTGTCTGCTCTCAGACTCTCTCGGGAACAACATTCCCCCGCTTATCTCTGCCTTTCCATTTCGGATGGCTGCAGCAATGAAGACACATAGAACCAAGCCACCGGAAACAACGCTATGCCTCATCACAGGTCTTGTCAATCCAAGATAATTATCACGATAAGCCGCTAAGCCGCCGAGCAAGATTAACAGATCAACCAGTTTTGACAGATTATGCCTATTTAGGGGGCGTCTTCTGTCTACCTGCAGTGGCTGCATCAAAGCTAGCCCACAAATTGAGCCCGCAATTTCAGCCCGCAAATTCACTCTTGGCCAATTAGTCATTTTGATAATAGCTCACAAATGATACCTTCTAGACCACAGATTTAGCCCCCAATTTGAGATACGGCGAGAAGTACAACGCTGTTTTATTGCATAAAATCAACCACATGGGACCCTAGAGTACGCCTAAACCTTCAAACAGGCCGAAATAATTCAGTAAAGGACCTCAGTACCCCCCAATTTGGGGTCCGACCCTCCTAATGGGTGGTCATGTCGGCCATTTTGGCGGCCATTAGCTCGAAATCTGGGAAGTGTCCCCTTCGTTTTATTTCATTAAATCAACCCTAGAGGACCCTAGAGTACGCCTAAACCTTCAAACTGGCCGAAATAATTCAGTAAAGGACCTCTGTACCCCCCAATTTGGGGTCCGACCCCCCCCTAATGGGTGGTCATGTCGGCCATTTTGGCGGCCATTAGCTCGAAATCTGGGAAGTGTCCCATCCGTTTTATTTCATTAAATCAACCCTAGGGGATACTAGAGTACGCCTAAACCTTCAAACCGGCCGAAAAAATTCGTTAAGGGGGGGTCGGACCCCAAATAGGGGGCTACTGAGGTCCTTTACTGAATTTTTTCGGCCGGTTTGAAGGTTTAGGCGTACTCTAGTATGCCCTAGGGTCGATTTAATGAAATAAAACGGAGGGGACACTTCCCAGATTTCGAGCTAATGGCCGCCAAAATGGCCGACCTGACCATCTATAAGGGGGGGTCGGACCCCAAATAGGGGGGTACTGAGGTCCTTTACTGAATTTTTTCGGCCGGTTTGGAGATTTTATCGTACCAAAGGGTCCCATCTGGTTGATTTTATTCAATTGCTCGGCGAGATTTTATGCATTGCTCGGCGAGAGAGCCGGCCCCCGTCCACCCCCACCCCTACCTCTCGCGAGCCACCCTCTCCCACCCACTCCCTCCTCTCGGCGGGCGAGAGCCACCCCCCCCCCCCACCCCCTCCTCACGGTGGGCGAGACTTCGTACCTCCGGGACGAGACCGGCCCGCCTAGGTAGCCATTTGGGCCGAGACCGCCGAGCCGTACGCACGGGAAACTTATATGTGGATATATATACACTTTTCGGATACCAAATTGCTCGGATGTCACTTCTTATGTTGCATTGAGGTAAGGGCTTTCATAATATCATCATATCATCACACATTTGCCCTTAGTGTCGATTTGTATGAACTTCGGAGGTTTTCGGCGGTTTTCGGCACTACTTCGGCTTTTTGTACAGGCCCCAATAAAACAGCGTTTTACTTCTCGCCGTATCTCACAAATTGGGGACTAAATCTGTGGTCTAGAAGGTATCATTTGTGAGCTATTATCAAAATGACTAATTGGCCAATGGTGAATTTGCGGGCTGAAATTGCGGGCTAGGTTTGATGCAGCCCCATCAGCCTATGTGAGCCCTATGTTCCAAAAGAAACATAAAACTTAATTATGCCATACGTTTTTGTTTCAACACAAGTACGATTGGTAAGATAACGACCTACGGAAGAGGCCGGGATTGGGAGGAGATGGCTGGGGGCTGGGGGTGCTGGTTCATTAATATGCACAGCTCCAAAAAAGACTGGTGCCCCCAGTGGCAGCCGCAGCGCAGTGCCAGGCATTACCTTTAGTTCTGTAACGTAGTCCGCTCCGATATGGGTCTACTGAGTGTCAGTGTCACTGGCAGTGTCACTGGCCTTTAGACATCCTAGTCCTGCAAGCTAGCTGAAGTGGCTACTGCCAACAGCATACGGCCAACAGAGTAGTAATTTTGATAGGTGTGCCAGTGGGTGGATCCTAGCCCTGGTACATGCCTCTCTGACCACGCCCGTACATTCTCACACTAGCTCCGTTTACGGGCGTGGTCAGAGAGGCATGTACCAGGGCTAGGTGGATCCCAATTAGCCCTGGTACATGCCTCTCTTACCACGCTCGTAAACGGAGCAAGGGTGAGAGCCCGAAAAACAAGAAATCATGGACAGGTGGCTCAAGTTGAAGTTCATAACAGAATAAATATGCAGTGCCTGCCCGTCAAGTTGCTCCATTAGATTCCTGAAGCTTTAAGGATTTTCGTCGGACAGTCATTTCTTTGGTCGGTAGTGTATGTTCTTGTAATCCGGGTGATTTGTGTCCTCTCTCGCTTCGTTTTGAATGCTCCGCCATTTGCCGGAAGTCAACAAACGCCGCCTGGCAGCGAGTACTCACGCTAAGTTTGTTTACTTCCGGCTATTATTTTATTTGAAGGAAACCCTTTACATAATAACATATACAATACTTTCTGATACCTAGTTACCTAAAATTTCTATCATGCCATACATTGCATTATCAGCAGCTGATCCTGGTTACCATGGCCAATCCATTCCTGTATGGTGTGAGGCTCTGATTCTGGACAGAGAAATCCCTCTCACACCTGGCTGTTTATATATATTTACAAAGTCAGTCCCCCATTTTTGTGAGATAAATTAGTAAGAGGGGCATACCTATCAGAATAGCTGAGTTCTGTGACTGGACCCATATTGAAGCCGACCATGTTACATCTATGGAACTAAAGACATCCATCCTATAAACTGACTGCTGTGATGCCAAGGAAGGTTGGGCTAAGCCATGTAACATAGCCCACCAGCCAAATGGCAGATTACCTGCATAGCCATGGATTACTGATCATGGCCTGCCACCAGGGTGCAGCGGATGGTGACAGAAATCTGTTCATTTACGTATAACAGTCTAAAAGAAAATGTTATTTAAAATATCTCCTATTAAATTTATGTACAGTATAGCATATTTTTAGGCAATAAGGGCCCTAAGATTTGAAAATGATTTGACATCGATCTATATGTATCTTACTTATTTCTGTATAATAATGTAATATATAGTCTTGAGTATATTAGTTAATTTCTAAAACTCTCTTAGCCAGATATGATCAGGTAGTGGTAGTAACAGTTTGATAACTATGGTTTTCTCTACCTCACAATTTTATAGGAGAGTGGCCCATGCACTGTCGGAGATGAAGAAAGTGACCCAGAGCTTATGGAGTACTTGGGAGCTAAACTCATCAAGCAATTAGGAAATAATTTGTAAGTCTACATTGGTTTAATTATTTGATGGTCGTTGGTTGTATTCAGGATGCTTTAACCGCTTGTAGTCATATCACGTCAATAAGAGAAGGGAGGGAAGTGCGGAGCCATGTTCCCTGGGTAACCCTCTACTCTTTATGAAGAAGGACATGGGATGTTTATCCTGCAAACACACAGACTTGCTTTAAGTAATCAATAATTTAATTAATTTAATTACTTATTCATTTTTATCTGGTGGTGTAGGTAGTCTTGTCTAACATAACAAGGTAACTTATGTCAGAAAAACTTGTTTACTATTATAATAAAGGTTTACTTTAGTGAACCACTATATATCCTCATGTTCAGATATGGTTTGAAACACTGGGGAGCCATCCCACCAGGTTTTCTAGGGAAGCAAACCAGGAGATTGCTTCTTCAAACCGACCTGTTTCTGGGGCCAGTTCATCATTTCCAGTACCGGTAGTGTTTCAGCAAGGTCTTTGACCCATGTGTGCACATGTAGAATGTTATTCTCGTGAAAATAAATGTCCGCCTTGTTCACTGTTTATGACACTGTTAGTAGTCGCCCTGTTCCCTTGTATTTTACAGTATGGAATGGCGAGCAGATCTATTTCCCAGAGTCATCCTCAACAAGTTGGAGAAGCGCGGTTATCGTGTCTTGGCAATGACTGGCGTGGGCCAAAGCTGCATCTGGACTCTCCACAAGGACCATGACAGACAGGCAGAGGAACCAGACCAGTATTAAGGAAGCACACACTCTACCACTGCGGACTGGCAGAGGAACCAGAACGGTGTTAAGAAAGCACAAACTCTACCATGTCGGACTGGCAGAGGAAACAAAACGGTGTTAAGAAAACATGGACGTCCGACCATAAGGAGCCGGGAAACGCGAACATTCTACCATCAGGGGCAACTAGAAAACATGATAGTCTGCACCAGTAGCAAGAGCCGAGAAAGCCCAACTGGGGTTTTGTAAAGAAAAGTGAAGTTCGCTGCACAAAGGAAGAGGCAGAGGAGCCAGACCGGTGTTAGGAAAGCCCAAACTGTTTACAGCAGAAAAAAACAGGATCCTTTATGATACATCACATGGCAAGCTGTAACATTGGTCTCTACCGGAGGATCACTGTCTCAGCTGTGTAGAGGCATGAAGAAAGAGTAAAGAGTAGGTGACATATAATTATTGTAAAAGTAATGCTCGGGATTACGGCCATGTTATGATATTGGCATCTTTTGCCGAATGTGCCACTTCAACAGAACCTCAATACAATAGTCTCAGGAAGATACAATGACGAGAAATCATTGCAGTCCACGGAGAATAAATCTTGTTCCCCCCAAAGAAACTTACCCTGGGGCGAGTTTTTGGAACCACAGAATTTAACTCGCGGATTTGCTGCAGCTACTCATTCGTGGTGCCAATAAAGGATGTTGCCTGCCTCTATTGAGAGCAGGGTGGTAGCAGGGGCCTGCAGTGTCAGGGCCACTGTTTGTCAACTTATGTTAATTGAGCTTGTATCCGCTAGCTCAATGGCGTAATCTGGATTCTGAATCTGCTAGTGGAATTCCGATTCAGAATATCAAGAGGTCCATATAATCTATGTACATTTACATTCCATTTGATGTATTAATCTGGTGCTCAATGGTGTGAATTATTACCTGATGCGTAGCAAAGTGATGTGCACCGTCCGAGCCAAGCGCTTTAGGACCACGCTAACAGACTTAGACTGCGCTAGTGCATACATGATTTTCAAGTGAAATTCTGGGATACGACTCTTCCAGCTGGCTGGTTATTGAACAACACCCCGGTAAAAAATTCTGTTAAAACTTCAACTAAAAGCGATCTTTGCTCAAAAGTCTTAGGGCGATGATGGTGGCTACGATGCTGAACTTAGTGCATATTAGTTACGCGCAACTAATTTATATTTTCTGCCTAATTATGAATTGTCCCGGACTTGTTTTGCAGGATAACTCTATATTGTTGATGAGTTAAGGCAATGAAAGTGAATTAACTAGACTGTTCTACATAATCTTATATTCATTTACATACGTTATTATTACGAACTTGTGTTTTGTATGGATACAGCTAATAATGTTAACAAAAGTACGAAAGAACTCTTGCAACTTAATGGATGATTTCATTGTTACGTCATGATGAAAAATAGTTTCACACCCACTCGATTCTTTAGGCACAAACTGCGCAGCTGGCCGGTTCCCAACACTAAAACGTTGACTACAATGAGTGCGCGTCACGCAGTTGCAGCAAGGCACCAGCGACGCTGCTTGTCTTATGGCTGGGACCAGCCTCTCCCTGCCAATCGCGGGTAACATCCATGCGTCCGTGGGATAAATATATCGTCACTGAGCCAATTCAACTATACGAGTCGCGTTGAAGGAACTGTAGTCACAATCCAACTTCGGAAAATGAACATCAGAGAAGAAAATCATTTTATTCAACAAGAACCTTTTCTAAGAAAGCTTAAGATTATAGTTTCGCAGCTCCCAGGCACCAATCTAGTGTTAATAAACTGAGAAACTAAAGTTAAAACGCTCAGTTTGAAATTAAGCTAGTGTTTCCAGCCAGGTATGGGGTGATTAGGCTACATTGTAAATATAATCAATTACGATTACTTGGAATGTCATTACGATTACAAGAAATATGAAAGTAATCGATTACATGGAATGATTACAATCATGATTACTTGCTATGGTCTTAAACCTTTAAGTGTTTGTGCCACGCAGCAAAACATATCCGATTGACCAATGCATATGAAAGATATATATCTTACAATTAATATGATACATTGCTTCTATTTTTAAAACCCAAACTCATGCCGCACGACCTCTTCAACGAGCACCACCCTTTTTCGATTTCTGAAAAGCATCGCGAATGAGCATCAGCGTGCGTGACGTCATTCATGCCCACCGTAGAGCACTGTAAAAACCGCGCTTGAATAAAGCGGGACTCTTATTCAGATTCGCGATGGAGTCATCGGAGGAGAAGGCAACCGAGGTGTCTGATAATATTGTAGAAAGTAGTGAGGGTGAAAGACAAATTGATAACGATATTGCCCTGGGTGCCGCTCCCTACCAGTTTGAGCCGTATGTACAAGCGAATGTGGCACCCGACCTTGGCGCAAATGCCGCCAGGCAAGCCCGCTTCTCTAGGGGCACAACGGTAGCAATGTTAAAATCCTTCGACGTTAGTAGGCAATCGACTGTAGCTTTTATCATAATGTGTGCGCGTACAATCATAGTGTTTATGTATTCTATTTACCTTGTTCTATCTTCTGACATCAAGAAAGTGTGTCAACACTAGATTGTTGCAGTCATATTTTCGTGAACAAATGTTGGAGCATGCATCCCGATAGTCAAAGGCCAGGCCAGTAGTAGGCGCTGAACTTTTAGGACAAAGTGGGGGGGGGGGGGGGTAGAACGTTAACAAGTGGATCTCTCATGACAGCGAGAACGACTCTTTCAGTATAACTCACGCAGGTCTCGAGCTCAGCATTTATTACATATCCATTTCAGTGGCGGATCTAGCGTGGGGGGGGGGGGGGGTTAGGGGGATGCAACCCCCCCTTGGCAGCCAGAACATACAACATACATGTTAACATACATGTTAAAGTCCCAATCTTCAGAGAGCAACCCCCCACCCCCCTTGGGAAACTGAACATACACTGTTAAAGTCGGGTTCTCCAAGCCCAAGCCCCCCCCCCCCCCCCGGTCCCAAGGAACCTGAACATTGAACATACACTGTTAAAATCGGCTTCTCTGAGCACACCCTCCCACCCCCCCGTCGCAAGTTTTTCAGAGAGCACACCCACCCCTCGGTCGGAAGTTTTCAGAGAGCAACCCCCCCCCCCCCCTTGGCAAATTCCTACATCCGCCCCTGCCAATTCGTCACAGCTCAGTCAAAATAGTTCATGCCCTCTCGTCACTTGTTTGGGCCCCCCTCCCTCCCTTGGTCGTCAATTTTCCTGAATACAGCGCCTTTTGAATCGCCGCCCGTTCTCCCTCCGGTCGGCAGTGCTTGCCACTCCCCCCCCCCCCCACCCCCCAACACTATGCAAATTTCATATAAATAATAGAAAGAAACAATGCAAGAGAAATTGAACGAAAATATTATGTTTATTACATATGAATTTCGCATGAGAATAAATGCTAACAGCTATTTGATTCAAATAACATAAGAGTACCGGTAGGTATACAATGACAAGATGTTTATAATAAGCTTTGTGCCAGTACCAAATTTTGGGGGAGCCAATAGAGTGTGTCTCGTAACTTTCGCTTTCCTGGCTGCATGATTTGTAAAGAAAGATTTTTTGATGGTGTTCACAGATTTGTGTTCATCCTTTGCAATTGGAACCTGGAAAGCAAATAAGGTAATATATCAAAACTACAAATAAGTGGTAGTGGATTCCGTAACAATTTATGGAGTATTTGATGAATGGATTACCACAGTTTTCACAATATCATCCTACACACTTTTATCATTGCTTCCATGTGAGGATTTTTGAACCCAGTTACACTTTCTCACATCATATCAAAAGAATCTTACTCAAGCTATATACTGGACTAAAATTTCCATATATCTTAATTTAAACATGATGACCGCTTTAACATCCATCCAGAGAATAAAGTGATGCATATGGTTATTTTGTGTTTGGTTTGAGGATTTAAATTGATGCATGAATTATAAGAGAGGAAAACAAATTGTAGCCTTCAAATAACTGGCACCATGAAAATAGTTTTAGGGCAATATTGCAATACTATGTTAACTAAAGAAGCCATCATAAAATCTGGATACCCAGACGCATCTTGAAAATAAGGTTCAGCAGAGATAATTAATGCCTAGTCAAAATCACTAAGGGCAATAGTTAAGAAGTTACTTTAGATGTATTTAACAGTTGAAGCTTTAGGAAAGTGACCGAACAGCAGATAACTTACATAACAATTTTAAACAAACAAAATATCAATCTGGGCCCCCCCCCCCCACCCCTCTTGTATTTTTAGTTCATTAGGATAAGATAAAGTTTGAAATAAAAATCTGACAATCAACAAATGGCATAAATAACATTGCTTATAAGAAATATAATGTAATGTACATATACCAACAGCATAGGGTATCAGTTAAATATTGGGCACTGAACAAATCCATCAAATTGAGTGAAAGTGATTTATAAAGAGACTCAATAGAAGCATTTTTAAAATAAAGGTTTCTTTAATAAATATGAATAAAGTGTATTTATTTTGTTTATCATGTTTATGGAAGTTAAAAAATCCACAATCGTCAATTCCCAGATTATATTTAAATGAAATTTACATGGGCTTTGTACTTTGTGATCAATGATTTTCATTAATCGTGAATTGAGAATCTTATTTCAACAAAAATTAAAACATTGGCAGAGCGGGGCCGCACACATTTGGCGAGAACGGTTTGATTCAGGAGTTCAGAAGCAGGCGATTCAAATACGAGCATTTTGTATGAAGCCGGGACATATTAGTCGGGAGAGTTGCGGATTTCTGATCATAAGTCATAAGGTTGTGCGTTCAATTCTCGATTGAGGGCCAAACCCATGTTATTGCATTTACTGATGGCTGCATGCAACCCTTATTTAGACTGAAAACAATGTCTTCCCCACGGTAGTCCATTAAAAATAACTCGTCGATCGCCGTCAGTTATTATAAGAAATTATGTTGAAATAGTAACTTTACTCTAAATTATACAACATATCTTTGTAATACAAATACGCTGCAGTTCTTTTTGTCTTTCTACCAGGGCAGACAGGCAAAATCCCCGGACCCAAACATTTACCAGGACAAAAGCCCCGGTCTAGATATAAATATGCACTGCTGCCAATCATGCAGGCGGAATAAACATGTTTAAGTGATACCTATAGTTTGTATATTAGTTTATTATAATTGCTGACATTAGATAAAATTATACCACCACTTAAATGCACATCGGTATATCCTTTAGTTTTAACCGTGACATTGACATTGTAACTTTGTAAAAAGTCTAAAGTACAATATTGAATATATCTACAGGAAACACGTTACAAGAAAGATGCTTTTCTGTATCACATATATAAATATATATATATATATACATATATGTATGTGTGTGTGTCTGTGGTTCGTGATATAATACAGTGCAACAACCACTGTAGATAGCCATAAGGTTACGGCCCCAAAAATACAGTGGGACAATAGCCCCGGCGGAGAGGGCGGACGTAATAAAGTAGGCCACAAAGGTATATGACATATGTGAGGTGTGGAAGGTATGTAGGGGAACATGGTGCCAAATGACCACCTTAAATTTCTTTGTATTGTTTGGAGGACAAGCAGTGCAATAAATAGAGCCAAATTTTGGTAAACTGACAACAGTAGTATTGTGAATAATATAGCTTGGATACAGCCGAGTGACACGAACCAAATTTTTACTGGGCACAAAAAACATGTTTTATGTCACAGTGGGTCATTTTGCCCCCCTAATGGGGCAAAATGGTCAGCAAATTTATTTCAGCATGTTAATGAGTGAACTGAACAGCCTAAGAAGGCAAACTCCTAACTCTCTGGAACAGTTTGACCAAGAAGGATTACACACAGGAATTCCAAAAAAAGTTTACGTCAGCAGAGGCGGATCGGGCGGGGGAACATCCCCTTCCCCCACTTTTTGCCATTTTTCAGTGCAAAATTTAGGCCATCTGAGGCGCGGAACTCAGCTTTCATGCGCAGTCCTACTGTTGAACAGACCCTGGGCGGATCCAAAGGAGGGGGGGGGCGACGGGCCCGGCCCCGGCCCCCCTTTTTAGGGCGGAAATGTATATAATTTATACCATTTACCGGCCCCCTATCCAGCATATCTGGATCCGACCCTGAAACCGGCCCCCCGGATTTAGGGAGGGGGGTGGGGCGTGTAAAAAATAAATTGCTGGGTTTGGGGGGTTCCGGGGTAAAGCCCCCCCTCTTCAACGGCAAAATCCGCTCTATGGACGCACATTTTCAAAGCCCCCTCCCCCTCCCCCCACGATCGCAAGTTTTAAAATATTCTCTCTATATTGGTATCTTCATCATAAATATCCGCTCTATATGGGTATCTTTTTCATCATAAATGTCCGCTCTATATGGTATCTTTTGCATCATAAATGTCCGCTCTATAGGAGGGGGTATCTTTTTCATCACAAATATCCGCTCTCTCAGGCATCAAGGCACCCGCGGAACCCCCGCACCAGATTTATATAATAGTGCCTCCCCCCCCCCACCCCATCTGCGTTTTATCCTGATGAGCTGTATGTATCGAATGGAGACACGATGTCGCTTGCCGCCTGCCTCAATCAACGCTTCCGGCTCCCAGGGGCGCACATCGTTTTCGTTATATTTCTGTGAAGTTCAATTATAATTGCAAGTGAACGCAATTATTTGGACAGACGGTGTCTCTCTGATGAATATACGTTATTTGGTGAAAATTCATGCATTATCCAGAGGGCTACATATGGAGATATGAAGCTAGGTGGAGTATACAGTGTAGTGTAACAGTGCGAAGAAGACAGTGTCTGATAATATACGTTATTTGGTGAAAATACGTTATTTGGTGAAAATTCATGCATTTTCCAGAGAGTTATGAGCAATATGAAATGTGGTCAGGCCGGAGGCTAGTACGAATGGTTTGCTACACAGAGATATGAATGTTGATTGGATCATATATTGAGCAATAACAGAATGTAGTGTTATAACTAATTAACCGGAACTTTACTAGCAGTTACCAAAGTGTCGCATGGATGAAACATGCCCATGCAGATGTAGGTTTCATGGCGCGAACCCACGACCTGTTGATCTGCAGGTAGCCTGTTATGTGTCCTGTTCGGTGGTCCACAGTACTCTGCAAATAAAGTAAATACGTTAAAAGTAAATTATATGCTATTTAATTGCACGGTTCTGCAACGTTTAATTAATTTATTTGGTTGGGACCACTGCATGGGGGCCATCGTTGCCTTACCAACGAGTGAACAAGACACCAGATTTCCGTGACAATGTTAAAATATACGACGTTATTTATATCACTTCACACGCTGACCTGACGCAATAATTACAAACATCTCGTCAGACACCAAGCCCCCGCCCCCCGGCATCTCTCCAGACACCATGCCCATACCAACACCCGGCACCTCGCCAGACACCAAGCCCAAACCTACTGTGGCCCATAGGTACAAAGTAGCTGCGCCCTGCAAATCAGAGCTGCGCTCTGCAAATCAGAGCTGCTCCATGCAGATCAGAGCTGCGCTCTGCAATCAGAGCTGCGCCCTGCAATCAGAGCTGCGCCCTGCAATCAGAGCTGCGCTCTGCAATCAGAGCTGCGCCCTGCAATCTGAGCTGCGCCCTGCAATCAGAGCTGCGCCCTGCAATCTGAGCTGCGCCCTGCAAATCAGAACTGCGCCCTGCAAATCGGAGCTGCGCCCTGCAATCAGAGCTGCGCCCTGCAATCTGAGCTGCGCTCTGCATTTCAGAGCCGCGCCCGAGCGGGGGTCACTCCGTAATAAATATCTGACCTGGCTTAGCGAGTTATCGCATTGGGTGGGTGTTATATTGGGGAAGGGGAGCCCTTACCCTCAGTTGACCCTGTTTGTTTGTAATTCATACATGCAGCATTACAATGTAAGCAAATAACATTTACTGTGAGTTGGCCATATTAATTTTAGATTGAACTTCAGTAATATTACAAGTTTACCAACATGTTTCTCCATTCTACTCTCCAATCCTGTGATTCCAGATAGCAATATCATTTCAACGACTAGAGATCTACTAAGAAACTGGGGCCTCGATTTCGCAGAAAATTTGATAGGAATGGTCATAAACAAGTGACATGCCAAATATTATCAAAATCGAACGGGCAGTTATTCTGTTGTTGCCTATGAAGCGCGACTAATTAGAGGTATTACGACGACAAAAACATCGTCTCGACGAGTCTTACAATTACATGCGCATCTTTATTTTAATGATACTGTAAAATGTGTCGCTTCGATTTCCCTGAAACTTCAGCATTTCATATGGATTGTTATGTGGAATTGACACGCTAAATTTACTAGCAATCGAATAGGTAGTGACCCCCCACCCCTTGATGACAAAGCCAAGAGATGCTCGTGAGGTGCACTCATGATCTTTGCAACATTGTGTTGTTTATTTCTTTATTGACGTCATAGCCACGTACAAAATGTTAATTGCTATTCCGACTGACCCAGCGCCGCAGTGTAGCTCAGTGTGTTCGTCATATCCATACTATAGGTATCTGTATATAGACTTGCCCGTTGTTTCGCCTGCCAGCTTGCGGAGGTGGATTAGATAATTAAATGGATTAAATCGGCAAATGCAAGTGTAGTCTAGCCTTGTGTTACGTTAAACTTTGTGAAACTGCATACAATCTGTCATGACTGGGGCAATGGGGGCTTATATCTTTACAATTACAGTTTTTTTTTTAGTTGTAGGAATCAGGCCCCGGATTACATAAATCTATATAAATCCTTTTTTGAATCGGCTTTAGGAATGAACCCAATCATTTCCTGCAAAGCTGTTTGTTTGCTCATCTCCAAGATATAGATCCTAACTTATAAATGTTAGCTTATGAATGTTATAAATGTTGCTAAATGTTAACAATTCTCTGACTATTTCGCCATTAAGCTTATTAGGCAACGCACATTTGCAAAACTCGCGATCTCGCATAAGGAATTTGCTTGAGAATTACTTGTGTAGGACTTAATTTACTTGTGAATGTTTGTGAAACGGTTCTCTGGTAAATTCCTTACGGAGTAATTTCTTTTTACTCAAGCAAATATATTGTTTTCCTTATAAGGAATGTTTGTAAACACGGGCCCTGTTGCTTGGCAACCCACTCGCGTACCGACTGACTTATTTCAGTTCCAGTTCAAGTGCAGTTCCAAAATGCAGGGCGCAGCTCCAAAATGCAGGCTGCAGCTCCAAATTGCAGGGCACAGGTCTGATTTGCAGTCTCGATTATTAACTTATTACATGCATTACTACAACTGAATAGAATACTTTAATTTGGATAATGTAGCGTGTACTGAACTAAATAACATTTATACCGAATCCTACTTAACGGACATTTTCAGACAAACTTATACATACCCAAAAGTCAAAACAGTTCACCTACTAGGCAGCAAAAGATATAACGTCAAACCATCAATTGACAGATTATTAGCAACTTCTCTCATTACATCCATAATAATTACTAAACATCTCTTCATACGTTGCACGCATAGTGATGATTCTTTTTACACGACTGACAACACAGACGATTATAGCCTACCAAAGGCCCAGGATACTGGATATTAGAAACGTCACTCCTCCCAGACAAGACGCTGATATAAAGAAGCTTTCTAGTCTAGCCAACAAAACACTTATTTATAAACGGGGCTGTTATAGAGGGACACGGGGAAACTGCAGCTTAATCACATTATAAAGAATGATGCAAGATTTGTTTGTTATGTTCCAATTGCAACCAATATAAATCTATGTCACATGAAATAATAGTTCTTCCACCAAATTTGCATTTCCACCAAAATTGGCCTACATGCAAATTCACAAAATATTTAGTGATTGCATATATATACGTGCCGAAAGGCACAATTAGGATAACTCTGCAGTTTCTTTGGAATCTATGTGTTGTGGCTCGAAACGATACGTACGGCGGCAGAACGCATGCTCCGGGCGCCTAAATTCCTCGACTTCCTCTTCCTCATCCTCGCCATCACTAATTTCAAATAATCGTGCGCGTATCGCTGCATCCCGATCGATGCAGAAGGACGCCGACCCTCCTATAGACGACATGCAAAAAAGAGGCGTTTACCGTATGGCGCAAAACCGGTTCATCTTGTGACATTGATGTGGCGAATAAATTGAGTGCGTATGAAATTTCGTTGTAGTGCAAATGGATCAAATATATGTAAATACATATAAGTAAGATAGTAATTTGTGATGTCACCAAGGAAAGTGTATATACACTATCCTATGATATCACTAAGTTGCGAGATCGCCGTATGTCCTTGATCTTGCTAAAGGCCACTGATCCCAACAGCAGTCTCGACGTAAAATGAGGAACAATTTTTTTTTATCTTTGCCTTCGATTGAGAAACAACTACACGAACCGGTATGGACCAAATCTGCAATCTGTAACTAACCAATCTACAATAGAAGGTCCAGAGTACAGCCCTAGCTGATACCTATATTGACGCACAGCTAGCGTGCATTCAGCTCACATGTATTCAATCCGTCTGACCATATGATCTGTTATGCCCTGTTCACACGATGCAATACGTTGTAAAGTTCATTGTGCAACATTGTGAGCATAGCGCATGTATTAAAGTCTCGGTTGGTGGCGGTGGTGATAATTTTCGAGTCAGTTGGTACACGCCAAAACGGTTTGACCGTGTGAACTGTTGACCAATCGATGCTTTGACCGTTGTTGGTCCGTGTATATACCGTCCAATCGTTTTTCGTGTTTTAAAATTATCATCGAAAAAACGAAAATCGAACCAACAATCGTTTTCAACTTTTCGTTTGTTATACCGATGTAATGCGTATTCGGTTTACCTTGGGAATATACCGGGGCTACCTTGGGGATATACCGGGGCTACCTTGGGGAGATACCGGGGCTACCTTGGGGATATACCGGGGCTACCTTGGAAATATACTGGGGCTACCAAACAAATGCGCTCATTACTTGCCATTTGACCTTCAAGTTGGGGCCCTGAGTAGTGTTGCCACCTGGGGAATACCGAATGGCAAAATTCTTTTGTTTCTTTTGATCGTGTCCGTCTAAGCCCCGCTATACCAGATCCCTAGTGTAATAAATTAATCCTTTAAAAAAACACCTGGCCTTATGCCGCTTGCGTAGACGACATATGGTTTAAGCGTGAAGCGTGAGTGAGGTATGTCAAGTTGTGTGCTGATTTTCAGGGGACGGGAACTTGCTTCGTGGGAGGCAAAAATAGCGATCCCGCTGTTATGGAACAACTAGGCGCTAAATGGAATGCACCGAGGCAAGTGAATTTGAATTATGAATACTGTCAAACGGAAGTGCACATTCGCACCTTTTATCAAAACTTACGCGAATCAGTGCCAGCAGGCGAATTCGATTGACTGCTTGTCAAATGTTACGTGTAACAGACAATTGCACGTAATATAAGATAAGATAAAATGGAATTTAATGTCGGTACCAAGGGTTGAAATGGTTAAATTATCACTTGCGCGCTATTAACCGACAATGACATGCGGACGAACTGTTTGGATAGGCATATGTATAATGCATAATAATGATCAACATCCTGTCATATAAACAACTAAACATGTTAATTACCCACCATAAAACAATTTAAAGTTCTTACTTTTGTCCAGCTAGTTTAAGCAGGCTGGGGGGAAGGGACATGACCCCCCCCCCCCCCCCATCATTGGGAACTTGAATATACTCTGTTAAAGTCGGATTCTCTCAAAGACGCTATAATTCGACTTTTATACGTCACAGCTACATCCGGCCTCATTGACAATATTTGTGGTCGAGGGACAAGTTCCGACAAGGAGGCGCAAGGAGGGACAGCGAAGCGATAACTGGCTCTGGAAATGTTCGATCTGAGACACAATGACTAAGCTTATGAAGTGGCATTTGGACAGAAGATGCGTGAAACTGTGGAATGATGATGACACAAAAGGTACAACGAAACAAAGTAGACACTTGTAACATCAAGATATATATAAGAATAATATCGGGTTACTTTGTCACTATCGTCAATGTGAGAAAGATATCGTGCTACTTTGTCAATATTGTCAATGTAAGAAAGATTTGGTGTTGCTTTGTCAATGTAAAAACGATGAGTCGCTTAGTCAATACAAATAAACATATATTGACTGCGCTTACTAGAACTGGCAGAGTAAGACAGACCTGATAAATTGTAAAGAATATAAGCAGTTTCTCATACGCGAACCATACTTGTGTCTTCTCGAGGATTTTAGACTACGGCAGATCTTAGCCAGATTCAGATGTAGGGTGCCATGGACAAGTTCGTACTGCAGGGGAGAAAACTCTATCTGTAACCTAAATATTGCCTACAACATGAAACTATTTCTTCTCTTGACGAGTGCCATATTTTAATGAAATGCCCATTGTATGACAAACTCCGCAATAATTTTTTCCCTACAAGATATTTAACGATATATGATATTATATATCTGTATATATCACAGATCACGGAAATAAGGTGCCCATCACAGCTCACGGAAATAAGGTGCCCATCACAGATCACGGAAATAAGGTGCCCATCACAGCTCACGGAAATAAGGTGCCCATCACAGCTCACGGAAATAAGGTGCCCATCACAGATCACGGAAATAAGGTGCCCATCACAGCTCACGGAAATAAGGTGCCCATCACAGCTCACGGAAATAAGGTGCCCATCACAGCTCACGGAAATAAGGTGCCCATCACAGATCACGGAAATAAGGTGCCCATCACAGATCACGAAAATAAGGTGCTCATCACAGCTCACGGAAATAAGGTGCCCATCACAGCTCACGGAAATAAGGTGCCCATCACAGATCACGGAAATAAGGTGCCCATCACAGCTCACGGAAATAAGGTGCCCATCACAGCTCACGGAAATAAGGTGCCCATCACAGATCACGGAAATAAGGTGCCCATCACAGCTCACGGAAATAAGGTGCCCATCACAGCTCACGGAAATAAGGTGCCCATCACAGATCACGGAAATAAGGTGCCCATCACAGATCACGGAAATAAGGTGCCCATCACAGCTCACGGAAATAAGGTGCCCATCACAGCTCACGGAAATAAGGTGCCCATCACAGATCACGGAAATAAGGTGCCCATCACAGATCACGGAAATAAGGTGCCCATCACAGATCACGGAAATAAGGTGCCCATCACAGATCACGGAAATAAGGTGCCCATCACAGCTCACGGAAATAAGGTGCCCATCACAGATCACGGAAATAAGGTGCCCATCACAGATCACGGAAATAAGGTGCCCATCACAGCTCACGGAAATAAGGTGCCCATCACAGCTCACGGAAATAAGGTGCCCATCACAGATCACGGAAACAAGGTGCCCATCACAGCTCACGGAAATAAGGTGCCCATCACAGATCACGGAAATAAGGTGCCCATCACAGATCACGGAAATAAGCAGACTTGATGTCATGTATAACGTTAGTAATTAAAAAGAATGTGCATGCCATAATGTGACAGCTTGTGACATTGAAAGTAAGATTGACAGTTGAAATGTTCTGGTGCTCGCCACTTGAATTATCGTTTATTACGACATGGCTTAATGACAAGATACAATAAATCTCGTTTCGCACGTAGCCGATAGTAATAGGGTTAGATATGGCAATAATCTAGCTCCTTTTGCCTTATTTCACGATTTAACCAACAATCAACAGTAGATTGCATAATCACGATGCTGGTACGGTAGCACTTTGTTTACGTAAACATCTACGGGGCAAAACTAAGTTAAACAGTAAGACAATGGTTTGTTCGTCTTTCTAAGCAAATCCAAAGAGCTGAATATAGTCTTGATTCTCTAAAATCGTCATTCGTCGGTTATCAGGGCTAAATATCTACCCAGCTGTAAATTCCCGAAGAGGCGGGGGTGGGGGGGGGGCGGGGGCACTGTTATACAAATATGGTGGAGGGGTTCGGCGGGTGACTTGATACCTGAGAGTGAATATTTGTGATAAAAAATATAGCCTTCCGGGCGGATTTTGGCGGTATAAATGCCCCGACCAAGCGGATTTTTTGCAATAAAACGCCTCGATTTGGGCGGTGAAAAAGTGGGGAGGGTTTCAGCGGAACCCGCCTAAACTTGGATTGGCAGATGGTGTGAATGCTTGGTTTATCATGACCGAGAGAGAAATACCATGTGAATGGTTTGTCATAACCAGCAGAAGGCATGCGCAAACGGTGTGCAAAAGAACTTTTTGCAACGTTAAAACGCATTTATGGGGGCTAGTCGATTATCGGTCATTATTGTACGATCGACCTATATGTATTATGGAACAAGGTGGGCTTTTTTATTTTCCTGTTTCATTCCAATCTGTGATAATCAGTGTTTTGCTTTTTCCCACCCACCATCCCTGTAATCGCGATTCATATAGGGTTTATATCCCTACGCGCCTGTTCGCTGTTCGCTATTTTGTGTGTGATGTCAACCGTGGCTCGCTAGTACGTCCGCGCGCGATATAAATAAACCGCGCAGTTTTATGTTGAAATCGTTGTTTTACAGACTCAAAGAGATACAAAACATATATGCATCGTAATTTTGCGATGCGTTTAGTCTTGTCTTGTCTAGTCTTCTAAAATGTAACAAATCTAAGATGGCGCATGTAAGTATATTGCTTGAACACCACAGCACTTTGTGAACACTTCTTATGTCATGATCGTGAAGGGAATGCCGGACGGTGGAGGACCGGGGGCTGGGGGTTTGACTTAATAGCAATTCATTATCGCTTCACGAAAATACGACATCACGTTTTATTCAGGTAACATTGCGCAATACATCGCTTAGGGTTTACTGTGAACCCCCGCCTATCTCACATTCGGGTAACACTTATACACGAACAACATAAATACATAATCATAGACATAAATGAAGAGTTTAGTTTGGTCTATCCCCATTTGCTTGTCCCGGGAGGTGTCTTGGTCTAATGTCAGTGGGTGCACAGGTTGCCTAAGACATAACTTCATTTCATGCGCCGTTGTCCTAGTTTCGGGTAGGTGGGGTCGATGTATGCTGAGCAGTCTTAATAAGTGTTTACCCGAAAGGTATATATTCGCATATTTATGGCTCAGAAAAACACTTGAGATATGTGTCTATATGAGCGTGAGTTCATTGAGTCAAGGCCATCAGGCCCAAACTACATATAGACATAATAGTAAATATTCGTAAAACATGTGAAATTTGTAGTTACCTTAGATTACCGATGGGTTATATTGAAAATATAAGAGGCACTAAGTGGAAGTAATGTAAATATTTGCGTCGCATGTGGCTATACGTGGGGAGTTTACTAATGTCTTCTGTGAGTGGCGACTACTATGGATCCACTTAAACTACGACATAAAATCCAACGTACTTAAGTGGGTGGGCTGGTCTGAAATAGGGAGCTTCAAGTAGAACACATTGCGATAATGGGGAGGCTCAAAGGTTAAGGACGATTTATTATAGTTGCGCACGGAATAGTTGCGCATATATAACGGGGTCGGGGGAGGGGAGGGAATACACTTTGCCTAGGTATTACGAGTGGGGGAGGGGGGGGGGGTAACACCAAAACGACAGTGGGAAGGGGGTTAGTGCACAGTGGGGCGTACAGTTTGCATTGACAAATGTCAATCTCGTTTACAAAATGAAGGGGGGGAGGGGGAGGGGCATAACTCCAAGTCGTTTTGCTGTGATTGTAATTGTTTGGTCAATATTGAGCCAGGATAAGTATATTTCGTGATTGTATACAATGGCATGAAGTTCTGTAGTTTGAATTGGCTCCATTTCCATACTAGCCTGAACTGACCTAGAACAACAGCTTCCACACACAGAAACGTGAAGCCTGGCGACGGACAAGAAGACGAACGCCTATGTTTGCAAAAAACGGACGACACATGATGAACGCTGACGCGGAGGCGGATGCAACAAAACGGACCGTTGTCCCTTGCTTAGTAGAAGGGAACGTCACCTGCCTTTCGATGGGTAAAACAATTCCTGTAACCTTGACCTTTGGGCTATATAACCCAGTAACATAATTAGACCTAAGGTAGTATGCTACATTTCAAAACTTATGGTAAAAGATTGCAAAAGTTTCACCAGATACATCCTTTTATATGCTTATTACAGCGCAATAATAAAAAAAAGTTTTAACAAATTGGCCGAAAGTCCTGATATTTTTAGGTTATATTATTTCCTGTTATTTACGTCGTTATTAACAGACTCACGGACACACAGACAGACCAACAGTACGCATTGCCAACCCTTTAATCAACTCCGGTGCCACTACATGGCACTGCCATGAACCTATCAGAAGACGTATTACCAAAGCAGCCGACACAGCCAGCTGACCAAGGCAGCGAGCCGGGAGGAAGTTGACGCTGGTTCCCTGATACGCAAGTCTCGAAAACTTGCAAAAGCGTACAAATGGGTCAGGGAACCAGCACATTTCATTGTAAAATGGGCGATGATGGTTTGCGGCCTTCTTGCGGCACCACTCTCTGCCTTGGACTCACTCCGCTAAGGCTCCATTATATAAGCGGAGCTTGCATAGCGCCACCTAGCGAATGGGAGCTTGTGCGGCACCAGCGTGTGGTGCCAGGGCCGAGTTCCGCATCACGGTCGACCGCCGCGTACAATTTTGGTCACTGAACTCGCCGTGGAACGACAATGGTCATATACCTACCTCCTAACCACGCGCTTTATCGCCCTTTAGCGTGGCAACAGTGAGCATGTAGATGCGGGTCCCGCTACACCTATAAACCAAGAGCAAACCAACACATACGATGAGCGACGTCGAGCAGGAGGGCGATGGCCAACTAGGGACGGAGGCCCGCCTCCCCCGCATGGACTTACATCTACAGGCAATGAAAGGGAAACAAAGTGGGCGGAAATACTACAATTATTGTCTGGTAAATCAAACCCAACCGTCCAGTCCAGTCAAGCGGGAGGAGCTGTTGCCGAGAATGAAAGGCGCACCTCAGGGATGGCATCGAGGTCCAGCATTTACAGAGCGCCACCTCTCCAAAGACCAGAATTTAGCCATAAAATGTCCCGGGGAGCATGGCGGACAAGCACTGCCAAATGGCATATCTACCGATCTTCGCTGCACATTCCCCCATCCGAAGAGGCCACGCGGCTGTATCTATGCTGTGACCAACCTCTATAAACTGCACTCCTGAACAAACGTCCCCAGCTTACCACGTGTACCGGATCAGGTCTCCTCGAACTGATGCAGGAAACAGCATTTAAGGATACTAATCCTGCAGTGTTCCGACGTCAGTTTCACAGCACAATACAACACATTGGAGAAGACATCAAAAGCTTTGCGGACAGGTTAGAACAAATAGCATTGGATTGTGACTTTTCAATTTGTGTAACAGTTGCAGCACAACAGCCTCGTATTGAGAATCTCAACAGAGAGACCAGCTGATGAGTAGTTTGGCAGATGAATATGTGCGGAAAGAGGCATATGCCAAAGCTAAGTGCTACCCAGGTCTATCAGATATGGCACATTTTTTCTCTGAGATGAAACAGTCAGCCAAACCCATTGGCTGCGACCGCTGGCACCCCAACGGGCTCATCAATAGAAACCTTCAGATCTGACTACCGAAAACATCAATCGCTCAGCCAAGAACACCAGCTCAAGAAACGCCGATGCAGATGGAGTGGAAAACCAAGAGAAATTGCTATCCTCGAAAAGAGAAATGCCCGGATGAAGGTTACACCTGCGAGAAATGTGATCGAAAGGCCACCTGACTGGGGCGTGGAAAGCAACGCCAAGGAAGCCACTGTGATAGAATCACTCTCTGTCGAAACAGTTCAACAGGTCGGAAGTATACAATGGAACATTCGTCCCATGCACACCAGCAGAGAAACCGCGAGTCTGGATCAGCATGTCCCCACACGTGTCCGAGAACCGCGAGCCTGGATCAGCATGTCCCCACACGTGTCCGAGAACCGCGAGCCTGGATCAGCATGTCCCCACACGTGTCCGAGAACCGCGAGTCTGGATCAGCATGTCCCTACACGTGTCCGAGAACCGCGAGTCTGGATCAGCATGTCCCCACACGTGTCCGAGAACCGCGAGCCTGGATCAGCATGTCCCCACACGTGTCCAAGAACCGCGAGCCTTGATCAGCATGTCCCCACACGTGTCCGAGAACCGCGAGCCTGGATCAGCATGTCCCCACACGTGTCCGAGAACCGCGAGTCTGGATCAGCATGTCCCCACACGTGTCCGAGAACCGCGAGTCTGGATCAGCATGTCCCCACACGTGTCCGAGAACCGCGAGTCTGGATCAGCATGTCCCCACACGTGTCCGAGAACCGCGATCCTGGATCAGCATGTCCCCACACGTGTCCGAGAACCGCGAGCCTGGATCAGCATGTCCCCACACGTGTCCGAGAACCGCGAGTCTGGATCAGCATGTCCCCACACGTGTCCGAGAAACGCGAGCCTGGATCAGCATGTCCCCACACGTGTCCGAGAACCGCGAGCCTGGATCAGCATGTCCCCACACGTGTCCGAGAACCGCGAGTCTGAATCAGCATGTCCCCACACGTGTCCGAGAACCGCGAGCCTGGATCAGCATGTCCCCACACGTGTCCGAGAACCGCGAGTCTGGATCAGCATGTCCCCACACGTGTCCGAGAACCGCGAGCCTGGATCAGCATGTCCCCACACGTGTCCGAGAACCGCGAGTCTGGATCAGCATGTCCCCACACGTGTCCGAGAACCGCGAGCCTGGATCAGCATGTCCCCACACGTGTCCGAGAACCGCGAGCCTGGATCAGCATGTCCCCACACGTGTCCGAGAACCGCGAGCCTGGATCAGCATGTCCCCACACGTGTCCGAGAACCGCGAGCCTGGATCAGCATGTCCCCACACGTGTCCGAGAACCGCGAGCCTGGATCAGTATGTCCCCACACGTGTCCGAGAACCGCGAGCCTGTATCAGCATGTCCCCACACGTGTCCGAGAACCGCGAGCCTGGATCAGCATGTCCCCACATGTGTCCGAGAACCGCGAGCCTGGATCAGCATGTCTCCACACGTGTCCGAGAACCGCGAGCCTGGATCAGTATGTCCCCACACGTGTCCGTGAAACCGCGAGCCTGTATCAGCATGTCCCCACACGTGTCCGAGAACCGCGAGCCTGAATCAGCATGTCCCCACATGTGTCCGAGAACCGCGAGCCTGGATCAGCATGTCCCCTCACGTGTCCGAGAACCGCGAGCCTGGATCAGCATGTCCCCACACGTGTCCAAGAACCGCGAGCCTGGATCAGCATGTCCCCACACGTGTCCGAGGACCGCGAGCCTAGATCAGCATGTCCCCACATGTGTCCGAGAACCGCGAGCCTGGATCAGCATGTCCCCACACGTGTCCGAGAACCGCGAGCCTGGATCAGCATGTCCCCACATGTGTCCGAGAACCGTGAGCCTGGATCAGCATGTCCCCACACGTGTCCGAGAACCGCGAGCCTGGATGAGCATGTCCCCACATGTGTCCGAGAACCGCGAGCCTGGATCAGCATGTCCCCTCACGTGTCCGAGAACCGCGAGCCTGGATCAGCATGTCCCCACACGTGTCCAAGAACCGCGAGCCTGGATCAGCATGTCCCCACACGTGTCCGAGGACCGCGAGCCTAGATCAGCATGTCCCCACATGTGTCCGAGAACCGCGAGCCTGGATCAGCATGTCCCCACACGTGTCCGAGAACCGCGAGCCTGGATCAGCATGTCCCCACATGTGTCCGAGAACCGTGAGCCTGGATCAGCATGTCCCCACACGTGTCCGAGAACCGCGAGCCTGGATCAGTATGTCCCCACACGTGTCCGAGAACCGCGAACCTGTATCAGAATTTCCCCACATGTGTCCGAGAACCGCGAGCCTGGATCAGCATGTACCCACACGTGTCCGAGAACCGCGAGCCTGGATCAGTATGTCCCCACACGTGTCCGAGAACCGCGAGCCTGTATCAGCATGTCCCCACACGTGTCCGAGAACCGCGAGCCTGGATCAGCATGTCCCTACACGTGTCCGAGAACCGCGAGCCTGGATCAGCATGTCCCTACACGTGTCCGAGAACCGCGAGCCTGGATCAGCATGTCCCCACACGTGTCCGAGAACCGCGAGCTTGGATCAGCCTGTCCCCACACGTGTCCGAGAACCGCGAGCCTGGATCAGCATGTCCCCACATGTGTCCGAGAACCGCGAGCCTGGATCAGCATGTCCCCACACGTGTCCGAGAACCGCGAGCCTGGATCAGTATGTCCCCACACGTGTCCGAGAACCGCGAGCCTGGATCAGCATGTCCCCACATGTGTCCGAGAACCGCGAGCCTGGATCAGCATGTCCCCACACGTGTCCGAGAACCGCGAGCCTGGATCAGCATGTCCCCACATGTGTCCGAGAACCGCGAGCCTGGATCAGCATGTCCCCACATGTGTCCGAGAACCGCGAGCCTGGATCAGCATGTCCCCACACGTGTCCGAGAACCGCGAGCCTGGATCAGCATGTCCCAACACGTGTCCGAGAACCGCGAGCCTGGATCAGCATGTCCCCACACGTGTCCGAGAACCGCGAGCCTGGATCAGCATGTCCCCAAACGTGTCCGAGAACCGCGAGCCTGGATCAGCATGTCCCCACATGTGTCCGAGAACCGCGAGCCTGGATCAGCATGTCCCCACATGTGTCAGAGAACCGCGAGCCTGAATCAGCATGTCCCTAAACGTGTCCGAGAACCGCGAGCCTGGATCAGCATGTCCCCACATGTGTCCGAGAACCGCGAGCCTGGATCAGCATGTCCCCACATGTGTCCGAGAACCGCAAGCCTGAATCAGCATGTCCCTAAACGTGTCCGAGAACCGCGAGTCTGGATCAGCATGTCCCCACATGTGTCCGAGAACCGCGAGCCTGGATCAGCATGTCCCCACACGTGTCCGAGAACCGCGAGCCTGGATCAGCATGTCCCCACACGTGTCCGAGAACCGCGAGCCTGGATCAGCATGTCCCAACACGTGTCCGAGAACCGCGAGCCTGGATCAGCATGTCCCCACACGTGTCCGAGAACCGCGAGCCTGGATCAGCATGTCCCCAAACGTGTCCGAGAACCGCGAGCCTGGATCAGCATGTCCCCACATGTGTCCGAGAACCGCGAGCCTGGATCAGCATGTCCCCACATGTGTCAGAGAACCGCGAGCCTGAATCAGCATGTCCCTAAACGTGTCCGAGAACCGCGAGCCTGGATCAGCATGTCCCCACATGTGTCCGAGAACCGCAAGCCTGAATCAGCATGTCCCTAAACGTGTCCGAGAACCGCGAGCCTGGATCAGCATGTCCCCACATGTGTCCGAGAACCGCGAGCCTGAATCAGCATGTCCCTAAACGTGTCCGAGAACCGCGAGTCTGGATCAGCATGTCCCCACATGTGTCCGAGAACCGCGAGCCTGGATGAGCATGTCCCCACATGTGTCCGAGAACCGCGAGCCTGGATCAGCATGTCCCCACACGTGTCCGAGAACCGCGAGCCTGGATCAGCATGTCCCCAAACGTGTCCGAGAACCGCGAGCCTGGATCAGCATGTCCCCACATGTGTCCGAGAACCGCGAGCCTGGATCAGCATGTCCCCACATGTGTCAGAGAACCGCGAGCCTGAATCAGCATGTCCCTAAACGTGTCCGAGAACCGCGAGCCTGGATCAGCATGTCCCCACATGTGTCCGAGAACCGCAAGCCTGAATCAGCATGTCCCTAAACGTGTCCGAGAACCGCGAGCCTGGATCAGCATGTCCCCACATGTGTCCGAGAACCGCGAGCCTGAATCAGCATGTCCCTAAACGTGTCCGAGAACCGCGAGTCTGGATCAGCATGTCCCCACATGTGTCCGAGAACCGCGAGCCTGGATGAGCATGTCCCCACATGTGTCCGAGAACCGCGAGCCTGGATCAGCATGTCCCCTCACGTGTCCGAGAACCGCGAGCCTGGATCAGCATGTCCCCACACGTGTCCGAGAACCGCGAGCCTGGATCAGCATGTCCCCACACGTGTCCGAGGACCGCGAGCCTAGATCAGCATGTCCCCACATGTGTCCGAGAACCGCGAGCCTGGATCAGCATGTCCCCACACGTGTCCGAGAACCGCGAGCCTGGATCAGCATGTCCCCACATGTGTCCGAGAACCGTGAGCCTGGATCAGCATGTCCCCACACGTGTCCGAGAACCGCGAGCCTGGATCAGTATGTCCCCACACGTGTCCGAGAACCGCGAACCTGTATCAGAATTTCCCCACATGTGTCCGAGAACCGCGAGCCTGGATCAGCATGTACCCACACGTGTCCGAGAACCGCGAGCCTGGATCAGTATGTCCCCACACGTGTCCGAGAACCGCGAGCCTGTATCAGCATGTCCCCACACGTGTCCGAGAACCGCGAGCCTGGATCAGCATGTCCCTACACGTGTCCGAGAACCGCGAGCCTGGATCAGCATGTCCCTACACGTGTCCGAGAACCGCGAGCCTGGATCAGCATGTCCCCACACGTGTCCGAGAACCGCGAGCCTGGATCAGCCTGTCCCCACACGTGTCCGAGAACCGCGAGCCTGGATCAGCATGTCCCCACATGTGTCCGAGAACCGCGAGCCTGGATCAGCATGTCCCCACACGTGTCCGAGAACCGCGAGCCTGGATCAGTATGTCCCCACACGTGTCCGAGAACCGCGAGCCTGGATCAGCATGTCCCCACATGTGTCCGAGAACCGCGAGCCTGGATCAGCATGTCCCCACACGTGTCCGAGAACCGCGAGCCTGGATCAGCATGTCCCCACATGTGTCCGAGAACCGCGAGCCTGGATCAGCATGTCCCCACATGTGTCCGAGAACCGCGAGCCTGGATCAGCATGTCCCCACACGTGTCCGAGAACCGCGAGCCTGGATCAGCATGTCCCAACACGTGTCCGAGAACCGCGAGCCTGGATCAGCATGTCCCCACATGTGTCCGAGAACCGCAAGCCTGAATCAGCATGTCCCTAAACGTGTCCGAGAACCGCGAGTCTGGATCAGCATGTCCCCACATGTGTCCGAGAACCGCGAGCCTGGATGAGCATGTCCCCACATGTGTCCGAGAACCGCGAGCCTGGATCAGCATGTCCCCTCACGTGTCCGAGAACCGCGAGCCTGGATCAGCATGTCCCCACACGTGTCCGAGAACCGCGAGCCTGGATCAGCATGTCCCCACACGTGTCCGAGGACCGCGAGCCTAGATCAGCATGTCCCCACATGTGTCCGAGAACCGCGAGCCTGGATCAGCATGTCCCCACACGTGTCCGAGAACCGCGAGCCTGGATCAGCATGTCCCCACATGTGTCCGAGAACCGTGAGCCTGGATCAGCATGTCCCCACACGTGTCCGAGAACCGCGAGCCTGGATCAGTATGTCCCCACACGTGTCCGAGAACCGCGAACCTGTATCAGAATTTCCCCACATGTGTCCGAGAACCGCGAGCCTGGATCAGCATGTACCCACACGTGTCCGAGAACCGCGAGCCTGTATCAGCATGTCCCCACACGTGTCCGAGAACCGCGAGCCTGGATCAGCATGTCCCTACACGTGTCCGAGAACCGCGAGCCTGGATCAGCATGTCCCTACACGTGTCCGAGAACCGCGAGCCTGGATCAGCATGTCCCCACACGTGTCCGAGAACCGCGAGCCTGGATCAGCCTGTCCCCACACGTGTCCGAGAACCGCGAGCCTGGATCAGCATGTCCCCACATGTGTCCGAGAACCGCGAGCCTGGATCAGCATGTCCCCACACGTGTCCGAGAACCGCGAGCCTGGATCAGTATGTCCCCACACGTGTCCGAGAACCGCGAGCCTGGATCAGCATGTCCCCACATGTGTCCGAGAACCGCGAGCCTGGATCAGCATGTCCCCACACGTGTCCGAGAACCGCGAGCCTGGATCAGCATGTCCCCACACGTGTCCGAGAACCGCGAGCCTGGATCAGCATGTCCCCACACGTGTCCGAGAACCGCGAGCCTGGATCAGCATGTCCCCACACGTGTCCGAGAACGGCAAGCCTGGATCAGCATTTCCCCACACGTGTCCGAGAACCGCGAGCCTGGATCAGCATGTCCCCACATGTGTCCGATAACCGCAAGCCTGAATCAGCATGTTCCTAAACGTGTCCGAGAACCGCGAGTCTGGATCAGCATGTCCCCACATGTGTCCGAGAACCGCGAGCCTGGATCAGCATGTCCTCACATGTGTCAGAGAACCGCGAGCCTGGATCAGCATGTCCCCACACGTGTCCGAGAACCGCGAGCCTGGATCAGCATGTCCCCACACGTGTCCGAGAACCGCGAGCCTGGATCAGCATGTCCCCACACGTGTCCGAGAACCGCGAGCCTGGATCAGCATGTCCCCACATGTGTCCGAGAACCGCGAGCCTGGATCAGCATGTCCCCACACGTGTCCGAGAACCGCGAGCCTGGATCAGCATGTCCCCACACGTGTCCGAGAACCGCGAGCCTGGATCAGCATGTCCACACATGTGTCCGAGAACCGCGAGCCTGGATCAGCATGTCCCCACACGTGTCCGAGAACCGCGAGCCTGGATCAGCATGTCCCCACATGTGTCCGAGAACCGCGAGCCTGGATCAGCATGTCCCCACACGTGTCCGAGAACCGCGAGCCTGGATCAGTATGTCCCCACACGTGTCCGAGGACCGCGAGCCTGTATCAGCATGTCCCCACATGTGTCCGAGAACCGCGAGCCTGGATCAGCATGTACCCACACGTGTCCGAGAACCGCGAGCCTGGATCAGCATGTCCCCACACGTGTCCGAGAACCGCGAGCCTGGATCAGCATGTCCCCACATGTGTCCGAGAACCGCGAGCCTGGATCAGCATGTCCCCACACGTGTCCGAGAACCGCGAGCCTGGATCAGCATGTCCCCACATGTGTCCGAGAACCGCGAGCCTGGATCAGCATGTCCCCACACGTGTCCGAGAACCGCGAGCCTGGATCAGTATGTCCCCACACGTGTCCGAGAACCGCGAGCCTGTATCAGCATGTCCCCACACGTGTCCGAGAACCGCGAGCCTGGATCAGCATGTCCCTACACGTGTCCGAGAACCGCGAGCCTGGATCAGCATGTCCCAACACGTGTCCGAGAACCGCGAGCCTGGATCAGCATGTCCCCACACGTGTCCGAGAACCGCGAGCCTGGATCAGCATGTCCCCACATGTGTCCGAGAACCGCGAGCCTGGATCAGCATGTCCCCACACGTGTCCGAGAACCGCGAGCCTGGATCAGTATGTCCCCACACGTATCCGAGAACCGCGAGCCTGGATCAGCATGTCCCCACATGTGTCCGAGAACCGCGAGCCTGGATCAGCATGTCCCCACACGTGTCCGAGAACCGCGAGTCTGGATCAGCATGTCCCCACACGTGTTCGAGAACCGCGAGCCTCGATCAGCATGTCCCCACACGTGTCCGAGAACCGCGAGCCTGGATCAGCATGTCCCCACACGTGTCCGAGAACGGCAAGCCTGGATCAGCATGTCCCCACACGTGTCCGAGAACCGCGAGCCTGGATCAGCATGTCCCCACATGTGTCCGATAACCGCAAGCCTGAATTAGCATGTCCCTAAACGTGTCCGAGAACCGCGAGTCTGGATCAGCATGTCCCCACATGTGTCCGAGAACCGCGAGCCTGGATCAGCATGTCCTCACATGTGTCCGAGAACCGCGAGCCTGGATCAGCATGTCCCCACATGTGTCCGAGAACCGCGAGCCTGAATCAGCATGTCCCTAAACGTGTCCGAGAACCGCGAGCCTGGATCAGCATGTCCCCACATGTGTCCGAGAACCGCGAGCCTGGATCAGCATGTCCTCACATGTGTCCGAGAACCGCGAGCCTGAATCAGCATGTCCCTAAACGTGTCCGAGAACCGCGAGCCTGGATCAGCATGTCCCCACATGTGTCCGAGAACCGCGAGCCTGGATCAGCATGTCCTCACATGTGTCCGAGAACCGCGAGCCTGGATCAGCATGTCCCCACATGTGTTCGAGAACCGCGAGCCTGGATCATCATGTCCCCACATGTGTCCGAGAACCGCGAGCCTGGATCAGCATGTCCCCACATGTGTCCGAGAACCGCGAGCCTGGATCAGCATGTCCCCACATGTGTCCGAGAACCGCGAGCCTGGATCAGCATGTCCCCACATGTGTCCGAGAACCGCGAGCCTGGATCAGCATGTCCCCACATGTGTTCGAGAACCGCGAGCCTGGATCATCATGTCCCCACACGTGTCCGAGAACCGCGAGCCTGGATCAGCATGTCCCCACATGTGTCCGAGAACCGCGAGCCTGGATCAGCATGTCCCCACATGTGTCCGAGAACCGCGAGCCTGGATCAGCATGTCCCCACATGTGTTCGAGAACCGCGAGCCTGGATCATCATGTCCCCACACGTGTCCGAGAACCGCGAGCCTGGATCAGCATGTCCCCACATGTGTCCGAGAACCGCGAGCCTGGATCAGCATGTCCCCACATGTGTTCGAGAACCGCGAGCCTGGATCATCATGTCCCCACACGTGTCCGAGAACCGCGAGCCTGGATCAGCATGTCCCCACATGTGTCCGAGAACCGCGAGCCTGGATCAGCATGTCCCCACATGTGTCCGAGAACCGCGAGCCTGGATCAGCATGTCCCCACATGTGTCCGAGAACCGCGAGCCTGGATCAGCATGTCCTCACATGTGTCCGAGAACCGCGAGCCTGGATCAGCATGTCCCTAAACGTGTCCGAGAACCGCGAGCCTGGATTAGCATAGCCCCACATGTGTCCGAGAACCGCGAGCCTGGATCAGCATGTCCCCACATGTGTCAGAGAACCGCGAGCCTGGATCAGCATGTCCCCACATGTGTCCGAGAACCGCAATCCTGGATCAGCATGTCCTCACATGTGTCCGAGAACCGCGAGCCTGGATCAGCATGTCCCCACATGTGTCCGAGAACCGCGAGCCTGGATCAGCATGTCCCCACATGTGTCCGAGAACCGCGAGCCTGGATCAGCATGTCCCCAGACGTGTCCGAGAACCGCGAGCCTGGATCAGCATGTCCCCACATGTGTCCGAGAACCGCGAGCCTGGATCAGCATGTCCCCAGACGTGTCCGAGAACCGCGAGCCTGGATCAGCATGTCCTCACATGTGTCCGAGAACCGCGAGCCTGGATCAGCATGTCCCCACACGTGTCCGAGAACCGCGAGCCTAGATCAGCATGTCCCAACATGTGTCCGAGAACCGCGAGCCTGGATCAGCATGTCCCCACATGTGTCCGAGAACCGCGAGCCTGGATCAGCATGTCCCCACATGTGTCCGAGAACCGCGAGCCTGGATCAGCATGTCCCCACATGTGTCCGAGAACCGCGAGCCTGGATCAGCATGTCCCCACATGTGTCCGAGAACCGCGAGCCTGGATCAGCATGTCCCCACATGTGTCCGAGAACCGCGAGCCTGGATCAGCATGTCCCCACATGTGTCCGAGAACCGCGAGCCTGGATCAGCATGTCCCCAGACGTGTCCGAGAACGACATCCGCGGTCCACCCTCCAAGAGGCCCGGCCGCCTCGAAACACGACGGATAGATTCATTGGCAGATTCAGGTGCTCAGATAAGCGCTGCAGGGACATCATTCATTTCCCGCATGAACTGTGACAGGGGCAACTTGCTACGGGGAAAAAGTACCAGGATCACAACAGCCAACGGCCGTGTTTTCGAGTGCCTTGGATTCCTCCCAGTGCTCATGCCATGGCATGGATGCCAAGCTATCCAATCGGTCTTCATATACCCGGCCACGAGTGACGTTTATGTTGGGTTTTCGGCGATGAAAGACCTTGGGATACTGCCAAAGTCATTCACGGACAAAAGTCATATATCCGGAAAGGAAGGTCAGATGAACGGTACCCACGACGAGCCGGTCTCGGTCCAGACGCGAGCGAACCCACCTGCCAGGCCCGATGTCGAGCCTACCGAAGCCACCTGCCAGGCCCGATGTCACGCCATTCGAGCCTACCGAGGCCACCTGCCAGGTCCGATGTCACGCCATTCGAGCCTACCGAAGCCACCTGCCAGGCCCGATGTCACGCCATTCGAGCCTACCGAGGCCACCTGCCAGGCCCGATGTCACGCCATTCGAGCCTACCGAAGCCACCTGCCAGGCCCGATGTCACGCCATTCGATCCTACCGAAGCCATCTGCCAGGTCCGATGTCACGCCATTCGAGCCTACCGAAGCCACCTGCCAGGCCCGATGTCACGCCATTCGAGCCTACCGAAGCCACCTGCCAGGCCCGATGTCACGCCATTCGAGCCTACCGAAGCCACCTGCCAGGTCCGATGTCACGCCATTCGAGCCTACCGAAACCACCTGCCAGGCCTGATGTCACGCCATTCGAGCCTACGGAAGCCACCTGCCAGGCCCGATGTCACGCCATTCGAGCCTACCGAAGCCACCTGCCAGGCCCGATGTCACGCCATTCGAGCCTACCGAAGCCACCTGCCAGGCCCGATGTCACGCCATTCGAGCCTACCGAAGCCACCTGCCAGGCCCGATGTCACGCCATTCGAGCCTACCGAAGCCACCTGCCAGGCCCGATGTCACGCCATTCGAGCCTACCGAAGCCACCTGCCAGGCCTGATGTCACGCCATTCGAGCCTACGGAAGCCACCTGCCAGGCCCGATGTCACGCCATTCGAGCCTACCGAAGCCACCTGCCAGGCCCGATGTCACGCCATTCGAGCCTACCGAAGCCACCTGCCAGGCCCGATGTCACGCCATTCGAGCCTACCGAGGCCACCTGCCAGGTCCGATGTCACGCCATTCGAGCCTACGGAAGCCACCTGCCAGGCCCGATGTCACGCCATTCGAGCCTACCGAAGCCACCTGCCAGGCCCGATGTCACGCCATTCGAGCCTACGGAAGCCACCTGCCAGGCCCGATGTCACGCCATTCGAGCCTACCGAACCCACCTGCCAGGCCTGATGTCACGCCATTCGAGCCTACCGAACCCACCTGCCAGGCCCGATGTCACGCCATTCGAGCCTACTGAAGCCACCTGCCAGGCCTGATGTCACGCCATTCGAGCCTACGGAAGCCACCTGCCAGGCCCGATGTCACGCCATTCGAGCCTACCGAAGCCACCTGCCAGGCCCGATGTCACGCCATTCGAGCCTACCGAAGCCACCTGCCAGGCCCGATGTCACGCCATTCGAGCCTACCGAGGCCACCTGCCAGGTCCGATGTCACGCCATTCGAGCCTACGGAAGCCACCTGCCAGGCCCGATGTCACGCCATTCGAGCCTACGGAAGCCACCTGCCAGGCCTGATGTCACGCCATTCGAGCCTACCGAAGCCACCTGCCAGGCCCGATGTCACGCCATTCGAGCCTACGGAAGCCACCTGCCAGGCCCGATGTCACGCCATTCGAGCCTACGGAAGCCACCTGCCAGGCCCGATGTCACGCCATTCGAGCCTACCGAGGCCACCTGCCAGGCCCGATGTCACGCCATTCGAGCCTACCGAAGCCACCTGCCAGGCCCGATGTCACGCCATTCGAGCCTACCGAGGCCACCTGCCAGGTCCGATGTCACGCCATTCGAGCCTACGGAAGCCACCTCCCAGGCCTGATGTCACGCCATTCGAGCCTACCGAAGCCACCTGCCAGGCCCGATGTCACGCCATTCGAGCATACGGAAGCCACCTGCCAGGCCCGATGTCACGCCATTCGAGCCTACCGAGGCCACCTGCCAGGCCCGATGTCACGCCATTCGAGCCTACGGAAGCCACCTGCCAGGCCCGATGTCACGCCATTCGAGCCTACCGAGGCCACCTGCCAGGCCCGATGTCACGCCATTCGAGCCTACGGAAGCCACCTGCCAGGTCCGATGTCACGCCATTCGAGCCTACGGAAGCCACCTGCCAGGCCTGATGTCACGCCATTCGAGCCTACCGAAGCCACCTGCCAGGCCCGATGTCACGCCATTCGAGCCTACCGAACCCACCTGCCAGGCCTGATGTCACGCCATTCGAGCCTACCGAACCCACCTGCCAGGCCCGATGTCACGCCATTCGAGCCTACCGAAGCCACCTGCCAGGCCCGATGTCACGCCATTGGAGCCTACCGAAGCCACCTGCCAGGCCTGATGTCACGCCATTCGAGCCTACCGAACCCACCTGCCAGGCCTGATGTCACGCCATTCGAGCCTACCGAAGCCACCTGCCAGGCCTGATGTCACGCCATTCGAGCCTACCGAACCCACCTGCCAGGCCTGATGTCACGCCATTCGAGCCTACCGAAGCCACCTGCCAGGCCCGATGTCACGCCATTCGAGCCTACCGAAGCCACCTGCCAGGCCCGATGTCACGCCATTCGAGCCTACGGAAGCCACCTGCCAGGCCCGATGTCACGCCATTCGAGCCTACGGAAGCCACCTGCCAGGCCTGATGTCACGCCATTCGAGCCTACCGAACCCACCTGCCAGGCCTGATGTCACGCCATTCGAGCCTACCGAAGCCACCTGCCAGGACCGATGTCACGCCATTCGAGCCTACCGAAGCCACCTGCCAGGCCCGATGTCACGCCATTCGAGCCTACCGAGGCCACCTGCCAGGTCCGATGTCACGCCATTCGAGCCTACGGAAGCCACCTGCCAGGCCCGATGTCACGCCATTCGAGCCTACCGAGGCCACCTGCCAGGTCCGATGTCACGCCATTCGAGCCTACGGAAGCCACCTGCCAGGCCTGATGTCACGCCATTCGAGCCTACCGAGGCCACCTGCCAGGCCCGATGTCACGCCATTCGAGCCTACCGAAGCCACCTGCCAGGCCCGATGTCACGCCATTCGAGCCTACCGAAGCCACCTGCCAGGCCTGATGTCACGCCATTCGAGCCTACCGAGGCCACCTGCCAGGCCCGATGTCACGCCATTCGAGCCTACGGAAGCCACCTGCCAGGCCCGATGTCACGCCATTCGAGCCTACCGAGGCCACCTGCCAGGCCCGATGTCACGCCATTCGAGCCTACCGAAGCCACCTGCCAGGCCCGATGTCACGCCATTCGAGCCTACCGAGGCCACCTGCCAGGCCCGATGTCACGCCATTCGAGCCTACGGAAGCCACCTGCCAGGCCCGATGTCACGCCATTCGAGCCTACCGAGGCCACCTGCCAGGCCCGATGTCACGCCATTCGAGCCTACCGAGGCCACCTGCCAGGCCCGATGTCACGCCATTCGAGCCTACGGAAGCCACCTGCCAGGCCCGATGTCACGCCATTCGAGCCTACCGAACCCACCTGCCAGGCCCGATGTCACGCCATTCGAGCCTACCGAACCCACCTGCCAGGCCCGATGTCACGCCATTCGAGCCTACCGAGGCCACCTGCCAGGCCCGATGTCACGCCATTCGAGCCTACGGAAGCCACCTGCCAGGCCCGATGTCACGCCATTCGAGCCTACCGAGGCCACCTGCCAGGCCCGATGTCACGCCATTCGAGCCTACCGAGGCCACCTGCCAGGCCCGATGTCACGCCATTCGAGCCTACGGAAGCCACCTGCCAGGCCCGATGTCACGCCATTCGAGCCTACCGAACCCACCTGCCAGGCCCGATGTCACGCCATTCGAGCCTACCGAACCCACCTGCCAGGCCCGATGTCACGCCATTCGAGTCTACCGAAGCCAACATCCCCCAAATTGAACAGTGGTTCCTTCTGGCTTTTGCCACATCCTCTTTCAACGTAGAGGCCACCCCATTGGCCGCGATGCCGGGCCCCAAAATGACGATTCACCTCCGCCCAGGCGCGGTCCTGAAGACGGTGCACACTCCAATCCCAGTTCCCTTCTCCTGGGAATCTGCCGTTACGGAAGAGCTGGGCAGGGACGTGGCTGCAGGCGTCTTGGAAAGGGTACCCATTGGCGGATTTAGAGGAGGGAGGGGTTAGGGGGGTTTAGACAGCAACCCCCCCCCCCTTGGGAACCTGAACATACACTGTTAAAGTCGGGTTCTCTAAGCACCCCCCGCCCGGTCGCCAGTTTTCAGAGCCCCTGCCGCCGACGCCCCCCCCCCCCCTCTTCGGTCACAGGTCTTCAGGGCACCCCCTCCCCCCCGGTCGCAAGTTTTCAGAGAGCAACAGCCCCCTTGGGAACCTGAAAATACACTGTTAAAGTCTGCTTCTCCGAGAAGTGCCCCCCCCCCCCCGGTCGCAAGTTTTTCAGAGCGCACACTCCTCGGTCGGAAGTTTCAGAGAGCAACCCGCCCCCCCCACCCTGGTACGGGCATGTAAGGACATGCTCACCAGGTTTGAAATACCGAATAAACGCAAGTGATGGAGACCCTTCATTCACATCCTTGGAATTCCAAGAATTTTTGTCAATCTGGGGAATCGCTCAAAGACTATCTTGAGTTGCATACCCGCAATCTAACGGACGGGCTGAACTGGCAATCAAGTCAGCAAACGTATAGAATAGCGGCGGGTAACACGGACCCAACGGGACACTCCGCACAGACACACCGGGCCGCTCCCTCCTGCAGTGCAAACACACACCCCTGCAATGATGCGGAGCTTCCACTGCACAGCTGCTCTTTGGCCGACAACTAAGGGAATGGACACCCACAACTAAAGACAAACTTCGAACCAGTGACCTATCGATCAACTGGAACGGGAGAAAGTCATGCGACAGAGAAATGTCAATGCCCCCGGCCGCGGTACGACATTCCAGCGAGGCTATTGCAACCACTGGCCACAGGTATGAATGTGGTTGTTCAGGCACAAAGCGGTAATCGTCCTACCCGTTGGTCTAACACGGGCATCATCCTACAGGCCCATGCCAACAGACAATACTACGCCTGCGGCGGCAGACGGACACCTAATCTGGGGCATGTTTCATTCCTTCATCCTTCATCGTCCCGGGAAGTTCCTTGGCCCAATTTAGCCTGTATGTGCACAAAAGTGGCCTAAAACACCAACATTTCATTTCAGACGGACCCATGAGGACCCCGTTGCAGGTCATAGTCCCACCTGTCCACTCCACATCCACGACTCCGGAAACTCCCGTGCCTCAAGATGTAACCCCTGAGGACACGTCTGTTAGAACCCAAAACGTCATAGTGACCAAAACGTCATACCTTGGTAGAATGACATACACAGTTTAATGTTTAATTTCAACCATCCCGGTTATCGCACATCGCTTGCGTGGCGTTTTTGAAGGAGACAGGGCGGGGCCACTCGGGGCTAAAGGATTGATTGATTGACAATTAGATACCTCTTGGAGGCCAAAATTTGCGAATTAAGGCGCAGAAAATAAGGAAATCTAAGGTTTCTTGGAATAGAAGGTTCCAAGGGATGGACCCGGAGGGAGGGGGGGGGGGGGATTCCCATATTCCATCGTTTATGAAAGCCCTTAAATATATCTGAAACTGAAAAGTTACTGCCTCATGTATTCATAGCCGAGGGCAACAGACACTGCGATCGAGGCACAGTGTGAAACTGTACATTTGTTCCTAGATGGCTCAGACCATGTGATCTGACGTTTTCGTCACTATGACGTTTTGGGCCCTAACACACGTCATCCGCCCCTGTGCCGGCACCGCCATATACCGATACGACAACAGCATCCGACACTACACCAGCGAGGCCTCCCACGGCTGGGGCACCTGGAAATCTCCCCAACACCAATACAGGCTCCGGACCATCCGACACTACACCAGCGAGGCCTCCCACGGCTGGGGCACCTGGAGATCTCCCCAACCCCAATACAGGCTCCGGACCATCCGACACTACACCGGCGAGGTCTCCCACGGCTGGGGCACCTGGAGATCTCCCCAACCCCAATACAGGCTCCGGACCATCCGACACTACACCGGCGAGGCCTCCCACGGCTGGGGCACCTGGAGATCTCCCCAACCCCAATACAGGCTCCGGACCATCCGACACTACACCGGCGAGGTCTCCCACGGCTGGGGCACCTGGAGATCTCCCCAACCCCAATACAGGCTCCGGACCATCCGACACTACACCGGCGAGGCCCCCCACGGCTGGGGCACCTGGAAATCTCCCCAACACCAATACAGGCTCCGGACCATCCGACACTACACCAGCGAGGCCTCCCACGGCTGGGGCACCTGGAGATCTCCCCAACACCAATACAGGCTCCGGACCATCCGACACTACACCAGCGAGGCCTCCCACGGCTGGGGCACCTGGAGATCTCCCCAACCCCAATACAGGCTCCGGACCATCCGACACTACACCGGCGGGCCTCCCACGGCTGGGGCACCTGGAGATCTCCCCAACCCCAATACAGGCTCCGGACCATCCGACACTACACCGGCGAGGTCTCCCACGGCTGGGGCACCTGGAGATCTCCCCAACCCCAATACAGGCTCCGGACCATCCGACACTACACCGGCGAGGCCTCCCACGGCTGGGGCACCTGGAGATCTCCCCAACCCCAATACAGGCTCCGGACCATCCGACACTACACCGGCGAGGTCTCCCACGGCTGGGGCACCTGGAGATCTCCCCAACCCCAATACAGGCTCCGGACCATCCGACACTACACCGGCGAGGCCCCCCACGGCTGGGGCACCTGGAAATCTCCCCAACACCAATACAGGCTCCGGACCATCCGACACTACACCAGCGAGGCCTCCCACGGCTGGGGCACCTGGAGATCTCCCCAACACCAATACAGGCTCCGGACCATCCGACACTACACCAGCGAGGCCTCCCACGGCTGGGGCACCTGGAGATCTCCCCAACCCCAATACAGGCTCCGGACCATCCGACACTACACCGGCGGGCCTCCCACGGCTGGGGCACCTGGAGATCTCCCCAACCCCAATACAGGCTCCGGACCATCCGACACTACACCGGCGAGGCCCCCCACGGCTGGGGCACCTGGAGATCTCCCCAACCCCAATACAGGCTCCGGACCATCCGACACTACACCGGCCAGGCCTCCCACGGCTGGGGAACTTGGAGATCTCCCCAACCCCAATACAGGCTCCGGACCACCCGAAACTACACCGGCGAGGCCTCCCACGGCTGGGGCACCTGGAGAGCTCCCCAACCCCAATACAGGCTCCGGACCATCCGACACTACACCGGCGAGGCCTCCTACGGCTGGGGCACCTGGAGATCTCCCCAACCCCAATACAGGCTCCGGACCATCCGACACTACACCAGCGAGGCCTGCCACGGCTGGGGCACCTGGAGATCTCCCCAACCCCAATACAGGCTCCGGACCATCCGACACTACACCGGCGGGCCTCCCACGGCTGGGGCACCTGGAGATCTCCCCAACCCCAATACAGGCTCCGGACCATCCGACACTACACCGGCGAGGCCCCCCACGGCTTGGGCACCTGGAGATCTCCCCAACCCCAATACAGGCTCCGGACCATCCGACACTACACCGGCCAGGCCTCTCACGGCTGGGGAACTTGGAGATCACCCCAACCCCAACACAGGCTCCGGGCCACCCGACACTACACCGGCGAGGCCTCCTACGGCTGGGGCACCTGGAGATCTCCCCAACCCCAATACAGGCTCCGGACCATCCGACACTACACCAGCGAGGCCTCCCACGGCTGGGGCACCTGGCGATCTCCCCAACTCCAATACAGGCTCCGGACCATCCGACACTACACCGGCGAGGCCTCCCACGGCTGGGGCACCTGGAGATCTCTCCAACCCCAATACAGGCTCCGGACCATCCGACACTACACCGGCGAGGCCTCCCACGGCTGGGGCACCTGGAGAGCTCCCCAACCCCAATACAGGCTCCGGACCATCCGACACTACACCGGCGAGGCCTCCCACGGCTGGGGCATCTGGAGAGCTCCCCAACACCAATACAGGCTCCGGACCATCCGACACTACACCGGCCAGGCCTTCCACGGCTGGGGCACCTGGAGATCTCCCCAACCCCAATACAGGCTCCGGACCATCCGACACTACACCGGCCAGGCCTCCCACGCCTGGGGCACCTGGAGATCTCCCCAACCCCAATACAGGCTCCGGACCATCCGACACTACACCAGCGAGGCCTCCCACGGCTGGGGCACCTGGAGATCTCCCCAACCCCAATACAGGCTCCGGACCATCCGACACTACACCGGCGAGGCCTCCCACGGCTGGGGCATCTGGAGAGCTCCCCAACCCCAATACAGGCTCCGGACCATCCGACACAACACCAGCGAGGCCTCCCACGGCTGGGGCACCTGGAGATCTCCCCAACCCCAATACAGGCTCCGGAACATCCGACACTACACCGGCCAGGCCTCCCACGGCTGGGGCATCTGGAGATCTTCCCAACCACCATACAGGCTCCGGACCATCCGACACTACACCGGCCAGGCCTCCCACGGCTGGGGCACCTGGAGATCTCCCCAACCCCAATACAGGCTCCGGACCATCCGACACTACACCGGCGGGCCTCCCACGGCTGGGCCGCTGGAGATCTCCCCAACCCCAATACAGGCTCCGGACCATCCGACACTACACCGGCGAGGCCTCCCACGGCTGGGGCACCTGGAGAGCTCCCCAACTCCAATACAGGCTCCGGAACATCCGACACTACACCGGCCAGGCCTCCCACGGCTGGGGCATCTGGAGATGTCCCCAACCACAATACAGGCTCCGGACCATCCGACACTACACCGGCCAGGCCTCCCACGGCTGGGGCATCTGGAGATCTCCCCAACCACCATAGAGGCTCCGGACCATCCGACACTACATCAGCGAGGCCTCCCACGGCTGGGGCACCTGGAGATCTCCCCAACCACCATACAGGCTCCGGACCATCCGACACTACACCGGCGAGGCCTCCCACGGCTGGGGCACCTGGATATCTCCCCAACCCCAATACAGGCTCCGGACCATCCGACACTACACCGGCCAGGCCTCCCACCGCTGGGGCACCTGGAGATCTCCCCAACCCCAATACAGGCTCCGGACCATCCGACACTACACCAGCGAGGCCTCCCACCGCTGGGGCACCTGGATATCTCCCCAACCCCAATACAGGCTCCGGACCATCCGACACTACATCAGCGAGGCCCCCCACGGCTGGGGCGCCTGGAGATCTCCCCAACCCCAATACAGGCTCCGGACCATCCGACACTACACCAGCGAGGCCTCCCACCGCTGGGGCACATGGAGAGCTCCCCAACCCCAATACAGGCTCCGGACCATCCGACACTACACCGGCGAGGCCTCCCACGGCTGGGGCACCTGGAGATCTCCCCAACCCTAATACAGGCTCCGGACCATCCGGCACTACACCAGCGAGGCCTCCCACGGCTGGGGCACCTGGAGAGCTCCCCAACCCCAATACAGGCTCCGGACCATCCGACACTACACCAGCGAGGCCTCCCACGGCTGGGGCACCTGGAGATCTCCCCAACCCCAATACAGGCTCCGGACCATCCGACACTACACCGGCGAGGCCTCCCACGGCTGGGGCACCTGGAGAGCTCCCCAACCCCAATACAGGCTTCGGACCATCCGACACTACACCAGCGAGGCCTCCCACGGCTGGGGCACATGGAGAGCTCCCCAACCCCAATACAGGCTCCGGACGATCCGACACTACACCGGCGAGGCCTCCCACGGCTGGGGCACCTGGAGAAATCCCCAACCCCAATACAGGCTCCGGACCATCCGACACTACACCAGCGAGGCCTCCCACGGCTGGGGCACATGGAGATCTCCCCAACCCCAATACAGGCTCCGGACCATTCGACACTACACCGGCGAGGCCTCCCACGGCTGGGGCACCTGGAGATCTCCCCAACCCCAATACAGGCTCCGGACCATCCGACACTACACCGGCGAGGCCTCCCACGGCTGGGGCACCTGGAGATCTCCCCAACCCCAATACAGGCTCCGGACCATCCGACACTACACCGGCGAGGCCTCCCACGGCTGGGGCATCTGGAGATCTCCCCAACCCCAATACAGGCTCCGGACCATCCGACACTACACCGGCGAGGCCTCCCACGGCTGGGGCATCTGGAGATCTCCCCAACCCCAATACAGGCTCCGGACCATCCGACACTACACCGGCGAGGCCACCCACGGCTGGGGCACCTGGAGATCTCCCCAACCCCAATACAGGCTCCGGACCATCCGACACTACACCGGCCAGGCCTCCCACGGCTGGGGCACCTGGAGATCTCCCCAACCCCAATACAGGCTCCGGACCATCCGACACTACACCGGCGAGGCCTCCCACGGCTGGGGCATCTGGAGATCTCCCCAACCCCAATACAGGCTCCGGACCATCCGACACTACACCGGCGAGGCCTCCCACGGCTGGGGCACCTGGAGATCTCCCCAACCCCAATACAGGCTCCGGACCATCCGACACTACACCGGCGAGGCCTCCCACGGCTGGGGCACCTGGAGATCTCCCCAACCCCAATACAGGCTCCGGACCATCCGACACTACACCGGCCAGGCCTCCCACGGCTGGGGCACCTGGAGATCTCCCCAACCCCAATACAGGCTCCGGACCATCCGACACTACACCGGCGGGCCTCCCACGGCTGGGGCCCCTGGAGATCTCCCCAACCCCAATACAGGCTCCGGACCATCCGACACTACACCGGAGAGGCCTCCCACGGCTGGGGCATCTGGAGATCTCCCCAACCCCAATACAGGCTCCGGACCATCCGACCCGCCGTTCTCAGCTTCACGCCGGCCAGTCATACGACTGACCTGAAGGGGGTGGGGAGATGCGGAGTTGAGACATTAAGGACATTGAGGACGAAAGCAAATGGTCGTGTTGTTGTGGTGAACTGTTACCAGGTTACTGTTTGTGTTTATGCCGATAATAAATATGTCCAACAAAGCAAGCAATGTATATCATACACCAGAACAAGGAGGTTGCATAATGCCTGCCACTGTTCATAACATCAAAAGAAAGTGGATGGGCCCGGTGGGGTACAGAGCATTGCGCATTTTAATTGCAGATGTTTAGAAAATTAGAAAATTAGTATATCAAATTCAGCGCTGTGATAGGATTTTAACTCTGTAACGTGTTACCAGGTTACAGAGCTACGTGTAGGTTTTGTAAGTGTTGGTTCTTCGACGTTTATGCATGGTTGGCCTTCCATATATTTTGGATGGTCGTTTGACCCGCATAGCATAACACTGGGCGCATTTCTTTGGGCCAGGTTCGGTGTCCCGCCCCGGGCCCGCAACACGTGACAGGGAACTTCCGAGTGTGCCGATAGGGATATCGCATCCGGTGCACGTTAGGGCACTGGAACCAACCTACTTTCATCATCTTTCAATCAGCCGCCATCTTTTCCCGAATGCCCTGTGCTGTTTAGAACGGGGCACATCGGCATACCGAATGCATGCGCGCGCACCCATACCCGAGTGAAATAAGTGTCGGGCGGTGAACCGATGCGTCATGTGCGTATTCGGTCCACCGTAGGGATACACCCGGGTTACCAAAGAAATGCGCCCAGTATGGGGCATCGCTCGTTTCACATCGTTGAGGGGTAGATATGGAAGCCTATGGGGGACATGGGTATATTACTTTGGTCATTAATATTTCACTGTCTATAGATGTTTTGATTATATAATTTCAACATATTATGTGGCGATGCATATGTGTTATCTGTATATTATCAATTTTATCCATCATTTCTAATGTAGAACTGTGACAGAGGCGTGGGATTGGTTTGATAAGAACAAGTCACGGCATTTATAGATATATAAGGAGTATATATCTCTAGATAACAAGTCATGGCATCTAGATAAGGAGTATATATCTCTATATAATAAGTCATGGCCTCTACATAAGGAATACATATCTCTAGATAATCAGTCCTAGCCAAAGAATAGAGATCTTTAAATATACCTTGATACCCGGGAGAGATAGTTTATTCAGAGTTATCTGGCACCAACGTGCTTCCGTAGGTCCCCCTTGAACCGCCGACGCACCCATGAATCTAGATGCATACTTCGAGGCCAAATACTGTCGTCGGCCATAGTGTTGGTACAATATATATGTGGCCTACTTTCTACGTGCTATCGCTGCCAGTTGGATATATCACCTCTAGGCCGAGGTATAGTACACTGCACCCTAACCCGTTTGAGATACTAATACCAGTAAACCGAGGGTGGAAATTGGAAACGGAATAACGCAATTTTTCGCCCGTGTAATACTACATATGGCAACACAAACAACCTTCAGTTTCGCTGGAAATTGGAAATATGTCAACTGTCAATGACAGTTTTGTTGTCTGATGTCGATGTGAACAACAGGTTAATGCTATACTAAGTCACAAATTGCACAAGTGCGTAGAAAGACACTGAGTGGTGTTTGTTTCTTCTGTTCCAGGAAGAAAGAAAGAAGATGAAAGTGGCGATTATTGGCGCTGGCGTCGCCGGCATCGCCGCCATGCGCCACCTGGCGGAACGCCCTGAGATCAGTCACGTAGTCGCCTACGAGCAGAACAGCGAGCTGGGCGGGACGTGGGTGTATACGGACCAGGTGGGGGAGGACGACCGGGGCTTTCCCATACACACCAGCATGTACAAAGACCTCTGGTAAGGAGACGAGCGCCCCTCCCCCCCATACACACCAGCATGTACAAAGACCTGTGGTAAGGAAACGAGCGCCCCCCCCCCATACACACCAGCATGTACAAAGACCTCTGGTAAGGAGACGAGCGCCCCCCACCTTTCCACACCAGCATGTACAAAGACCTCTGGAAAGGAGACGAGCGCCCCCCCCCCCTCCCACCCCCATACACACCATCATGTACAAAGACCTCTGGTAAGGAGACGAGCGCCCCCCCCCCCCCCCATACACACCAGCATGTACAAAGACCTCTAGTAAGGAGACCAGCGCCCCCCCCCCATACACACCAGCATGTACAAAGACCTCTGGTAAGGAGACGAGCGCCCCCCCCCCCATACACACCAGCATGTACAAAGACCTCTAGTAAGGAGACCAGCGCCCCCCCCCCCCCATACACACCAGCATGTACAAAGACCTCTGGTAAGGAGACGAGCGCCCCCCCCCATACACACCAGCATGTACAAAGACCTCTAGTAAGGAGACCAGCGCCCACCCCCCCCCTCCCCCCCCCCATACACACCAGCATGTACAAAGACCTCTGGTAAGGAGACGAGCGCCCCCCCCCCATACACACCAGCATGTACAAAGACCTCTGGAAAGGAGACAATAAATATCCTTGCACAGAACATAATATAAAGGGTTTATATGACATTTCTATGCTAGTGCTAGTGCATCGCTCTAGACCCTACAGGAAGGTGAAAAACAATTTTTGCTGACAATGGAGTAATATTTATTCATTTTGAGAGCACAAATTCTGTATTATTAGCATCCGCCCCCCCCCTCCCAAAAATATCCGGTTATCTTGGTCGAAATTTATTCGTAGCTCGACCTCCGTATACGACAATAAACCAGTGTTAGTAAGGTACCCTGCTTTATTGTCTGAAGTTGTTTAAGGTGCTGTTATCTCACTGACAGGAGCAACCTGCCTTGGGAGCTCATGAAGTATCAGGATTTGGATTACCCGGGAAACCCCATTCCGGAATCCTTCCGCACACAGAGACAAGTCCTGCAATATCTCAACCGCTACGTGGATCTCTACAATCTACGACAATATATTAAGGCATGTAAGGTTTTAATTTAAAAAAAAATATTTTAAGTTGATTTTATAATTCTGGTCGCTTACTGTCTTGATTAGAATATAGATCTAAAGACCAGAAAGAAATACTCTGCGAACAACAGAAGTACTACGAAACATTGTATACGAATAATAACCATCCTGACGCGACGTACTACATGACGGCGTTTCTGAACTCAAAAATTACGAAACTTAGTATAGAGCAGAGAGAAACATGTGAAGGTGAAATTACAATGTGTGAAATGGCTGAGGTAGTTAAGAACATGAAAAATGGTAAGTCCCCTGGTAGCGACGGTGTTCCAATTGAATTTTACAAATTTTTCTGGAAGGAGATGAGCCCGTATTTGTTAAGGAGTATCCAACACGCGTATAAAGTAAACGGTCTCTCGATAACACAAAAGCAAGCGGTAATAACCTGCCTGCCAAAGGGAGACAAGCCTAGAGAATTAATGAAAAACTGGCGCCCGATTTCTCTGTTAAACACGGATTATAAAATACTATCTGAATGAACATGGCGATTGGCGAGGGTCGCTGATTATACAGCTCTGCAGCTATTCGCCGCTCGAACCACAATAATGGACATATGAGACGCAGAAACTTATCCACAGTACGATGAAGTAACAGTGAATGGACTAAACTGTTGAAGGTGAAAAATGAACTGGATATATAAGTGAATTTTAAGGATTTACACACCTTTATCAGAGCGCAACCCGGAGGCACAACATTTCAGGCCACGCAAACCTAATGAGTGTTCGCAGGCGATCTGAAGCATTTTCCGCGTCATCTTCGGAGGACCAGACAGAGAACAAAAAGCACCGTCATTTATCTTCGGACTCGTACCCAGTTGCACCAGAGAAGAAAATGGATGATATGACACAAATCATCGAACGATTTGAACGCAAGCTCGATGAAAAATGTTCAGACATTGAGACCCGAATAAAAAGCGAGATGAGCGGGATGAAAGGTGCACTTGCCTCGTTAGAGTGCAATCTAGGATTAAAGGTCGCCTCCCCAGAACAAGAAAATCAGACATTGAAGAAGGAAATATCGTCCCTCCGGAAAGACCAACAAGAATGCGAGAAGAAACTGACTAACAGGACAAACGAGATCAAACATACCAGGCGACAAGCCGTTGAAAATGAACAATACTCACGACGTGAAAATATAAGAATATTTGGCTTACAAAACCCCGTGTCCTCCCCTGAGCAAGACTGCACAACAACGGTGCTTCGCTTCTTCCAGACAAAACTCGCCGCGGACATCCAACCCCACCAGATAAAGAGCGCCCATCCACTCCCCAGCAAAAACCCGGTGAAACCCATAATAGTCCGACTGGACTCGGCTGATAGCAAAGACGATCTAATGAAACGCCGCCGGTGTAGCATGATAACCTGTCCGCCGTGATAAAGTGTCCGGCTGACGTGTGCGCATGCGCAGCGAATGGGGTTCCTATGTAAATATCACATGTATGTTAGGTTTAGCGTTAGGTTAGGATTAGTTTAGGACCTGGGTTAGGGTTAGGGTTAGGTTTAGGGTTCTGGTTAGGGTTAGTGGCATGAAAGAAGCGTGGCCGGACAGGTTGTCACGGCCGGACAGGTTATTATGTTACACCGGCCCTTGTATATTTCACTCGTAACTATGTTTGTTCAGACGAGACGGGCCACCGGTCTCATAGTTTAAGTTGCCATTCGCTTGTTTCTGGTGTACTGACTCTGCATTGACGAGCAGGTGTAAGCTGTAGTGTGACTCAGCCAAGTCGACAGCATGGTGCCAGGGCCAATGGCTCACTGTAGGTTACCGAGTTGTAATGTGAACAGTGTCAACAACGACAAAAACACAGGCGAGCCACCATGGCCACAAGGTATCCTTACCGTAAAACATCAAGACCTTCTCATCGATAGCTTAACAACAGTGGTATCAAACGGTCGTGCATCCCTCTACAATGCGCAGCCAAAATGTACAATCCTATCGCACGAGAGGCTAAAACCCTTCACTCGTATTGGTGAATTTGCTCAAGCTCATATTCAGATACAGGGGAAACCAAAAGCTATATCTAAGAACTTCACAGATGACGGTTAATATAATTACTCAAAATGTTAGAGGGCTACAAAAGTCCAGTAAACGGTTAAAATATTTCCACTGGTTCCGTACTACACGGCAGGTGGATATAGCTCTACTCCAGGAGACACATAGCACCAGCGAAGACGAAAGCTCGTGGAAAAGGGAATGGGGTGGAGATATAATCTTTGCCCATGGGTCTAGTCAAGCCCGAGGCGTGTGTATAATGCTCAGGAAAGGTTTAAACACAGTTCTACATTCGTGCCTCTCAGATGACCAGGGACGATACGTAATTGTGGACATAACAATAGAAGGAACGAGATATGTACTGGCAAATGTGTACGGTCATAACAAGGATATTCCTGACTTTTTTTTTTGATATCTTTGAAAGTCTAGACGACAGACTATATGTTGATAATATAATAATGGGCGGCGACTTTAATTGCATTCTAAACCCAGATCTTGACAAAAAAGGGGGACGTGCTGATCACGCCAACATAAAATGCCGTAACGCCCTTCAAACCTATATGGAAGAGAGTGACCTTGTTGATATTTGGAGGACGCAACACGAGGGCATCAAAGAATTTACTTATTTTACAAAAAAGCCTCAACTCATATTTACGAGATTGGATTTTTTCCTTATTTCACAAAGTCTAGTCAATATAACTCAGTCGTCTCGAATACTGCCAAAATTCCAATCGGATCACTCAGGTGTACACATTAATATTATAACAACGAATAAGGAACGCGGCCGCGGTTTCTGGAAATTAAACTGCTCCCTTCTGGAAGACCTTGAATATCAAGATATCATAAAAAATACCGTTAGGCAAACTATACTGACAGAACTTGAGGTGGATCATATTATATTATGGGATACAGTCAAATGTAATATCAGAGGAGAAACCCTGAAGTATGCTGCTCGAAAGAAAAAATCGCGGTCTAACATCTTAGCTGCTTTGGAACGTAGGCTCAAGCATCTGGAAGTTAAACTCTCCGAGACTTCAGAAAACGGCATCAAAGATGAAATACAGCTAGTTCAAGAGGATATAGATAACTTAATAGAAAATGAGCTACAAGGAATCATATTGAGAAGTAAAGCTCAGTGGCATGAGGAGGGTGAGAAGTGCACAAAATACTTTCTAAATCTGGAGAAGAGAAATTACAATAAAGAGCTACTAAGTAGACTCAAAACCGAAAGGGATGAGATTATTACCGATAAAACTGATATTCTTAAAGAAACAGCAAATTATTATGGAAAATTATACTCCTCAAAAAATAATGATGTCGATGATAACACCGAACAAAGCTTTTTTCCCGAAACACACCCCGTAGTGTCCGAGGAAGATAAAGAAGAGATGGGAGGCGAAATAACCATTTTAGAAGCCTCAGAGGCGTTAAAAACTACAAAAGATGGAAAATCACCAGGGACCGACGGTTTACCATATGAATTTTATAAGGTATTTTGGGAAGACATAAATGTACTCTTGGTCAACTGCTTTAATGAGGCTTACCGTCGGGGCATCATGTCGAGGACTCACAGAATGAGTGTAATAACGCTAACCCCAAAAGTGGGAAAAGATACCACTTTCCTGAAACATTGGCGCCCAATATCGCTACTCAATGCAGACTATAAACTCATCGCTAAATGTGTAGCTGAGAGAATGAAACTAAAACTCCCTAGTTTAATCCATCAGGACCAAACTGGTTTCTTAAAAGGCCGTTATATTGGGGAAAATATATTTAAAATCCTTAACACGATAGAGTTGGCAGAACAGAAACAATTAAAAATGGTTCTCCTCTCCGTTGATTTCGAAAAGGCGTTCGATACCGTAGATTGGTCATATGTTAATAAAACGTTGACGTACTTTAATTTTGGTCCAGCCTTTATACAGTGGATTGATCTGTTTTATAATGATATTAAAGCATGTGTAATCAACAACGGTTCTACATCCGAATATTTTACCCTCTCCAGAGGCCTTCGACAAGGTTGCCCGCTATCCCCTTATTTATTCCTACTGGTGGCGGAAACCCTTGCTATCAAAATACGACAAGACCCGGGCATAGCTGGTATAAGAGTCGCTGATGTGGAGATCAAAATTGTTCAATACGCGGATGACACGGTATTATTTTTATTATATTCGGAAGAAAATCTCATGCGTGTTAAACAGACATTTGATGATTTCCACCTTGTATCGGGGCTCAAAGTAAATGACGATAAATCTGTCGTTCTACCAATTGGAACATTACGAGATAATTTTGAAGATTGCCCGCAAGCAGGTTTTGCATGGACGGCCGGTCCGATCTCTGTCTTAGGAATTAAACTATATATTGATGTACAACGAACAATTTCTGAAAACTACATCCTCGGGAAAAAGAAAATATTAAGCCACCTAAACTTATGGCGGCAAAGAAACTTAACATTATTGGGGAAAACGGTTATCATCAAATGCTATGGTATCTCCCAGCTGGTATATTTAATGTCAGTTCTCCCGTGCCCAGACCCATCCACCACGAATGAAATACAGAAAGAGTTATTTTGCTTTATATGGGGCGGAAAAAGGGAAAAGGTAAAACGCTCCGTTATGTATAACAAGAAACCGCTTGGGGGACTAAACGTGCCAAATATTACAACTCAAGAAAGAGCGCTCAAGACAGCTTGGGTTGAGAGGATTGCCCGGAATGATACCATAGCGGCTTTTGTTAAACATTATCTTGGCCCAGTATATGCGTTGCTTTGGCGGTGTAACCTGGAGGTGAAGGATTTCACCCAATCTGCACTTTATACGAAAACAGGTAGCAGGCTCATCACCGATATCATTAAGGCTTGGTGTGAACTCCATTATGATGAGGTACTCGACAAATCGACTGTCATTAAGGAGATGATATGGCTTAACTCCTACATAAAAATCGACAAAAAGGTTATTTGTTACAATGGTTGAATAATTTCAGGTGTACTATATATAGAAGAAATATTATCAGTCGATGGCCCTTTTTTAAGTTTTGAAGAGTTATGTAGCAAGTACCCACAGTCCAAATTTAACATTTTACAGTATTATGGTATATTGCAAAGTATCCCGCCAGCATGGAAATCGATGTTACTACAAGAGCCCGAAAGTGTACCTAGGCCAAGAGAACGGTTATACGATTTATATATGGATTCCCAAAAGAAATGTAAGTTTGTGTACGATATATTAATTCAGAAAACACTCGCAATACCTACTCTACCGTTGGAAAAGTGGAACCATGATTTAGGAACAGCCTTAACGAAGCAAGAATATATGTCCTATTTTAACACAATCTATAGAACTATGAATTGTGTAAAACTTCAGGAGTTCCAGTTTAAATTAATGCATCGTATTATATGTACGGGTGAAAAATTATATGTATATGGACTGAAGGAAAGCGATTTATGTGAGTTTTGTCAAGAAGAGATTGACACCTTAATCCATGGTTTTGTACATTGCGAAGTAGTTAAGCGATTCTGGGTTGACGTGTATGAGTGGATAGGTATGAGATCCACAAAAAAACTACCTTTTGATGAAAAAAACATTTTATTCGGCGGAATTAACTATGAAATAGATTATGTAATGCTCATATGTAGGAAGTATATCCATGAATGTAAGTATCGTGTCACTTTCCCTAGACTAAGTGGTTTGATTACGAAATTACGTAATATACTAACATTAAAGAAATCGTATTACGAGAAAAAGTATAAATTGAAAGATTTTGAAATCCAATGGAAAAACTTCATGTGAATAGACCAACCAGTTGGCAGCCACGATATTTAATATCCGTCATCCGTAGATATGCATGTATATATATGTACCGCTGTATCGCTATACCAATTGACTTTTTTTAAGCAATAAAAAAAAAAAAAAAAAAAAAAAAAAATACTATCTGGGGTTTTAGCATATAGAATGAAGAAGGTATTGCCCGATGTTATCAGTTCAGACCAGAAGGGATTTTTAAAAGATCGGTACATTGGTGCAAACACGAGGTTAGTTTTTGATATTATGCACTACTTGATCCAAAATGAGAAAACGGGAACTTTGTTACTTATAGATTTCGAAAAAGCATTTCATACATTGAGCTGGAATTATATACATAAGGTCCTAGATACATACGGTTTTGGTGAACATTTTATAAAATGGATACAAATATTGTATCAGGATGCCTGCAGTTGTGTTATAAACAATGGTGTTTTCTCCAAGTTTTTTCAATTAGGGCGCGGCTGTAGACAGGGAGATCCACTGTCACCATACTTATTTATTTTGTGTATTGAACCACTGGCTACATTTATCAAAAACGACAAATCGATTAAGGGTATTCGGATCTTGGACCAAGAGTTTAAAATAGGACAATACGCAGATGATACTTTTATGTTGCTTGATGGAAGCGAAGAGTCTATTAGAAATGCGCTAAGGGTTCTGGAAATGTTTAAATTTTGTTCGGGTTTGAAAGTAAATGTTGACAAAACTAGTGCTGTTCGTTTAGGTAAGAGGGCTAAGGAGCGCCAAACCCTGTGTCCCGATCTAAATCTTACGTGGACTGAAGAGTTTACTTTACTTGGTATAGAGTTTAATGTTAGTCTGAGCGCTATGGTTGATATAAATTACAGACGAATGTTGGCGCAATTTGAAAGCGTACTCGCTATGTATAGCAGGAGAAATTTGTCATTAAGAGGGAGAAATACTGTTGTAAAGGTCATCGCTGTGCCTAAATTAATACATCTTTTGTCTGTTCTGCCTATACCAGGTAAATATCACCTGAATAGATTTAATCGTCTAATTCGGGAATTCGTGTGGAATAAAAAGAAACCTAGAATTGCCCTGTCTAAAATGGTCCAAACAGTCAATCTAGGGGGTATTAATCTCCCCCATATAGAGTCCATGATGTTTGCGCTTAAAATTAGCTGGATACGAAGACTTGTGGTCAACGATGGGGCGTGGCAGCAATTGTTTTGTAAAACTATTTGTAGGGATAAATTATTATGTTGGGACTTAGATCCAATTTCTCTTATTGAGTTATCCTTGACATCAAACCCCTTTTGGGGCGACGTCTTCAAGGCTTGGAGTAAATTCTTGGGAACACAAATTGAAGATATAAATGTTTTAGAATACCCGATTTGGAACACTTATTTTATGATAAACCCAAATCTGATTAGTAGGAAAGACGAAATGATCCAAAAGGGGGTTGTCTTTATTAATGATGTCGTCGATATGCATGGAGTTCTGTTAGGATGGGATACATTTGTCCACAAATACCAGATAAATATAAACTTTGTTGACTTCTACAGTCTTACCCACTGTATACCGCGAAACTGGAGAAACCAAATCACGACGTCAGGTAAAAAACTTTGTAAAGTAACTCGAAAGTGGGCAAATTTGATAATAAGAACGGCGCGGTTATGTAATTACAGTTATAAGTTTCTGGTCAAATCTATATGCTACAGCAAAAAAAGTGAAGAACGGTGGTGTCAATCACTAAACGTTGATATAGAGGAAGCAACTTGGTGCCAGTACTATAAGTTACCATTACAATGTACTGTTGAAGAAAAACCAGAAGCTTTCAGTACCTTCTGCTTAATTTAGCATTGGTTACCAACCAGTTTTTGCATAAATGTAAAATAATTGACTCTGAGAAATGTTCTTTTTGTGATACAGAGACTGAAACCATTCTACACTTACTTTTTGATTGTATTTATGTAAGAAACTTATGGTGTAAGATTTTTGATTGGTTGAATGACAAATGCTTGACTACTGTGACTCCAACGCGTCAATCCTGTTTATTAGGTATAAAGCACACTTCGCACGAGCGACTTATTAATCATATTTGTTTAATCACAAAGAGATATATATATAGATGTAAATGGCTTGATGAAATCCCAAATCTCCAAGGTGTCCAGAACAATGTTTCGTATTATTTTAAGATAGAACAGTGCATCAGCTATAGTGAAAACATGTCATCCTTTAGATCCAAGTGGCACCCATTTATGTGATATTATGACTTCCTGAATGTGACTTTGTTATGGTGAAAAAAAAAAAAGAATATAGATCTAATCCTACAAAAGGAATCAACTCGAATGTATCCAAGTCAAACGTCTCGTTCTAAACTTTGTCCTCGTTACATTGTGACATTTCTCACTTCAACTTTAGTCATAATGGGCAGAATTTAAGATTTTTAAATTGGTTAGTTAACTTTATTCTGAGCCTTGTTGTCTCACTATGATATGATATAACAGAAGCTAAATATCCAATGTCCTATAGTTTGATACGCACGTCGTCCGAGTGGAGCCGATTACTGCCGAAGACGGCCGAGTCCAGTGGCGCGTTGACGTCAGATGCCTCAGCGAACCGCAGCGACCTCTAGTGACGGAGACGTTCGACGCAATCTTTGTCTGCAATGGGTAAGGCTCTCACCGCTAAGGGGGACACACTATCTCAGTTGTGGACTTCTTCGATAGACAATACCCATCACCTACAATGTAATGTTGTAATCTCCAGGACACACAGTGTTCCGTTATAATGCTCAGGACACAAAAGAATTCGTTTTAATCTTCACGACATACAATGTACCGCTGTAATCTTCACAACATACAATGTACCGCTGTAATCTCCACGACATACAATGTACCGCTGTAATCTCCACGACATACATGGTACCGCTGTAATCTCAACGACATACAATGTACCGCTGTAATCTCCACGACATACAATGTACCGCTGTAATCTCCACGACATACAATGTACCGTTGTAATCTCCACGACATACAATGTACCGTTGTAATCTCCAGGACATTCAGTGTACCGTTGTAATCTCCAGGACATTCAGTGTACCGTTGTAATCTCCAGGACATTCAGTGTACCGTTATAAAAGCCAGGACATTCAGTGTACCGTTGTAATCTCCAGGACAGTCAGTGTACCGTTATAAAAGCCAGGACATACAATGTACCGTTGTAATCTCCAGGACATTCAGTGTACCGTTGTAATCTCCAGGACATTCAGTGTACCGTTATAAAAGCCAGGACATTCAGTGTACCGTTGTAATCTCCAGGACATTCAGTGTGCCGTTGATGCCTGACCTGCCAGGACTGGATATCTTCAGGGGTCACGTGATCCACAGTCACGACTACCGAACAGCGGACCCGTTTGCCGGTAAAACCGTCATTTGCTTCGGAGGAGGATTCTCTGGCATCGATCTCAGTATGAATATTGAGCGCCAAGCCAAACAGGTGCGTTTCATGTTGATTGACGTACTTGCTGCAGACGTGCAGAGTTGTGGTGACATAGGGCCCTCGTGGCATGCTGTGTCCCACGACCACGTGGGGAGGGGGTATCATAGAGCTGTGGAGACATGGGGCCCTCGTGGCATACTGTGTCCCACGACCACGTGGGGAGGGGGTATCATAGAGTTGTGGAGACATGGGGCCCTGGTGGCATGCTGTGTCCCACGACCACGTGGGGAGGGGGTATCATAGAGCTGTGGAGACATGGGGCCCTCGTGGCATACTGTGTCCCACGACCACGTGGGGAGGGGGTATCATAGAGTTGTGGAGACATAGGGCCCTGGTGGCATGCTGTGTCCCACGACCACGTGGGGAGGGGGTATCATAGAGCTGTGGAGACATGGGGCCCTCGTGGCATGCTGTGTCCCACGACCACGTGGGGAGGGGGTATCATAGAGTTGTGGAGACATAGGGCCCTGGTGGCATGCTGTGTCCCACGACCACCTGGGGAGGGGGTATCATAGAGTTGTGGAGACATAAGACCCTCGTGGCATGCTGTGTCCCACGACCACGTGGGGAGGGGGTATCATAGAGTTGTGGAGACATAGGGCCCTCGTGGCATGCTGTGTCCCACGACCACGTGGGGAGGGGCTTTCATAGAGTTGTGGAGACATAGGGCCCTCGTGGCATGCTGTGTCCCACCACCACGTGGGAATGGGTTATCATAGAGTTGTGGAGACATAGGGCCCTCGTGTTATGCTGTGTCGCACGACCACGTGGGAATGGGTTATCATAGAGTTGTGGAGACGTAGGGCCCTCGTGGCATGCTGTGTCCCACGACCACGTGGGGAGGGGGTATCATAGAGTTGTGGAGACATAAGGCCCTCGTGGCATGCTGTGTCCCACCACCACGTGGGAATGGGTTATCATAGAGTTGTGGAGACGTAGGGCCCTCGTGGCATGCTGTGTCCCACGACCACGTGGGGAGGGGGTATCATAGAGTTGTGGAGACATAAGGCCCTCGTGGCATGCTGTGTCCCACGACCACGTGGGAATGGGTTATCATAGAGTTGTGGAGACGTAGGGCCCTCGTGGCATGCTGTGTCCCACGACCACGTGGGGAGGGGGTATCATAGAGTTGTGGAGACGTAGGGCCCTCGTGGCATGCTGTGTCCCACGACCACGTGGGGAGGGGGTATCATAGTGTTGTGGAGACATAAGGCCCTCGTGCCATGCTGTGTCCCACGACCACGTGGGGAGGGGGTATCATAGAGTTGTGGAGAGATAGGGCCCTCGTGGCATGCTGTGTCCCACGAGCACGTGGGGAGGGTTATCATAGAGTTGTGGAGACATAAGACCCTCGTGGCATGCTGTGTCCCACGACCACGTGGGGAGGGGGTATCATAGAGTTGTGGAGACATAAGGCCCTCGTGGCATGCTGTGTCCCACGACCACGTGGGGAGGGGGTATCATAGAGTTGTGGAGACATAAGGCCCTCGTGCCATGCTGTGTCCCACGACCACGTGGGGAAGGGGTATCATAGAGTTGTGGAGACATAAGACCCTCGTGGCATGCTGTGTCCCACGACCACGTGGGGAGGGGGTATCATAGAGTTGTGGAGACATAAGGCCCTCGTGGCATGCTGTGTCCCACGACCACGTGGGGAGGGGGTATCATAGAGTTGTGGAGACATAGGGCCCTCGTGGCATACTGTGTCCCACGACCACGTGGGGAGGGGCTTTCATAGAGTTGTGGAGACATAGGGCCCTCGTGGCATGCTGTGTCCCACGACCACGTGGGGAGGGGCTTTCATAGAGTTGAGGAGACATAGAGCCCTCGTGGCATGCTGTGTCCCACGACCACGTGGGGAGGGGGTATCATAGAGTTGTGGAGACATAGGGCCCTCGTGGCATGCTGTGTCCCACGACCACGTGGGGAGGGGGTATCATAGAGTTGTGGTGACAATGGGCCCTCGTGGCATGCTGTGTCCCACGACCACGTGGGGAGGGGCTTTAATAGAGTTGTGGAGACATAGAGCCCTCGTGTTATGCTGTGTCCCACGATCACGTGGGGAGGGGGTATCATAGAGTTGTGGAGACATAGGGCCCTTGTGGCATGCTGTGTCCCACGACCACGTGGGGAGGGGGTATCATAGAGTTGTGGAGACATAAGGCCCTTGTGCCATGCTGTGTCCCACGACCACTTGGGGAGGGGGTATCATATAGTTGTGGAGAGATAGGGCCCTCGTGGCATGCTGTGTCCCACGACCACGTGGTGAGGGGGTATCGTAGAGTTGTGGAGACCCAGGGCCCTCGTGGCATGCTGTGTCCCACGACCACGTGGGCAGGGGGTATCATAGAGATGTGGAGACATAGGGCCCTCGTGGCATGCTGTGACCCACGACCACGTGGGGAGGGGGTATCATAGAGTTGTGGTGACAATGGGCCCTCGTGGCATGCTGTGTCCCAGAACCACGTTGGGAGGGGCTTTCATAGAGTTGTGGAGACATAGGGCGCTCGTGGCATGCTGTGTCCCACGACCACGTGGGAATGGGTTATCATAGAGTTGTGGAGACATAGGGCCCTTGTGGCATGCTGTGTCCCACGACCACGTGGGGAGGGGGTATCATAGAGTTGTGGAGACATAAGGCCCTCGTGCCATGCTGTGTCCCACGACCACTTGGGGAGGGGGTATCATATAGTTGTGGAGAGATAGGGCCCTCGTGGCATGCTGTGTCCCACGACCACGTGGGGAGGGGGTATCATAGAGTTGTGGAGACATAAGACCCTCGTGGCATGCTGTGTCCCACGACCACCTGGGGTGGGGGCATCATATAGTTGTGGAGACATAGGGCCCTCGTGGCATACTGTGTCCCACGGCCACGTGGGGAGGGGCTTTCATAGAGTTGTGGAGACATAGGGCCCTCGTGGCATGCTGTGTCCCACGACCACGTGGGGAGGGGCTTTCATAGAGTTGAGGAGACATAGAGCCCTCGTGGCATGATGTGTCCCACCACCACGTGGGGAGGGGGTATCATAGAGTTGTGGTGACAATGGGCCCTCGTGGCATTCTGTGTCCCAGGACCACGTTGGGAGGGGCTTCCATAGAGTTGTGGAGACATAGGGCCCTCGTGGCATACTGTGTCCCACGACCACGTGGGAATGGGTTATCATAGAGTTGTGGAGACATAGGGCCCTCGTGTTATGCTGTGTCGCACGACCACGTGGGAATGGGTTATCATAGAGTTGTGGAGACATAGGACCCTTGTGGCATGCTGTGTCCCACGACCACGTGGGGAAGGGGTATCATAGAGTTGTGGAGACATAAGGCCCTCGTGCCATGCTGTGTCCCACGACCACTTGGGGAGGGAGTATCATATAGTTGTGGAGAGATAGGGCCCTCGTGGCATGCTGTGTCCCACGACCACGTGGGGAGGGGTATCATAGAGTTGTGGAGACATAAGACCCTCGTGGCATGCTGTGTCCCACGACCACCTGGGGAGGGGGCATCATATAGTTGTGGAGACATAAGGCCCTCGTGGCATGCTGTGTCCCACGACCACGTGGGGAGGGGGTATCATAGAGTTGAGGAGACATAGAGCCATCCTGGCATGCTGTGTCCCACGACCACGTGGGGAGGGGGTATCATATAGTTGTGGAGAGATAGGGCCCTCGTGGCATGCTGTGTCCCACGACCACGTGGGGAGGGGGTATCATAGAGTTGTGGAGACATAAGACCCTCGTGGCATGCTGTGTCCCACGACCACCTGGGGTGGGTGCATCATATAGTTGTGGAGACATAAGGCCCTCGTGGCATGCTGTGTCCCACGACCACGTGGGGAGGGGGTATCATAGAGTTGTGGAGACATAAGGCCCTCGTGGCATGCTGTGTCCCACGACCACGTGGGGAGGGGGTATCATAGAGTTGTGGAGACATAGGGCCCTCGTGGCATACTGTGTCCCACGACCACGTGGGGAGGGGCTTTCATAGAGTTGTGGAGACATAGGGCCCTCGGGCATGCTGTGTCCCACGACCAAGTGGGGAGGGGCTTTCATAGAGTTGAGGAGACATAGGGCCCTCGTGGCATACTGTGTCCCACGACCACGTGGGGAGGGGCTTTCATAGAGTTGTGGAGACATAAGACCCTCGTGGCATGCTGTGTCCCACGACCACCTGGGGAGGGGGCATCATATAGTTGTGGAGACATAAGGCCCTCGTGGCATGCTGTGTCCCACGACCACGTGGGGAGGGGGTATCATAGAGTTGTGGAGACATAAGACCCTCGTGGCATGCTGTGTCCCACGACCACCTGGGGTGGGTGCATCATATAGTTGTGGAGACATAAGGCCCTCGTGGCATGCTGTGTCCCACGACCACGTGGGGAGGGGGTATCATAGAGTTGTGGAGACATAAGGCCCTCGTGGCATGCTGTGTCCCACGACCACGTGGGGAGGGGGTATCATAGAGTTGTGGAGACATAGGGCCCTCGTGGCATACTGTGTCCCACGACCACGTGGGGAGGGGCTTTCATAGAGTTGTGGAGACATAGGGCCCTCGGGCATGCTGTGTCCCACGACCAAGTGGGGAGGGGCTTTCATAGAGTTGAGGAGACATAGGGCCCTCGTGGCATACTGTGTCCCACGACCACGTGGGGAGGGGCTTTCATAGAGTTGTGGAGACATAGGGCCCTCGTGGCATGCTGTGTCCCACGACCACGTGGGGAGGGGGTATCATAGAGTTGTGGAGACATAGGGCGCTCGTGGCATGCTGTGTCGCACGACCACGTGGGAATGGGTTATCATAGAGTTGTGGAGACATAAGGCCCTCGTGCCATGCTGTGTCCCACGACCACTTGGGGAGGGGGTATCATATAGTTGTGGAGAGATAGGGCCCTCGTGGCATGCTGTGTCCCACGACCACGTGGAGAGGGGGTATCATAGAGTTGTGGAGACATAAGGCCCTAGTGGCATGCTGTGTCCCACGACCACGTGGGGAGGGGGTATCATAGAGTTGTGGAGACATAAGGCCCTAGTGGCATGCTGTGTCCCACGACCACGTGGGGAGGGGGTATCATAGAGTTGTGGAGACATAGGGCCCTCGTGGCATACTGTGTCCCACGACCACGTGGGGAGGGGCTTTCATAGAGTTGAGGAGACATAGAGCCCTCGTGGCATGCTGTGTCCCACGACCACGTGGGGAGGGGGTATCATAGAGTTGTGGAGACATAGGGCCCTCGTGGCATACTGTGTCCCACGACCACGTGGGGAGGAGCTTTCATAGAGTTGTGGAGACATAGGGCCCTCGTGGCATGCTGTGTCCCACGACCACGTGGGGAGGGGGTATCATAGAGTTGTGGTGACATAAGGCCCTCGTGCCATGCTGTGTCCCACGACCACGTGGGGAGGGGCTTTCATAGAGTTGTGGAGACATAGGGCCATCGTGGCATGCTGTGTCCCACGACCACGTGGGGAGGGGCTTTCATAGAGTTGTGGTGACATAGGGCTCTCGTGACATGCTGTCATGTCAAGGAGGTCCGGGAACGCGCCGTGGTGCTGGAGGACGGCAAGGAACTGGACGTGGACGCCATTGTGCTGTGTACCGGATACCGCTACTCCTTCCCCTTCCTGGCCGACGTCTGCCGACCGAAGGACGACTCCGGGCGGCTGACGCCTCTCTACAAACACGTCGTCCACGTGGATCACCCGACACTCTACTTCATCGGCATGGTGAAGCTGACGCTGCAATTCCAAATCAGTGCTTTCCAGGTACAGCTTGCAGTGGCCTTCCTCTTGAAGTTAATCCCACTGCCTAGCAGAGAAGTGATGCTGAAGGACATCGAGGAGGACTACCGCTGGAGGCTATCCCTGGGCTTCACACCCAGCAAGGCCCACCATCTGTTCCCTTGTTACCTCACGGTCAAGCCCTATCAAGACGCCATTTTGCAGTTGGCAGATGGGTGTGATGTTATAAAACCCATTGACGAAGGCCTCATGCAACAGTTTGAGGGCTTAACCGAGAGGGTCATAGCCAGACCCTTGTATTTCAGGGAGCACGCTCATCCAGAAAATACCAAATGTAACTGCGTGTAAATGTAAGCGACCACACACCTTGCGATAAACACTCACAAACTCACACGAGCGATATGGCGCTATGGAAAGCCAACCATTTCACATTAATATATGAAATACAAATTCGTGACCCCCCTTTTGCACTCTGGGTCCGGCACGGAGATGCACTGAAATGATGTACTCTATAACAATAACCTGAAATAATGTACTCAATAAGATATAAAGCGACAGAGTGTACTCAATGAAACTATATTAATTACAATGATAGCGTTTGGTACAGTGTTTGAGATATTTTATTGACCAGAATCGTCTACATTGTGTGCATGGAAATAAAAAGTTCCCTCTTATAACATCGAGAAACTCTCGCTTGTTTCATTGAATTCGTATTGAATTTGCAATTCGCAGGATGCGGTCGCAAATATGAGATTTAAGTTCCAGACAGACCGGTCGCTATATATGCTCTCTATGAAAAGATAACGTTTTACTTGCAGCTAGGCTTGAAGTGGCATTTAAACCTCCATTAAAACAGGAGGTCAGCGTTACTCTTCTAATGCGTGAAGTACCTGTTCATTCACGAGGACATCAATTTTTTATGCATGGACATTTTTAATTAATTGATTACAGCAAACACTTGAGTGAACGCGCCAATAGTCTATGTACATTTCGTGCGCGTACGTAACGCTGCGGCAGGTGCGAAATTATTTTCCGGATGTTTCTATAGTACAGATCAAGTATCAAATCTCATCCAAGTGCTTCTCGGCTATTAGCTGTGAATTCGTCCGGTTAAAAGTGAATTGCCAAAAGGGTGCGCAGACAGTTGTCACATGACCAGCATTCTTGTCAAAGTCCCAAATCAAAGAAAGTACAAAGCTATAAATATGTGGATCAGATTGAAGGGGGGGGGGGGCGGAGTCATGTTCCCAGATCACGATGAATTAAACAAATTATTTCCCGCATACAATGGAAGGGCGGATACATGATACTAAATTGATGATTTCTTGATTCACGGTTATTTAATATGAAAACTCCCAGTTCACGATCACTGAAAATCCTCGTGACGGTGGTCGGCTAAAACCCCATTCCCAGTTCACCAAGAACTATTTTTCTTCTTCCCACTTAACGGTGAATTGAAGAGCCCATTCCAGGGGGAACGGAAAAAAACCTTGCCCCCCCCCCCCCTCATTATACTCTGCAGTAAAATTTCATATCACTCTAAAATTACTATATTTTCCACAACGTAAATGTTAACGACTGAATTAAGACAAGCTAATGAGCTAAACAAGCAATTCAGAAGTATCTATCGTATCAATAAATAACGTCACCTGAAATGTAGATTCAACTCTTTTTTTCGTTCAAGCCTTAATTGCTTTTGCCTCTCATTAAAAGATGAGTTCCTATTTCGCTTCTCGATTCCACTAGAGGGGTTCCAATGTTGGTCCCCATCTTTTATAGTTAGGGAAGAAAGACAACGCCATTATCCGAAGCTGGGTGGGTCGATTGGTACGCAGATCGCTACGAATCTTTAAATGGGTCGATGAAAACCGATGATCGCACATCCCAAGGTCGTTTCCATGGATACAGAAAATGTGGGTTCATTTACCATAGCAATATATCCGGTTGCATATATTGTAAGGAATTCTGTACAACTATGTCATACGCTTCATAGCCTTGGTCCCAGCCTTTAGACTTCTCGCGCAGGGCTGCGCGATGAACAATTAATGCCTGGCGAGAGTCACGTAAGTACATGGCAACATGCACCGAGACCAACGCAATGGAAGAAAAGGCTCGCTTCGCCGGAGACCAATATTCATGGTGTTCGTTGCTTTCTTACTGCTCATTGATATATGTCGCTGTTCACCCCAGGACACCCACAGCTGTCTCTCAGGACATAGCTGTTCACCCGGATACGTACAGCTGTCTCGCAGGGCATAGCTGTTCATCTGGATACCTACAGCTGTCTCTCAGAACATAGCTGTTCACCCGGATACCTACAGCTGTTTCTCAGGGCATAGCTATTCACCCGGATACCTACAGCTGTTTCTCAGGACATAGCTGTTCACCCAGATACCTACAGCTGTCTCTCAGGGCATAGCTGTTCACCCTGATACCTCCAGTTGCCTGTCAGGGCATAGCTGTTCACCCGGATACCTAAAGCTGTTTCTCAGGGCATAGCTATTCACCCGGATACCTACAGCTGTTTCTCAGGACATAGCTGTTCACCCAGATACCTACAGCTGTCTCTCAGGGCATAGCTGTTCACCCTGATACCTCCAGCTGCCTGTCAGGGCATAGCTGTTTGCCCGGATACATACAGCTGTTTCTCAGGACATAACTATTCACCCGGATACCTACAGCTGTCTCTCAGGGCATAGCTGTTCACCCTGATACCTCCAGCTGTCTGTCAGGGCATAGCTGTTTACCCGGATACCTACAGCTGTTTCTCAGGGCATAGCTATTCACCCGGATACCTACAGCTGTTTCTCAGGACATAACTATTCACCCGGATACCTACAGCTTTCTCTCAGGGCATAGCTGTTCACCCTGATACCTCCAGCTGCCTGTCAGGGCATAGCTGTTTACCCGGATACCTACAGCTGTCTCTCAGGGCATAATTGTTTTCTATGATGACCACAGCCGTACATCAAGCATTATTGTTCACTATAAATACAGCTGTCCCTCCATCATAGCTGTTCACTCTGATGCCAACAGCTGTCCCTCCATCATAGCTGTTCACTCTGATGCCAACAGCTGTCCCTCCATCATAGCTGTTCACTATGAGGACAGGTGTACCTCAAGCATAGCTGTTCACTATGATGACAGCTGTCTGTTTATACGCTGTTGTTGCCATGGGGACCACAGCACCTCCCCAGACGATGTATTGCCGCCGGGGTTGCTAGTCCCCGTTCTCCGCTAAGATGGCGTCCTCTAGTTTCTTCCTCTCCTCCGCTTGTCGTAGGCGCCTCAACACCAGACTCTCAAAGTCCGAATTGGTATCATCTGTGGGTGCCGTAAACTGAAGCCCAAGGAACAGGCAGTAAATACCAAAATAAATATTCAAAGCTAAGTGTAAAATGTTCCCAGCTGCCTGGCACATCATTCCAGTCACTTCCTGATAAATAGGCCGCAAACTGAATGATTAGATTTTTATGAAATGCTAAATATCTACATAGTTAAAAGTATCGTTTATTACTTAATATATTTTGCATCATCAATACATTTTGAACCCCTCTGGGTCTTGAAATATCCACGCGTTGTCAGTAGACGACAGCGGAGCTTCAAGTTGATTACAGACATGAGTGGCACGTGTTGTGTCTGACGGCTCAGCAGTGACAGTCAGCGGCCCACCTGACAAGACGTCGCTGGAAGGGGATGCAAGGGCCGGTACTGAGTGGCTCCATCTGGTGGTCGCTGATTGACCTGGGCCGAGTCACTCGGCTTGCCTGACAACCAGGTCAGCGTCAGCGGGTTGTCAGGGAGACCGATTTCCAGTTGTTCTGCCATGACCTTGACCAATAGGAAAGGTATTAGATTTGTTACCACGTGCGCCTAATAACACATAATACCATATCGCAACTGAAGTGAAACAGAACCAACAGAGGCTATGAATTCATACGACAATATCCGCAAAAAATAATGCTGCATATAAAAACGTTATATCCATAGAATATCGACATATTAAAGAGATAACAATACAATAATAAATAACATCAAAGGTTTCTCATACCGCGGCGTGAGCAGACGCCAGCTCCACGATGGCACTGCCCTTCTTCTTCCCGGACAGCACCAGCGCAGTGACGTCACCGTACTGAAACACAATCCCAAGGGAGGCACCTGTTTTACCTATCTATAGATATCGCCATACGAAATCGCCAAAATGGGGCATACATGTTCAGCAACCTTCAGCACACGGGTTCTCGCAGTCTGCCGCGCCAGGCGAGTGCGATGGAGGGCTTTAGCCGAGGGACAGATCAGTGTTTGACATCCCGTGTCTGGCGAGTAGGTTGTGGGATGAGAGTAACATAATGATCAGCTAGAACGATAAGTTGTTGAGACGCTCGATTACAATCGTGATTCGCAGTAAATCCCATCTTCTCACCTTGGAGAAGAGTCGGTGGAGCATCTCAGAGTTGTAGCCCCCGTTATCCGCGTCTCCCTTCTTGGCCTTCCAGCGAACCTACAAAATGGACTGACGTGAATTCGTCGTTTGGGTGACTCCACCACGAGGTCTGTAGACACCACTAACTGCCTCTTTAATCACTCAACCAACATGTCAAGGTCAACATCGGAGTTTCGCTTGTACAAAAAGTAAAACAATGGGTCGTCATCTTTATCATTGGATCCTGTTACCTAAAAGATCGTGTGGTACAATGCGCCCAGAGATCGACTAACCTTTAATCTGGCGGCGGCTGCTTCTGTATCCCCTTCACCAGCGTCTGGATAATGACCAGCGAGGACGCCACACAATAAAGGGTGATCATTGGTATGTGGACATGGGCGAAGTGGGACCGACCAGCGATAGCATGGTAACTCTCTTAGCGTTCTGACGGTAGTCCCACCAGTTGCATCATACCCCAAATAGTTTCACTAGTTCTACTAAACAAATCTTTCAAAGTTAGGCTTACTCTTAGTTATTATTGAAGTATCATTAGACATACAGGTGTTCTACCGGTATTTACAAAGATAATACTACCAGTTCACTACACATATTCCTGCCAGTCCAACAAAGGTTGTCTCACTGATTCTACAACGGTAGACTCACTAGTTCTACGCAGGTAGTCGTAACTAACTACACAAGTATTTTCACTAATTCTGCGCCTGAAGTCTGACTGTCGGCAATTCTATGGGTCTCATTGGGTACCAGTTCTACAATATATCTCTACACCAGATCTACAAGGCTTGTGTCATTAGTTCTACAAAGGTAATATTACTACTCCTACACAGGTAATGTCAATAGTCCTACAAAGGCAATGTCACTACATGTAGTTCTACTCGCTAGTTCCACGAAGGCATTCTCACCCTTGTTCTCCTGTTCCTTCAGCAACTCTTCCTTCAGTCGTTGTTGTTCGTCCTCCAACAGTCGCGACCCTTCTTTCCGCAGTCGCTCCACCTAGCGACAGAAAATGACACGCTTGCATCTTAACATTTCACGTCTACATAGTAATGTTCAGATACAAGAGAGTATGGTATGCATAATATGCATGTACACACGCAAGGAGGACTTGCTGGATATGTACACACGCAAGGAGGACTTGCTGGATATGTACACGCGCAAGGAGGGCTTGCTGGGTATGTACACACGCAATGAGGACTTGCTGGGTATGTACACACGCAAGGAGGACTTGCTGGGTATGTACACACGCAAGGAGGGCTTGCTGGGTATGTACACACGCAATGAGGACTTGCTGGGTATGTACACACGCAAGGAGGACTTGCTGGATATGTACACACGCAAGGAGGACTTGCTGGATATGTACACGCGCAAGGAGGGCTTGCTGGGTATGTACACACGCAAGGAAGACTTGCTGGGTATGTACACACGCAAGGAGGACTTGCTGGATATGTACACGCGCAAGGAGGGCTTGCTGGGTATGTACACACGCAATGAGGACTTGCTGGGTATGTACACACGCAAGGAGGACTTGCTGGGTATGTACACACGCAAGGATGACTTGCTGGGTATGTACACACGCAAGGAGGACTTGCTGGGTATGTACACACGTAATGAGGACTTGCTGGGTATGTACACACGCAAGGAAGACTTGCTGGGTATGTACACACGCAAGAAGGACTAGCTGGGTATGTACACACGCAAGGAGGACTTGCTAGGTATGTACACACGTAATGAGGACTTGCTGGGTATGTGCACACGCAAGGAGGACTTGCTAGGTATGTACACACGCAATGAGGACTTGCTGGGTATGTACACACGCAAGGAGGACTTGCTGGGTATGTACACACGCAAGGATGACTTGCTGGGTATGCACACACGTAATGAGGACTTGCTGGGTAAGTGCACACGCAAGGAGGACTTGCCGGGTATGTACACACGTAATGAGGACTTGCTGGGTATGTGCACACGCAAGGAGGACTTGCTAGGTATGTACACACGCAATGAGGACTTGCTGGGTATGTACACACGCAAGGAGGACTTACTGGGTATGTACACACGCAAGGATGACTTGCTGGGTATGTACACACGTAATGAGGACTTGCTGGGTATGTGCACACGCAAGGAGGACTTGCTAGGTATGTACACACGCAATGAGGACTTGCTGGGTATGTACACACTCAAGGAGGACTTGCTGGGTATGTACACACGCAAGGAAGACTTGCTGGGTATGTACACACGCAAGAAGGCCTTGCTGGGTATGTACACACGCAAGGAGGACTTGCTAGGTATGTACACACGTAATGAGGACTTGCTGGGTATGTACACACGCAAGGAGGACTTGCTGGGTATGTACACACGCAAGGATGACTTGCTGGGTATGTAAACACGCAAGGATGACTTGCTGGGTATGTACACACGCAAGGAGGACGTGCTGGGTATGTACACACGCAAGGAGGACTTGCTGGGTATGTACACACACAAGGAGGACTTGCTGGGTATGTACACACGCAATGAGGACTTGGTGGGTATGTACACACGCAAGGAGGACTTGCTGGGTATGTACACGCGCAAGGAGGACTTGCTGGGTATGTATACACGCCAGGAGGACTTGGTAGGTATGTACACACGCAATGAGGACTTGCTGGGTATGTACACACGCAAGGAGGACTTGGTGGGTATGTACACACGCAAGGAGGACTTGCTGGGTATGTACACACGCAAGGAGGACTTGGTGGGTATGTACACACGCAAGGAGGACTTGCTGGGTATGTACACACGCAAGGATGACTTGCTGGGTATGTACACACTCAAGGAGGACTTGCTGGGTATGTACACACACAAGGAGGACTTGCTGGGTATGTAAACACGCAAGGAATACTTTCTGGGTATGTACACACGCAAGGAGGACTTGCTGGGTATGTACACACGCAAGGAGGACTTGCTGGGTATGTACACACGCAAAGAAGACTTGCTGGGTATGTACACACGCAAGGATGACTTGCTGGGTATGTGCACACGCAATGATGACTTGCTAGGTATGTGCACACGCAATGATGACTTGCTAGGTATGTACACACGCAAGGAGGACTTGCTGGTTATGTACACACGCAAGGAGGACTTTCTGGGTATGTACACACGCAATGAGGACTTGCTAGGTACGTACACACTCAAGGAGGACTTGCTGGGTATGTACACACAAAAGGAGGACTTGCTGGGTATGTAAACACGCAAGGATGACTTGCTGGGTATGTACACACGCAAGGATGACTTGCTGGGTATGTACACACGCAAGGAGGACTTGCTGGGTATGTACACACGCAAGGAGGACTTGCTGGGTATGTACACACACAAGGAGGACTTGCTGGGTATGTACACACGCAATGAGGACTTGGTGGGTATGTACACACGCAAGGAGGACTTGCTGGGTATGTACACACGCAAGGAAGACTTGCTGGGTATGTACACACGCAAGGATGACTTGCTGGGTATGTACACACTCAAGGAGGACTTGCTGGGTATGTACACACACAAGGAGGACTTGCTGGGTATGTAAACACGCAAGGAATACTTTCTGGGTATGTACACACGCAAGGAAGACTTGCTGGGTATGTACACACGCAAGGATGACTTGCTGGGTATGTACACACTCAAGGAGGACTTGCTGGGTATGTACACACACAAGGAGGACTTGCTGGGTATGTAAACACGCAAGGAGTACTTTCTGGGTATGTACACACGCAAGGAAGACTTGCTGGGTATGTACACACGCAAGGAGGACTTGCTGGGTATGTACACACGCAAGGAAGACTTGCTGGGTATGTACACACGCAAGGATGACTTGCTGCGTATGTGCACACGAAATGAGGACTTGCTAGGTATGTACACACGCAATGAGGACTTGCTGGGTATGTACACACGCAAGGAGGACTTTCTGGGTATGTACACACGCAAGGAGGACTTGCTGGGTATGTACACACGCAATGAGGACTTGCTAGGTATGTACACACTCAAGGAGGACTTGCTGGGTATGTACACACGCAATGAGGACTTGGTGGGTATGTACACACGCAAGGAGGACTTGCTGGGTATGTACACACGCAAGGAGGACTTGCTGGGTATGTACACACGCAAGGATGACTTGCTGGGTATGTACACACGCAATGAGGACTTGCTGGGTATGTACACACGCAAGGATGACTTGCTGGGTATGTACACACTCAAGGAGGACTTGCTGGGTATGTACACACACAAGGAGGACTTGCTGGGTATGTACACACGCAAGGAATACTTTCTGGGTATGTACACACGCAAGGAAGACTTGCTGGGTATGTACACACGCAAGGAAGACTTGTTGGGTATGTACACACGCAAGAAGGACTTGCTGGGTATGTACACACGCAAGGAGGACTTGCTAGGTATGTACACACGTAATGAGGACTTGCTGGGTATGTACACACGCAAGGAGGACTTGCTGGGTATGTACACACGCACGGATGACTTGCTGGGTATGTACACACGCAAGGAGGACTTGCTGGGTATGTACACACGCAAGGAGGACTTGCTGGGTATGTACACACACAAGGAGGACTTGCTGGGTATGTACACACGCAATGAGGACTTGGTGGGTATGTACACACGCAAGGATGACTTGCTGGGTATGTACACACGCAAGGATGACTTGCTGGGTATGTACACACGCAAGGAGGACTTGCTGGGTATGTACACACGCAAGGAAGACTTGCTGGGTATGTACACACACAAGGAGGACTTTCTGGGTATGTACACACGCAATGAGGACTTGGTGGGTATGTACACACGCAAGGAGGACTTGCTGGGTATGTACACGCGCAAGGAGGACTTGCTGGGTGTGTACACACGCAAGGAGGACTTGGTGGGTATGTACACACGCAATGAGGACTTGCTGGGTATGTACACACGCAAGGAAGACTTGCTGGGTATGTACACGCGCAAGGAGGACTTGCTGGGTGTGTACACACGCAAGGAGGACTTGGTGGGTATGTACACACGCAATGAGGACTTGCTGGGTATGTACACACGCAAGGAAGACTTGCTGGGTATGTACACACGCAAGGATGATTTGTTGGGTATGTACACACGCAAGGAGGACTTGCTGGGTATGTACACACACAAGGAGGACTTGCTGGGTATGTAAACACGCAAGGAATACTTTCTGGGTATGTACACACGCAAGGAAGACTTGCTGGGTATGTACACACGCAAGGAGGACTTGCTGGGTATGTACACACGCAAAGAAGACTTGCTGGGTATGTACACACGCAAGGATGACTTGCTGGGTATGTGCACACGCAATGAGGACTTGCTAGGTATGTATACACGCAATGAGGACTTGCTGGGTATGTACACACGCAAGGAGGACTTGCTGGGTATGTACACACGCAAGGAATACTTTCTGGGTATGTACACACGCAATGAGGACTTGCTAGGTATGTACACACTCAAGGAGGACTTGCTTGGTATGTACACACACAAGGAGGACTTGCTGGGTATGTAAACACGCAAGGATGACTTGCTGGGTATGTACACACGCAAGGATGACTTGCTGGGTATGTACACACGCAAGGAGGACTTGCTGGGTATGTACACACGCAAGGAGGACTTGCTGGGTATGTACACACACAAGGAGGACTTGCTGGGTATGTACACACGCAATGAGGGCTTGGTGGGTATGTACACACGCAAGGAGGACTTGCTGGGTATGTACACGCGCAAGGAGGACTTGCTGGGTATGTACACACGCAAGGAGGACTTGGTGGGTATGTACACACGCAATGAGGACTTGCCGGGTAGGTACACACGCAAGGAGGACTTGCTGGGTATGTACACACGCAAAGAGGACTTGGTAGGTATGTACGCACGCAAGGAAGACTTGCTGGGTATGTACACACGCAAGGATGACTTGCTGGGTATGAACACACTCAAGGAGGACTTGCTGGGTATGTACACACACAAGGAGGACTTGCTGGGTATGTAAACACGCAAGGAGTACTTTCTGGGTATGTACACACGCAAGGAAGACTTGCTGGGTATGTACACACGCAAGGAGGACTTGCTGGGTATGTACAAACGCAAGGAAGACTTGCTGGGTATGTACACACGCAAGGATGACTTGCTGGGTATGTACACACGCAATGAGGACTTGCTGGGTATGTACACACGCAAGGAGGACTTTCTGGGTATGTACACACACAAGAAGGACTTGCTGGGTATGTACACACTCAAGGAGGACTTGCTAGGTATGTACACACGTAATGAGGACTTGCTGGGTATGTACACACGCAAGGAGGACTTGCTAGGTATGTACACACGTAATGAGGACTTGCTGGGTATGTACACACGCAATGAGGACTTGCTGGGTATGTACACACGCAAGGAAGACTTGCTAGGTATGTACACACGTAATGAGGACTTGCATGGTATGTACACACGCAATGAGGACTTGCTGGGTATGTACACACGCAAGGAAGACTTGCTGGGTATGTACACACGCAGGGATGACTTGCTGGGTATGTACACACGCAAGAAAGACTTGCTGGGTATGTACACACGCAAGGAGGACTTGCTGGGTATGTACACACGCAAGGAGGACTTGCTGGGTATGTACACACGCAAGGAGGACTTGCTGGGTATGTACACACGCAATGAGGACTTGCTGGGTATGTACACACGCAAGGATGACTTGCTGGGTATGTACACACTCAAGGAGGACTTGCTGGGTATGTACACACACAAGGAGGATTTGCTGGGCATGTAAACACGCAAGGAATACTTTCTGGGTATGTACACACGCAAGGAAGACTTGCTGGGTATGTACACACGCAAGGAAGACTTGCTGGGTATGTACACACGCAACAAGGACTTGCTGGGTATGTACACACGCAAGGAGGACTTGCTAGGTATGTACACACGTAATGAGGACTTGCTGGGTATGTACACACGCAAGGAGGACTTGCTGGGTATGTACACACGCACGGATGACTGGCTGGGTATGTACACACGCAAGGATGACTTGCTGGGTATGTACACACGCAAGGAGGACTGGCTGGGTATGTACACACGCAAGGAGGACTTGCTGGGTATGTACACACACAAGGAGGACTTGCTGGGTATGTACACACGCAATGAGGACTTGGTGGGCATGTACACACGCAAGGAGGACTTGCTGGGTATGTACACGCGCAAGGAGGACTTGCTGGGTATGTACACACGCAAGGAGGACTTGGTGGGTATGTACACACGCAATGAGGACTTGGTGGGTATGTACACACGCAAGGAGGACTTGCTGGGTATGTACACACGCAAGGAGGACTTGGTGGGTATGTACACACGCAAGGAGGACTTGCTGGGTATGTACACACGCAATGAGGACTTGCTAGGTATGTACACACTCGAGGAGGACTTGCTGGGTATGTACACACACAAGGAGGACTTGCTGGGTATGTAAACACGCAAGGATGACTTGCTGGGTATGTACACACGCAAGGATGACTTGCTGGGTATGTACACACGCAAGGAGGACTTGCTGGGTATGTACACACGCAAGGAGGACTTGCTGGGTATGTACACACACAAGGAGGACTTGCTGGGTATGTACACACGCAATGAGGACTTGGTGGGTATGTACACACGCAAGGATGACTTGCTGGGTATGTACACACGCAAGGATGACTTGCTGGGTATGTACACACGCAAGGAAGACTTGCTGGGTATGTACACACACAAGGAGGACTTGCTGGGTATGTACACACGCAATGAGGACTTGGTGGGTATGTACACACGCAAGGATGACTTGCTGGGTATGTGCACACGCAATGAGGACTTGCTAGGTATGTATACACGCAATGAGGACTTGCTGGGTATTTACACACGCAACGAGGACTTGCTGGGTATGTACACACGCAAGGAGGATTTGCTGGGTATGTACACACGCAATGAGGACTTGCTAGGTATGTACACACTCAAGGAGGACTTGCTGGGTATGTACACACACAAGGAGGACTTGCTGGGTATGTAAACACGCAAGGATGACTTGCTGGGTATGTACACACGCAAGGATGACTTGCTGGGTATGTACACACGCAAGGAGGAGTGGCTGGGTATGTACACACGAAAGGAGGACTTGCTGGGTATGTACACACACAAGGAGGACTTGCTGGGTATGTACACACGCAATGAGGGCTTGGTGGGTATGTACACACGCAAGGCGGACTTGCTGGGTATGTACACGCGCAAGGAGGACTTGCTGGGTATGTACACACGCAAGGAAGACTTGCTGGGTATGTACACACGCAAGGATGACTTGCTGGGTATGTGCACACGCAATGAGGACTTGCTAGGTATGTACACACGCAATGAGGACTTGCTGGGTATGTACACACGCAAGGAGGACTTTCTGGGTATGTACACACACAAGGAGGACTTGCTGGGTATGTACACACTCAAGGAGGACTTGCTAGGTATGTACACACGTAATGAGGACTTGCTGGGTATGTACACACGCAAGGAGGACTTGCTAGGTATGTACACACGTAATGAGGACTTGATGGGTATCTACACACGCAAGGAGGACTTGCTAGGTATGTACACACGCAATGAGGACTTGCTGGGTATGTACACACGCAAGGAAGACTTGCTAGGTATGTACACACGTAATGAGGACTTGCATGGTATGTACACACGCAATGAGGACTTGCTGGGTATGTACACACGCAAGGAAGACTTGCTGGGTGTGTACACACGCAGGGATGACTTGCTGGGTATGTACACACGCAAGAAAGACTTGCTGGGTATGTACACACGCAAGGAGGACTTGCTGGGTATGTACACACGCAAGGAGGACTTGCTGGGTATGTACACACGCAAGGAGGACTTGCTGGGTATGTACACACGCAATGAGGACTTGCTGGGTATGTACACACGCAAGGATGACTTGCTGGGTATGTACACACTCAAGGAGGACTTGCTGGGTATGTACACACACAAGGAGGATTTGCTGGGTATGTAAACACGCAAGGAATACTTTCTGGGTATGTACACACGCAAGGAAGACTTGCTGGGTATGTACACACGCAAGGAAGACTTGCTGGGTATGTACACACGCAACAAGGACTTGCTGGGTATGTACACACGCAATGAGGACTTGGTGGGTATGTACACACGCAAGGAGGACTTGCTGGGTATGTACACGCGCAAGGAGGACTTGCTGGGTATGTACACACGCAAGGAGGACTTGGTGGGTATGTACACACGCAATGAGGACTTGGTGGGTATGTACACACGCAAGGAGGACTTGCTGGGTATGTACACACGCAAGGAGGACTTAATGGGTATGTACACACGCAAGGAGGACTTGCTGGGTATGTACACACGCAATGAGGACTTGCTAGGTATGTACACACTCGAGGAGGACTTGCTGGGTATGTACACACACAAGGAGGACTTGCTGGGTATGTAAACACGCAAGGATGACTTGCTGGGTATGTACACACGCAAGGATGACTTGCTGGGTATGTACACACGCAAGGAGGACTTGCTGGGTATGTAAACACGCAAGGAGGACTTGCTGGGTATGTACACACACAAGGAGGACTTGCTGGGTATGTACACACGCAATGAGGACTTGGTGGGTATGTACGCACGCAAGGATGACTTGCTGGGTATGTACACACGCAAGGATGACTTGCTGGGTATGTACACACGCAAGGAAGACTTGCTGGGTATGTACACACACAAGGAGGATTTGCTGGGTATGTACACACGCAATGAGGACTTGGTGGGTATGTACACACGCAAGGATGACTTGCTGGGCATGTGCACACGCAATGAGGCCTTGCTAGGTATGTATACACGCAATGAGGACTTGCTGGGTATGTACACACGCAAGGAGGACTTGCTGGGTATGTACACACGCAAGGAGGATTTGCTGGGTATGTACACACGCAATGAGGACTTGCTAGGTATGTACACACTCAAGGAGGACTTGCTGGGTATGTACACACACAAGGAGGACTTGCTGGGTATGTAAACACGCAAGGATGACTTGCTGGGTATGTACACACGCAAGAAAGACTTGCTGGGTATGTACACACGCAAGGAGGACTTGCTGGGTATGTACACACGCAAGGAGGACTTGCTGGGTATGTACACACGCAAGGAGGACTTGCTGGGTATGTACACACGCAATGAGGACTTGCTGGGTATGTACACACGCAAGGATGACTTGCTGGGTATGTACACACTCAAGGAGGACTTGCTGGGTATGTACACACACAAGGAGGATTTGCTGGGCATGTAAACACGCAAGGAATACTTTCTGGGTATGTACACACGCAAGGAAGACTTGCTGGGTATGTACACACGCAAGGAAGACTTGCTGGGTATGTACACACGCAACAAGGACTTGCTGGGTATGTACACACGCAAGGAGGACTTGCTAGGTATGTACACACGTAATGAGGACTTGCTGGGTATGTACACACGCAAGGAGGACTTGCTGGGTATGTACACACGCACGGATGACTGGCTGGGTATGTACACACGCAAGGATGACTTGCTGGGTATGTACACACGCAAGGAGGACTGGCTGGGTATGTACACACGCAAGGAGGACTTGCTGGGTATGTACACACACAAGGAGGACTTGCTGGGTATGTACACACGCAATGAGGACTTGGTGGGCATGTACACACGCAAGGAGGACTTGCTGGGTATGTACACGCGCAAGGAGGACTTGCTGGGTATGTACACACGCAAGGAGGACTTGGTGGGTATGTACACACGCAATGAGGACTTGGTGGGTATGTACACACGCAAGGAGGACTTGCTGGGTATGTACACACGCAAGGAGGACTTGGTGGGTATGTACACACGCAAGGAGGACTTGCTGGGTATGTACACACGCAATGAGGACTTGCTAGGTATGTACACACTCGAGGAGGACTTGCTGGGTATGTACACACACAAGGAGGACTTGCTGGGTATGTAAACACGCAAGGATGACTTGCTGGGTATGTACACACGCAAGGATGACTTGCTGGGTATGTACACACGCAAGGAGGACTTGCTGGGTATGTACACACGCAAGGAGGACTTGCTGGGTATGTACACACACAAGGAGGACTTGCTGGGTATGTACACACGCAATGAGGACTTGGTGGGTATGTACACACGCAAGGATGACTTGCTGGGTATGTACACACGCAAGGATGACTTGCTGGGTATGTACACACGCAAGGAAGACTTGCTGGGTATGTACACACACAAGGAGGACTTGCTGGGTATGTACACACGCAATGAGGACTTGGTGGGTATGTACACACGCAAGGATGACTTGCTGGGTATGTGCACACGCAATGAGGACTTGCTAGGTATGTATACACGCAATGAGGACTTGCTGGGTATTTACACACGCAACGAGGACTTGCTGGGTATGTACACACGCAAGGAGGATTTGCTGGGTATGTACACACGCAATGAGGACTTGCTAGGTATGTACACACTCAAGGAGGACTTGCTGGGTATGTACACACACAAGGAGGACTTGCTGGGTATGTAAACACGCAAGGATGACTTGCTGGGTATGTACACACGCAAGGATGACTTGCTGGGTATGTACACACGCAAGGAGGAGTGGCTGGGTATGTACACACGAAAGGAGGACTTGCTGGGTATGTACACACACAAGGAGGACTTGCTGGGTATGTACACACGCAATGAGGGCTTGGTGGGTATGTACACACGCAAGGCGGACTTGCTGGGTATGTACACGCGCAAGGAGGACTTGCTGGGTATGTACACACGCAAGGAAGACTTGCTGGGTATGTACACACGCAAGGATGACTTGCTGGGTATGTGCACACGCAATGAGGACTTGCTAGGTATGTACACACGCAATGAGGACTTGCTGGGTATGTACACACGCAAGGAGGACTTTCTGGGTATGTACACACACAAGGAGGACTTGCTGGGTATGTACACACTCAAGGAGGACTTGCTAGGTATGTACACACGTAATGAGGACTTGCTGGGTATGTACACACGCAAGGAGGACTTGCTAGGTATGTACACACGTAATGAGGACTTGATGGGTATGTACACACGCAAGGATGACTTGCTGGGTATGTACACACTCAAGGAGGACTTGCTGGGTATGTACACACACAAGGAGGATTTGCTGGGTATGTAAACACGCAAGGAATACTTTCTGGGTATGTACACACGCAAGGAAGACTTGCTGGGTATGTACACACGCAAGGAAGACTTGCTGGGTATGTACACACGCAACAAGGACTTGCTGGGTATGTACACACGCAATGAGGACTTGGTGGGTATGTACACACGCAAGGAGGACTTGCTGGGTATGTACACGCGCAAGGAGGACTTGCTGGGTATGTACACACGCAAGGAGGACTTGGTGGGTATGTACACACGCAATGAGGACTTGGTGGGTATGTACACACGCAAGGAGGACTTGCTGGGTATGTACACACGCAAGGAGGACTTGGTGGGTATGTACACACGCAAGGAGGACTTGCTGGGTATGTACACACGCAATGAGGACTTGCTAGGTATGTACACACTCGAGGAGGACTTGCTGGGTATGTACACACACAAGGAGGACTTGCTGGGTATGTAAACACGCAAGGATGACTTGCTGGGTATGTACACACGCAAGGATGACTTGCTGGGTATGTACACACGCAAGGAGGACTTGCTGGGTATGTAAACACGCAAGGAGGACTTGCTGGGTATGTACACACACAAGGAGGACTTGCTGGGTATGTACACACGCAATGAGGACTTGGTGGGTATGTACGCACGCAAGGATGACTTGCTGGGTATGTACACACGCAAGGATGACTTGCTGGGTATGTACACACGCAAGGAAGACTTGCTGGGTATGTACACACACAAGGAGGATTTGCTGGGTATGTACACACGCAATGAGGACTTGGTGGGTATGTACACACGCAAGGATGACTTGCTGGGCATGTGCACACGCAATGAGGCCTTGCTAGGTATGTATACACGCAATGAGGACTTGCTGGGTATGTACACACGCAAGGAGGACTTGCTGGGTATGTACACACGCAAGGAGGATTTGCTGGGTATGTACACACGCAATGAGGACTTGCTAGGTATGTACACACTCAAGGAGGACTTGCTGGGTATGTACACACACAAGGAGGACTTGCTGGGTATATAAACACGCAAGGATGACTTGCTGGGTATGTACACACGCAAGGATGACTTGCTGGGTATGTACACACGCAAGGAGGAGTGGCTGGGTATGTACACACGAAAGGAGGACTTGCTGGGTATGTACACACACAAGGAGGACTTGCTGGGTATGTACACACGCAATGAGGGCTTGGTGGGTATGTACACACGCAAGGAGGAGTGGCTGGGTATGTACACACGAAAGGAGGACTTGCTGGGTATGTACACACACAAGGAGGACTTGCTGGGTATGTACACACGCAATGAGGGCTTGGTGGGTATGTACACACGCAAGGAGGACTTGCTGGGTATGTACACGCGCAAGGAGGACTTGCTGGGTATGTACACACGCAAGGAGGACTTGGTGGGTATGTACACACGCAATGAGGACTTGCTGGGTATGTACACACGCAAGGAGGACTTGCTGGGTATGTACACACGCAAAGAGGACTTGGTAGGTATGTACACACGCAAGGAAGACTTGCTGGGTATGTACACACGCAAGGATGACTTGCTGGGTATGTACACACTCAAGGAGGACTTGCTGGGTATGTACACACGCAAGGAGGACTTGCTGGGTATGTAAACACGCAAGGAGTACTTTCTGGGTATGTACACACGCAAGGAAGACTTGCTGGGTATGTACACACGCAAGGAGGACTTGCTGGGTATGTACACACGCAAGGAAGACTTGCTGGGTATGTACACACGCAAGGATGACTTGCTGGGTATGTGCACACGCAATAAGGACTTGCTAGGTATGTACACACGCAATGAGGACTTGCTGGGTATGTACACACACAAGGAGGACTTTCTGGGTATGTACACACACAAGGAGGACTTGCTGGGTATGTACACACTCAAGGAGGACTTGCTAGGTATGTACACACGTAATGAGGACTTGCTGGGTATGTACACACGCAAGGAGGACTTGCTAGGTATGTACACACGTAATGAGGACTTGCTGGGTATGTACACACGCAAGGAGGACTTGCTAGGTATGTACACACGCAATGAGGACTTGCTGGGTATGTACACACGCAAGGAGGACTTGCTAGATATGTACACACGTAATGAGGACTTGCATGGTATGTACACACGCAATGAGGACTTGCTGGGTATGTACACACGCAAGGAAGACTTGCTGGGTATGTACAAACGCAGGGATGACTTACTGGGTATGTACACACGCAAGAAAGACTTGCTGGGTATGTACACAAGCAAGGAGGACTTGCTGGGTATGTACACACGCAATGAGGACTTGCGAGGTATTACACACGCAAGGAGAACTTGCTGGGTATGTACACGCGCAAGGAGGACTTGCTGGGTATGTACACACGCAATGAGGACTTGCTTGGTATGTACACGCGCAATGAGGACTTGCTGGGTATGTACACACACAAGGAGGACTTGCTGGGTATGTAAAGACGCAAGGAATACTTTCTGGGTATGTACACACGCAAGGAAGACTTGCTGGGTATGTACACACGCAAGGAGGACTTGCTGGGTATGTACACACGCAAAGAAGACTTGCTGGGTATGTACACACGCAAGGATGACTTGCTGGGTATGTGCACACGCAATGAGGACTTGCTAGGTATGTATACACGCAATGAGGACTTGCTGGGTATGTACACACGCAAGGAGGACTTGCTGGGTATGTACACACGCAAGGAGGATTTGCTGGGTATGTACACACGCAATGAGGACTTGCTAGGTATGTACACACTCAAGGAGGACTTGCTGGGTATGTACACACACAAGGAGGACTTGCTGGGTATGTAAACACGCAAGGATGACTTGCTGGGTATGTACACACGCAAGGATGACTTGCTGGGTATGTACACACGCAATGAGGACTTGGTGGGTATGTACACACGCAAGGAGGACTTGCTGGGTATGTACACACGCAAGGAGGACTTGCTGGGTATGTACACACACAAGGAGGACTTGCTGGGTATGTACACACGCAATGAGGACTTGGTGGGTATGTACACACGCAAATATGACTTGCTGGGTATGTACACACGCAATGAGGACTTGCTGGGTATGTACACACGCAAGGAGGACTTGCTAGATATGTACACACGTAATGAGGACTTGCATGGTATGTACACACGCAATGAGGACTTGCTGGGTATGTACACACGCTAGGAAGACTTGCTGGGTATGTACAAACGCAGGGATGACTTACTGGGTATGTACACACGCAAGAAAGACTTGCTGGGTATGTACACAAGCAAGGAGGACTTGCTGGGTATGTACACACGCAATGAGGACTTGCGAGGTATTACACACGCAAGGAGAACTTGCTGGGTATGTACACGCGCAAGGAGGACTTGCTGGGTATGTACACACGCAATGAGGACTTGCTTGGTATGTACACGCGCAATGAGGACTTGCTGGGTATGTACACACACAAGGAGGACTTGCTGGGTATGTAAAGACGCAAGGAATACTTTCTGGGTATGTACACACGCAAGGAAGACTTGCTGGGTATGTACACACGCAAGGAGGACTTGCTGGGTATGTACACACGCAAAGAAGACTTGCTGGGTATGTACACACGCAAGGATGACTTGCTGGGTATGTGCACACGCAATGAGGACTTGCTAGGTATGTATACACGCAATGAGGACTTGCTGGGTATGTACACACGCAAGGAGGACTTGCTGGGTATGTACACACGCAAGGAGGATTTGCTGGGTATGTACACACGCAATGAGGACTTGCTAGGTATGTACACACTCAAGGAGGACTTGCTGGGTATGTACACACACAAGGAGGACTTGCTGGGTATGTAAACACGCAAGGATGACTTGCTGGGTATGTACACACGCAAGGATGACTTGCTGGGTATGTACACACGCAATGAGGACTTGGTGGGTATGTACACACGCAAGGAGGACTTGCTGGGTATGTACACACGCAAGGAGGACTTGCTGGGTATGTACACACACAAGGAGGACTTGCTGGGTATGTACACACGCAATGAGGACTTGGTGGGTATGTACACACGCAAGGATGACTTGCTGGGTATGTACACACGCAAGGATGACTTGCTGGGTATGTACACACGCAAGGAAGACTTGCTGGGTATGTACACACACAAGGAGGACTTGCATGGTATGTACACACGCAATGAGGACTTGCTGGGTATGTACACACGCAAGGAAGACTTGCTGGGTATGTACAAACGCAGGGATGACTTACTGGGTATGTACACACGCAAGAAAGACTTGCTGGGTATGTACACAAGCAAGGAGGACTTGCTGGGTATGTACACACGCAATGAGGACTTGCGAGGTATTACACACGCAAGGAGAACTTGCTGGGTATGTACACGCGCAAGGAGGACTTGCTGGGTATGTACACACGCAATGAGGACTTGCTTGGTATGTACACGCGCAATGAGGACTTGCTGGGTATGTACACACACAAGGAGGACTTGCTGGGTATGTAAAGACGCAAGGAATACTTTCTGGGTATGTACACACGCAAGGAAGACTTGCTGGGTATGTACACACGCAAGGAGGACTTGCTGGGTATGTACACACGCAAAGAAGACTTGCTGGGTATGTACACACGCAAGGATGACTTGCTGGGTATGTGCACACGCAATGAGGACTTGCTAGGTATGTATACACGCAATGAGGACTTGCTGGGTATGTACACACGCAAGGAGGACTTGCTGGGTATGTACACACGCAAGGAGGATTTGCTGGGTATGTACACACGCAATGAGGACTTGCTAGGTATGTACACACTCAAGGAGGACTTGCTGGGTATGTACACACACAAGGAGGACTTGCTGGGTATGTAAACACGCAAGGATGACTTGCTGGGTATGTACACACGCAAGGATGACTTGCTGGGTATGTACACACGCAATGAGGACTTGGTGGGTATGTACACACGCAAGGAGGACTTGCTGGGTATGTACACACGCAAGGAGGACTTGCTGGGTATGTACACACACAAGGAGGACTTGCTGGGTATGTACACACGCAATGAGGACTTGGTGGGTATGTACACACGCAAGGATGACTTGCTGGGTATGTACACACGCAAGGATGACTTGCTGGGTATGTACACACGCAAGGAAGACTTGCTGGGTATGTACACACACAAGGAGGACTTGCTGGGTATGTACACACGCAATGAGGACTTGGTGGGTATGTACACACGCAAGGATGACTTGCTGGGCATGTGCACACGCAATGAGGCCTTGCTAGGTATGTATACACGCAATGAGGACTTGCTGGGTATGTACACACGCAAGGAGGACTTGCTGGGTATGTACACACGCAAGGAGGATTTGCTGGGTATGTACACACGCAATGAGGACTTGCTAGGTATGTACACACTCAAGGAGGACTTGCTGGGTATGTACACACACAAGGAGGACTTGCTGGGTATGTAAACACGCAAGGATGACTTGCTGGGTATGTACACACGCAAGGATGACTTGCTGGGTATGTACACACGCAAGGAGGAGTGGCTGGGTATGTACACACGAAAGGAGGACTTGCTGGGTATGTACACACACAAGGAGGACTTGCTGGGTATGTACACACGCAATGAGGGCTTGGTGGGTATGTACACACGCAAGGAGGAGTGGCTGGGTATGTACACACGAAAGGAGGACTTGCTGGGTATGTACACACACAAGGAGGACTTGCTGGGTATGTACACACGCAATGAGGGCTTGGTGGGTATGTACACACGCAAGGAGGACTTGCTGGGTATGTACACGCGCAAGGAGGACTTTCTGGGTATGTACACACGCAAGGAGGACTTGGTGGGTATGTACACACGCAATGAGGACTTGCTGGGTATGTACACACGCAAGGAGGACTTGCTGGGTATGTACACACGCAAAGAGGACTTGGTAGGTATGTACACACGCAAGGAAGACTTGCTGGGTATGTACACACGCAAGGATGACTTGCTGGGTATGTACACACTCAAGGAGGACTTGCTGGGTATGTACACACACAAGGAGGACTTGCTGGGTATGTAAACACGCAAGGAGTACTTTCTGGGTATGTACACACGCAAGGAAGACTTGCTGGGTATGTACACACGCAAGGAGGACTTGCTGGGTATGTACACACGCAAGGAAGACTTGCTGGGTATGTACACACGCAAGGATGACTTGCTGGGTATGTGCACACGCAATGAGGACTTGCTAGGTATGTACACACGCAATGAGGACTTGCTGGGTATGTACACACACAAGGGGGACTTTCTGGGTATGTACACACACAAGGAGGACTTGCTGGGTATGTACACACTCAAGGAGGACTTGCTAGGTATGTACACACGTAATGAGGACTTGCTGGGTATGTACACACGCAAGGAGGACTTGCTAGGTATGTACACACGTAATGAGGACTTGCTGGGTATGTACACACGCAAGGAGGACTTGCTAGGTATGTACACACGCAATGAGGACTTGCTGGGTATGTACACACGCAAGGAGGACTTGCTAGATATGTACACACGTAATGAGGACTTGCATGGTATGTACACACGCAATGAGGACTTGCTGGGTATGTACACACGCAAGGAAGACTTGCTGGGTATGTACAAACGCAGGGATGACTTACTGGGTATGTACACACGCAAGAAAGACTTGCTGGGTATGTACACAAGCAAGGAGGACTTGCTGGGTATGTACACACGCAATGAGGACTTGCGAGGTATTACACACGCAAGGAGAACTTGCTGGGTATGTACACGCGCAAGGAGGACTTGCTGGGTATGTACACACGCAATGAGGACTTGCTTGGTATGTACACGCGCAATGAGGACTTGCTGGGTATGTACACACACAAGGAGGGCTTGCTGGGTATGTAAAGACGCAAGGAATACTTTCTGGGTATGTACACACGCAAGGAAGACTTGCTGGGTATGTACACACGCAAGGAGGACTTGCTGGGTATGTACACACGCAAAGAAGACTTGCTGGGTATGTACACACGCAAGGATGACTTGCTGGGTATGTGCACACGCAATGAGGACTTGCTAGGTATGTATACACGCAATGAGGACTTGCTGGGTATGTACACACGCAAGGAGGACTTGCTGGGTATGTACACACGCAAGGAGGATTTGCTGGGTATGTACACACGCAATGAGGACTTGCTAGGTATGTACACACTCAAGGAGGACTTGCTGGGTATGTAAACACGCAAGGATGACTTGCTGGGTATGTACACACGCAAGGATGACTTGCTGGGTATGTACACACGCAAGGAGGACTTGCTGGGTATGTAAACACGCAAGGATGACTTGCTGGGTATGTACACACGCAAGGATGACTTGCTGGGTATGTACACACGCAAGGAGGACTTGCTGGGTATGTACACACGCAAGGATGACTTGCTGGGTATGTACACACACAAGGAGGACTTGCTGGGTATGTACACACGCAATGAGGGCTTGGTGGGTATGTACACACGCAAGGAGCACTTGCTGGGTAGGTACACGCGCAAGGAGGACTTGCTGGGTATGTACACACGCAAGGAGGACTTGGTGGGCATGTACACACGCAATGAGGACTTGCTGGGTATGTACACACGCAAGGAGGACTTGCTGGGTATGTACACACGCAAAGAGGACTTGGTAGGTATGTACACACGCAAGGAAGACTTGCTGGGTATGTACACACGCAAGGATGACTTGCTGGGTATGTACACACTCAAGGAGGACTTGCTGGGTATGTACACACACAAGGAGGACTTGCTGGGTATGTAAACACGCAAGGAGTACTTTCTGGGTATGTACACACGCAAGGAAGACTTGCTGGGTATGTACACACGCAAGGAGGACTTGCTGGGTATGTACACACGCAAGGAAGACTTGCTGGGTATGTACACACGCAAGGATGACTTGCTGGGTATGTGCACACGCAATGAGGACTTGCTAGGTATGTACACACGCAATGAGGACTTGCTGGGTATGTACACACACAAGGAGGACTTTCTGGGTATGTACACACACAAGGAGGACTTGCTGGGTATGTACACACTCAAGGAGGACTTGCTAGGTATGTACACACGTAATGAGGACTTGCTGGGTATGTACACACGCAAGGAGGACTTGCTAGGTATGTACACACGTAATGAGGACTTGCTGGGTATGTACACACGCAAGGAGGACTTGCTAGGTATGTACACACGCAATGAGGACTTGCTGGGTATGTACACACGCAGGGAGGACTTCCTGGGTATGTACACACGTAAGGAGGACTTGCTGGGTATGTACACACACAAGGAGGACTTGCTGGGTATGTACACACGCAATGAGGGCTTGGTGGGTATGTACACACGCAAGGAGGACTTGCTGGGTATGTACACGCGCAAGGAGGACTTGCTGGGTATGTACACACGCAAGGAGGACTTGGTGGGTATGTACACACGCAATGAGGACTTGCTGGGTATGTACACACGCAAGGAGGACTTGCTGGGTATGTACACACGCAAAGAGGACTTGGTAGGTATGTACACACGCAAGGAAGACTTGCTGGGTATGTACACACGCAAGGATGACTTGCTGGGTATGTACACACTCAAGGAGGACTTGCTGGGTATGTACACACACAAGGAGGACTTGCTGGGTATGTAAACACGCAAGGAGTACTTTCTGGGTATGTACACACGCAAGGAAGACTTGCTGGGTATGTACACACGCAAGGAGGACTTGCTGGGTATGTACACACGCAAGGAAGACTTGCTGGGTATGTACACACGCAAGGATGACTTGCTGGGTATGTGCACACGCAATGAGGACTTGCTAGGTATGTACACACGCAATGAGGACTTGCTGGGTATGTACACACACAATGAGGACTTTCTGGGTATGTACACACACAAGGAGGACTTGCTGGGTATGTACACACTCAAGGAGGACTTGCTAGGTATGTACACACGTAATGAGGACTTGCTGGGTATGTACACACGCAAGGAGGACTTGCTAGGTATTACACACGTAATGAGGACTTGCTGGGTATGTACACACGCAAGGAGGACTTGCTAGGTATGTACACACGCAATGAGGACTTGCTGGGTATGTACACACGCAAGGAGGACTTGCTAGGTATGTACACACGTAATGAGGACTTGCATGGTATGTACACACGCAATGAGGACTTGCTGGGTATGTACACACGCAAGGAAGACTTGCTGGGTATGTACACACGCAGGGAAGACTTGCTGGGTATGTACACACGCAAGAAAGACTTGCTGGGTATGTACACAAGCAAGGAGGACTTGCTGGGTATGTACACACGCAATGAGGACTTGCGAGGTATTACACACGCAAGGAGGACTTGCTGGGTATGTACACGCGCAAGGAGGACTTGCTGGGTATGTACACACGCAATGAGGACTTGCTTGGTATGTACACGCGCAATGAGGACTTGCTGGGTATGTACACACGCAACGAAGACTTGCTGGGTATGTACACACGCAAGGAGCATTTGCTGGGTATGTACACACGCAATGAGGACTTGCTTGGTATGTACACGCGCAATGAGGACTTGCTGGGTATGTACACACGCAAGGAAGACTTGCTGGGCATGTACACACGCAAGGAGGACTTGCTGGGTATGTACACACGCAAGGGGTACTTGCTGGGTATGTACACGCGCAAGGAGGACAAGGTGGGTATGTACACATGCAAGGATGACTTGCTGGGTATGTACACACGCAAGGAGGACTTGGTGGGTATGCATACGCGAAAGGACGACTTGCTGGGTATGTACACATGCAAGGAAGACTTGCTGGGCATGTACACACGCAAGGAGGACTAGCTGGGTATGTACACACTCAAAGAGGACTTGCTGGGTATGTACACGCGCAAGGAGAACTTGCTGGGTATGTATACATGCAAGGATGACTTGCTGGGTATGTACACACGCAAGGAGGACTTGCCGGGTACGTACACACGCAAGGAAGACTTGCTGGGTATGTACACACGCATAGAGGACTTGCTGGGTATGTACACACGCAAGAAGGACTTGCTAGGTATGTACACACGCAATGAGGACTTGCTAGGTATGTACACACGCAAGGAGGACTTGCTGGGTATGTACACACTCAAGGAGGACTTGCTGGGTATGTACACACGCAAGGAGGACTTGCTGGGTATGTACACACGCAAGGAGGACTTGCTGGGTATGTACACACGCAAGGAGGACTTGCTGGGTATGTACACACGCAAGGATGACTTGCTGGGTATATACACACGCAACGAGGACTAGCTGGGTATGTACACACGCAGGGAGGACTTGCTGGGTATGTACACACACAATGAGGACTTGCTGGGTATGTACACACGTAATGAGGACTTGCTGGGTATGTACAAACGCAACGAGGACTAGCTGGGTATGTACAAACGCAAGGAGGACTAGCTGGGTATGTACACACACAAGGAGGACTTGCTGGGTATGTACACACTCAAGGAGGACTTGCTGGGTATGTACACACGCAACGAGGACTAGCTGGGTATGCACGCACGCAGTCACCTACCTCTACTTGAAGATTTCGGGCCAGTCGTGAATCCTGTCCCTTCTGCTGTTGTTCCGCGTAACGTTTTTCTCGCGCTTCTAAGTCTACACAAAGGGAAAAACACAAAACCGTCAAGTAACTGACGATAAACAATGCACCAATGATATAACATGTAAATAGCTAACTTAGGTGACAGTGTAGTTGTAGTATTTCTGGTCCCAGGCCAGAGCGGACGACCTTTGCATCCAGGGCGAACATCTAGCGCATTAGACCAAAAGGAGCTTCCTGTTTGGCCCGAGGCTCTTGGTGTCTTTTATCCACTGGGCCTGGGCCGAGATATCACACCGTCACTGTATAAGTGCATGTTGGTTGAAGAGATAACACGTGGACACAGAATATCCTGAGGCCTCTACAACCATTGGCTCCACCGTTAACACACCTTTAATTGTGACTCTCCATCAAGGCTGCTCATACAACCATTGGCTCCACCGTTAACACACCTTTAATAGTCACTCTCCATCAAGGCTGCTCTGACAACCATTGGCTCCACCGTTAACACACCTTTAATAGTGACTCTCCATAAAGGCTGCTCATACAACCATTGGCTCCACCGTTAACACACCTTTAATAGTCACTCTCCATCAAGGCTGCTCTGACAACCATTGGCTCCACCGTTAACACACCTTTAATAGTGACTCTCCATAAAGGCTGCTCATACAACCATTGGCTCCACCGTTAACACACCTTTAATAGTGACTCTCCATCAAGGCTGCTCATACAACCATTGGCTCCACCGTTAACACACCTCTAATAGTGACTCTCCATCAAGGCTGCCCATACAACCATTGGCTCCACCGTTAACACACCTTTAATAGTGACTCTCCATCAAGGCTGCTCATACAACCATTGGCTCCACCGTTAACACACCTTTAATAGTGACTCTCCATCAAGGCTGCTCTGACAACCATTGGCTCCACCGTTAACACACCTTTAATAGTGACTCTCCATAAAGGCTGCTCATACAACCATTGGCTCCACCGTTAACACACCTTTAATAGTGACTCTCCATCAAGGCTGCTCATACAACCATTGGCTCCACCGTTAACACACCTCTAATAGTGACTCTCCATCAAGGCTGCTCATACAACCATTGGCTCCACCGTTAACACACCTTTAATAGTGACTCTCCATCAAGGCTGCCCATACAACCATTGGCTCCACCGTTAACACACCTTTAATAGTGACTCTCCATCAAGGCTGCTCATACAACCATTGGCTCCACCGTTAACACACCTTTAATAGTGACTCTCCATCAAGGCTGCTCATACAACCATTGGCTCCACCGTTAACACACCTTTAATAGTGACTCTCCATCAAGGCTGCTCATACAACCATTGGCTCCACCGTTAACACACCTTTAATAGTGACTCTCCATCAAGGCTGCGCATACAACCATTGGCTCCACCGTTAACACACCTCTAATAGTGACTCTCCATCAAGGCTGCTCATACAACCATTGGCTCCACCGTTAACACACCTTTAATAGTGACTCTCCATCAAGGCTGCTCATACAACCATTGGCTCCACCGTTAACACACCTTTAATAGTGACTCTCCATCAAGGCTGCTCATACAACCATTGGCTCCACCGTTAACACACCTTTAATAGTGACTCTCCATCAAGGCTGCGCATACAACCATTGGCTCCACCGTTAACACACCTTTAATAGTGACTCTCCATCAAGGCTGCTCATACAACCATTGGCTCCACCGTTAACACACCTTTAATAGTGACTCTCCATCAAGGCTGCCCATACAACCATTGGCTCCACCGTTAACACACCTTTAATAGTGACTCTCCATCAAGGCTGCCCATACAACCATTGGCTCCACCGTTAACACACCTCTAATAGTGACTCTCCATCAAGGCTGCTCATACAACCATTGGCTCCACCGTTAACACACCTTCAATAGTGACTCTCCATCAAGGCTGCTCATACAACCATTGGCTCCACCGTTAACACACCTTTAATAGTGACTCTCCATCAAGGCTGCTCATACAACCATTGGCTCCACCGTTAACACACCTTTAATAGTGACTCTCCATAAAGGCTGCCCATACAACCATTGGCTCCACCGTTAACACACCTTTAATAGTGACTCTCCATCAAGGCTGCCCATACAAACATTGGCTCCACCGTTAACACACCTTTAATAGTGACTCTCCATCAAGGCTGCTCTGACAACCATTGGCTCCACCGTTAACCCACCTTTAATAGTGACTCTCCATCAAGGCTGCTCTGACAACCATTGGCTCCACCGTTAACACACCTCTAATAGTGACTCTCCATCAAGGCTGCTCATACAACCATTGGCTCCACCGTTAACACACCTCTAATAGTGACTCTCCATCAAGGCTGCCCATACAACCATTGGCTCCACCGTTAACACACCTTTAATAGTGACTCTCCATCAAGGCTGCCCATACAACCATTGGCTCCACCGTTAACACACCTCTAATAGTGACTCTCCATCAAGGCTGCCCATACAACCATTGGCTCCACCGTTAACACACCTTTAATAGTGACTCTCCATCAAGGCTGCCCATACAACCATTGGCTCCACCGTTAACACACCTCTAATAGTGACTCTCCATCAAGGCTGCCCATACAACCATTGGCTCCACCGTTAACACACCTTTAATAGTGACTCTCCATCAAGGCTGCTCTGACAACCATTGGCTCCACCGTTAACACACCTCTAATAGTGACTCTCCATCAAGGCTGCCCATACAACCATTGGCTCCACCGTTAACACACCTCTAATAGTGACTCTCCATCAAGGGTGCTTATACAACAGTTTTCTATCTGCCGGTACATTATAATGTTCAAGAGAAGTGTCCCTGGCACATTGTCTCACTGTGTGAATGTTTAAAGCTGCTCATGCAGCAATTTTTTCACTTAAATTATGGTTTTCGAAATATTGGAAACACATTTAGAACACATTGTCTGACTGCATAAATGAAACCTTCATGAGAAATAGATCTGCCATCGCATGATGAAAGGGATAAAACTGCTGCAATGTGCATATTTCGATGACAAAGTACACAAGAAATTAAGTTAAGTCACACTTTTTCACATGGGATGCACTAATTTTGCAACAAAAAAGACTTAACAACATATCGGGGTTTTTATTGAATACAATAGGTGTACTTCTATGCTAAGAATATAAATACATCGTTTTCAATAAAAATAATTTTTACATTTTTAAATAAAAATATTGCTGGATGTGTAACTTTAAAGTTTGATGATGTACCGGTAGTACACAAGAAAGCCACACCTTTCCACAGGGAACCATTTTCTCTAAAACAGAGCCTTATGAAGTTGCTCTGGTATTGATTGCATGCTATATCTGTTTACTTACACCCATACACTACACTACACCAGTGTACACATACACTAAGAACCTGAAAATATTACTTTTATTCAAAAGAATTTTCAAGTTTCTGGTAGAAAATATTGCTGTATGAGTAATTTTAAGTAAAACTACTCTCACGTTAGCTGTGAGGATTACAGTCTTACCTTCTTTGAACTTCTTTCTTTTGCTGTCCAACTCCTTGTGCCTTTCCTGAGCAGCTTTCTTAGCTTTTAGCGTTTGGTCGTAGGCAGCCTAAAACACAACCAAATGACAGTTTCTTACACTTTTTCAGAAATGGACTTTTGCTTCAGAAGTGTGTCTCTTCATTGATAATGTAGTCCGCCTACCCTCCATCCTTGACCTGTTTGTAGGTCGCACATGTGACTGTCCTTGACAATGGAGTCCAGGAATCTGTAACGTCTGACACTAATGCACAATATGTTAAGCAGGTAAATACTGGGTAGTTATAAATGGGTGTATAGCTTTATTCGCTTATTACCAAAGGGTAGAATCAACATCAAAAAGAAGCAAAGCATAAAAAGCTAATAAGAAAAGGAATGAGAATGCTCATATGTATTATGTAGGTAATGTGTATGGCAACTTCTTGCAGTGAATGTATAATCACCAAACAAATAATCACTATGGGAGTCTTATTAAAGAAAATCTTCAAGACCAGGAAAAATACCTCTTATACAGGTAGTTTATTTACATATACATATGTACAAGCATCATGTTCGTTATATTTGTTTTCAAAGGAAAAATCAAGGGTACTTACTCTTGCAGCAACATCAGTTAAGATTTCCAAAGCATCTGACAGTTCATGAAATAGCTCAACTGAAATAAAATAATAAGAAAGAATGCTGTTAGCACAATCCTATATATCATATTAAGCCTATAATTATTATGGGCATAATACCGGTATTGGTTACATGTTTATAATGAATTTGATGAAGAATATTAAAGTACAGTAACAAACAGAAAGAAGTACAGGCAATACTAGGTAAGTATATGTGGTCTGCAACATGTTGCGATCCGCGCCATGTGGGAATATCCTCATATGGCACTGCACCAAAAAGGAATTCCCACATGGCGCAGCCATATCGGAATAATGTGAAATCCAATCTTTTTGCATTTGAATAATAACAAGCAACCATTCAATTCCTAGCAATTCTAGCAATTCTTAGATATGTTATGCTTAGATTCATTAAATAAACATTAAATATATATATAAATATATAATTCCAATATATATATATAGTTCTGGCCCAAATAGGAATTCTGATAAAGCGTGGAACCAAGTTAAATGATTCTGGCCATGTCCGCTTCTGGCGAAATTCAAACCCATTGAGCATTTTTAATACCATTTAGCATCACTTCTTTAATACCATTTAGCATCAATCTTTCCCGCCACAGATGTTTTTGTGGTCTTCAGTATTACAGGGTTGGATGGTCCAAAGCAAGCCTTGCCGCTTGTTATTGGTTGTTGCCAAAGAAAGGGTGGACTAAGAGGGGTCTGGAAGCGGGGTGCTCCAGTGTCTATTGTCGATTTTTAAAAATTTTCAGTGTCAAATGTGATTTTTTTTTCAGCGTCTTTTTAGCAAAAAATCTGAGTCACTTTTTTAGATCCTCAGTGTCAGAATTTGGGTGTCAATGTCGAATTTTTAAATATGCCTATGTCGCGTATCGCCCTTCCAGATCCCTACTAAGGTCTAATGCCTGAAATCGCAGTAAGCTTTAATCAGTAGGACTGCAGCAGTAAGGAGGCTGATTATAACTAGAGTTAAATCCTAGGACTACTGTTGAAATCTTGTGTAATGAATTACCAGATTTGAACCAGCATACTTTATGGCTATCTATAGAAAATGGATTGTTAAGTTTAAATGACTTTATTTACTACATACATTTTTTAATGTCTCAGGATCACAGTTTCTGATTGCACCAAATGTGAATTCTGAAAATTTGCAGTGTCAATTCCGAATCAGCTCAGATTCAAACCTTGCTGTAAACATAGTAAACATATATACTGTGTGAGTATCTGTACAAATATATATTTCAGCATCTGTAGCAATTATATCTTACCTGCTTTTGGATTGTCCGGATTTTTATCTGGATGGCATTTGAGAGCTTTCTTTCTGTAGGCCTTCAATATCTGAAATACCCAAAACACATATATATGTGAAGTGTAATCTGGTATGATTATAGCATATATCTTGATGAAATGATCAGGTAGTTAAAAATGTTTAGAAGAGTTTTTATGGCATATTGGGTAAGTGAATACCTCCAATGCTTTAATATTTAACCTATAACAAGCTTACAGCCAATTAACAGGTGGAATATTAATAACTGAAAAGTTGATAATTAAGGTGGCGGCTAGATGGCTATATATCAATTGCATGAGCGCTCGACATCATAATTTATTTGAGGACCCCACCCTCAATGCAATATATTATGTAATGTATGGCGGGCAGGGTCCTCGAATATATTATGGAGTCAAGTGCTCATGGTCAGTTGACTGTTATCGCCAGATCATTAGTCATTACTGTTTCACATTCTCCACCGAGTGACCAGACTATCGAGTAATCATCTGGCAACATCAGACAGCCTCCGACCACCACCTTATCATTAAGACGCCAAGACGCAGACTAATCCACTACCAAATACCAAAGGTTATCTAATGAATGCACACATTGCCTGGTCTTCAAGTCTTAATTCTTAGTCTTTAATTGTGGTTATGACGATCTCCCCTATTATCGCCCATGTCAATTATCATGAGCATACCTCTTTTTCTGTTGCATCCTGGTCCACTTCCAGAATGCCGTACAAATCTTTGTCCGTTAATTTTGCCATCCTTCAGGATATTCAAGATCATTAAGCGAGTAAAACAAAGTGTTCGTACAATTCACAAAAGATTATCAGACGGACTTAAATCGATTTTTGCCAACACACTTTTTCATGGGAATATTTTTGCGTGCGTACTAGTGAAAGCAGACGTTGCAGAATGCAATTGTAATTTTGATTTTGTAGCGTTAGTCCATGATATCTATAAGTCCATAATCGCTTAAAAACTTCCGTAGAATAAAAAAATTTCCAGTAAATATTCCCAAAAACATAATAATAATAAATGAGCGTAATGAGCCCTTGGGGGGGGGGGGGGGGGGGGGGCAAGGGGTATTTCCGTTCCTCGGTAATGAGCTTTTCATTTCACCGTGAACTGGAAATGAAGAAAATAATTCTTCGTGAACTGGGAATGGGATATTAGCCAACCGCCGTGATCGGGGATTTTCATTAATCGTGAACTGGGAATTTTAATATTAAATAATCGTGAATTGGGAAACGGCCAATTTATATCATGTATCCGCCTCTTCCATTGTATAGGCCTACGGGGACTTCTCCTTTTAATTCATCGTGACCTGGGAATAAAGAAATGTATTCTTCGTGACTTGGGAACACGCCCTCCCCCCCGCCCCCTAACTATGCAGCTTAATTCTGGGTAAATTAATTCGTAAAATTAATAATAAACCCATAGAAGATCAAATATTGCAGAACTCTGGGTGCTTATGGAAAATATATGGCTCATAGTTATAGGAACGTGTGGCACGTTTTAGTCGCAAAATCTGAACAAACTGGCATCAACGATCAAAACCGTAACTTTTCGTGCCAATTTAAGTGACGTTAAATATAATGCAGGTTCCGGTATAATTTTTGATCACGCAAAAATAGGCAGGTGAAGGCCGGGTTTATGTAGATATTCAGCTAAATGGACATTTTCGACAATGGAGGTAACATATGTAGATGTAACGTTCGATGTGTTGAATTGTAATATTTTATATATTTAGTCTCAATAAATACGACGCGGCTTGCCAAAGCCTCAGGGGAAAGGCTGGTGACACCGCTGGTCTAGCCCGCGGGCAGGGCTGGGTCTCCCCGCTTCCCCCTGGGCTGGGGTCAGGGGTGATTCAGGGGGTCTTATACCTATAATAAGGTCGGATCCGCTGTTTAGTTTTCGAGTGTGTTAGCTAGTGAGTAGTTTTTGTTTCTTTGGGGTTGTTTATATATAGCATAAATAAACACCCTGACATTAACTTCTCGCTAAATCGTTTTGTGTTTTCCTCCTGTCCGATAAAGAGATCGTAAAACGAACCTGGGTGAAGTACTCGACCAGAACGTGGTAATTTTCTGCCTGCGGTTATTACCGTGGGTTATCACAGAATTTATAGTATCTAGTAGCTGGAATAGTACTATGTAAAAAACAATCAAGCTGGCCGGAGTGCGTTCGCCAAGATAAAGCACGAGACGCGATATAGCGTAGAGTACTTTATTTGGGGAATGCAAGACGGCGAATTCTTAAACGTACTTAAACGTATAAATTGTTATAAGAAGGCATTAGTTCTGCTCATGATTGGCGTACGTGATTCATATTCCATGGTTTGAAGCAGTAAAATCGACCATTGTAGGAATATCAAACTAGGCTAGCTAATTAGGCCTACGCGAGTGAAATAGGGAAAGAGCAAAAGAACGACCGACCATAAATGCAGTTAATGTGAAGCCCCACGGAGGGTAGGGGTGGGAGGGCGTAGGGGAAGTGACAGCTTAAGTAGAAATGGCATGGCCAATATCAAACGGTCCGCCGTCCGCGATCAGAGGCGGCACGATAAATATATATGCAATCGATTATTAGAACTGTCGAATTCCAAATATTGAGTCTGGTTTAATGCGGTTGAATTTCCATATATGGAGTGTCTGGTTTAATGCATTATCTTGATAATGCACATGCAGTTGCATGTTGTTAATATTGACTCGCTTCATTCCGCTGAACTCGACTGAATATTCACTTAGAGAAGTGAATCGAATCAATATTAACAACATGCAACTATTCATTATCAAGATATTGCAGTTTTTTCGTTCATCGTTAAAATAACGCACACTTATGTTAAAGCGGGTGTCAAACCTAATCTAATCGCCATGTGCACCGAAAGTTTACATCTTTAAATTAAATCGGCGAGTGTTAACTATTCGTTTCGGCCGACTGGTAAGGATAATTTTTTTAAGGCAATCCGCCCCCATCAATGTCGAGCAGCGCGCCATTTACCGGAGCAAGTGAGGTATATTGTGACCCTTCATGTGGCGCCGCCTTACGTTATAACTGGAAGTTATGTTGGTGAGGGAACTCAGTTTGACATTTTGTCTTCAGGGGAAACGCGTGAATTTAAACGATCGAGAGCCGCGACTTGCGGATGAATTGCGGCAGTTCCAAGCCGCGCAGTAGACCATATCTGAATGTTGAATGGAAAAATAGCATCGAAACATATTGATATATCTCGAGCAACGATTGTCTCAGAAAAAAACACATTATTGGAGTTATAATCGCAGATATTTATATTAGCGTTGATCACGCGTAATTAACGGGTACTAAATTTTGATGGAGCAATATATTGGGTTTAATATCTTGAAAGTTCCTTTGGGCCGGCCCATATGGGACCCAGACACACACGCAACTTAAAATAACCTTAAACAAGTGTTAATAAGCGGTTTATTTCCATATTCCAACAACATTTGTCACTAGGGTGCCTACCTCAGGAACTATATCCACCCCACACGGGGCGTCCACCTCGCGAACCATCCACCCCACACAGGCCGTTCACCTCGCGAACCATCCACCCAACACAGGCCGTCAACCTCGCGAACCATCCACCCCACACAGGCCGTCCACCTCGCGAACCATCCACCCCACACAGGCCGTCATCCTCGCGAACCATCCACCCCACACAGGCCGTCCACCTCGCGAACCATCCACCCCACACAGGCCGTCAACCTCGCGAACCATCCACCCCACACAGGCCGTCCACCTCGCGAACCATCCACCCCACACAGGGCGTCAACCTCGCGAACCATACACCCCACACAGGCCGTCAATCTCGCGAACCATCCACCCCACACAGGCCGTCAACCTCGCAAACCATCCACCCCACACAGGCCGTCCACCTCGCGAACCATCCACCCCACACAGGGCGTCCACCTCGCGAACCATCCACCCCACACAGGCCGTCAATCTCGCGAACCATCCACCCCACACAGGCCGTCAACCTCGCAAACCATCCACCCCACACAGGGCGTCAACCTCGCGAACCATCCACCCCACACAGGCCGTCAATCTCGCGAACCATCCACCCCACACAGGCCGTCAACCTCGCAAACCATCCACCCCACACAGGCCGTCCACCTCGCGAACCATCCACCCGACACAGGCCGTCCACTTCGCGAACCATCCACCCCATACAGACCGTCCACCTCGCGAACCATCCACCCCACACAGGCCGTCCACCTCGCGAACCATCCACCCCACACAGGCCGTCAACCTCACGAACCATCCACCCCACACAGGCCGTCCACCCCACACAGGCCGTCCACCTCGCGAACCATCCACCCCACACAGGCCGTCCACCTCGCGAACCATCCACCCCACACAGGCTGTCAACCTCGCGAACCATCCACCCCACACAGGCCGTCCACCCCACACAGGCCGTCCACCTCGCGAACCATCCACCCCACACAGGCCGTCCACCTCGCGAACCATCCACCCCACACAGGCCGTCAACCTCGCGAACCATCCACCCCACACAGGCCGTCCACCTCGCAAACCATCCACCCCACACAGGCCGTCCACCTCGCGAACCATCCACCCCACACAGGCCGTCCACATCGCGAACCATCCACCCCACACAGGCCGTCAACCTCGCGAACCATCCACCCCACACAGGCTGTCAACCTCGCGAACCATCCACCCCACACAGGCCGTCCACCTCGCGAACCATCCACCCCACACAGGCCGTCCACCTCGCGAACCATCCACCCCACACAGGCCGTCAACCTCGCAAACCATCCACCCCACACAGGCCGTCCACCCCACACAGGCCGTCCACCTCGCGAACCATCCACCCCACACAGGCCGTCAACCTCGCAAACCATCCACCCCACACAGGCCGTCCACCTCGCGAACCATCCACCCCACACAGGCCGTCAACCTCGCGAACCATCCACCCCACACAGGCCGTCCACCTCACGAACCATCCACCCCACACAGGCCGTCCACCTCGCGAACCATCCACCCCACACAGGCCGTCAACCTCGCAAACCATCCACCCCACACAGGCCGTCCACCTCGCGAACCATCCACCCCACACAGGCCGTCCACCTCGCGAACCATCCACCCCACACAGACCGTCAACCTCGCGAACTACTGCTTCGGCTACAGGGGTGATCCCTCCAGCCGATGATGGTAGTAATGGTTTCACTCACTCAGTATGTCTGTTTTTCTGCAGCTTAATCCTGAGGCAAACGTTGATCTCGCAATAGTTTGATACACACATAGTTGGGTAAAGAGAGACGAATAACATAGTGTATACCATAACACGTGATACAAAGTTAAGGCACACTAATATAACAATCATGTTACCAGTCATCCATTGCTGTGAATGGTTATATCGACTACTAGGGATGTGGTAAGTATGGCCCGATATAAAGGGTCGAGCTGGCTGGTACATCCCGAGATTAACTTAATCCTGAGTCACCTTTATCTTGCCACCAACACGTACAGACCCAGATGGATGCAGTATACCATGGGCGCAGTTACAACTCAAATAAATACCCTATGCGGTTGGATTTATGTGAAACAATTATCCAGTTCAATAACAAAGGTAAACATACGCAAGGCATGTTTGCATAAAAAACACAATTACCCTGAGTTAGTGCTGTATGACACACGAACAACAGTACATGTGGCATGTTAAGTAATAAGACTAAATTGCTGGCGAAGCTCTAGGATATTAAAAAGGGGATGGGTGGGGGGGGGGGCGCACTTTCGAAAATCTTACGACCAGGGGGTTAAGGGTGTGGAAAATCGTACGACTGGGAGCCGGGGGGGGGGGGGGGGGGGGTAAGAATATGGGGGTCCAGTAAAAAGAAAGGGGGAGGTGGGCCACATGTTACATGGCATATAGTTACCATTGAACAGGGGTATCCTTAAGGTCGAGAGCGGGTGGGGGGTCACAAAAAATGTGTCGACAGATTTTTTTTCTTTTTTTCTCTAGATAAGTATCATGTATGGATCTAACTGAAACTGTAATAAAAAATATAAGTCACTTCACTAAAAAAAAGGCATTTTTGTCAAATTGGCTTTAACATGGCGGTCAATGGGAAAATCCTATAAATGTATTTTTTTCTCAATGTTTTGAAATCCCCTATAAAAACTGGTCGACAGACTTCCCCAAAAAACTGCCTGCTGAAGCCTAGCGTCATGGTGAATACAAAAATAACAAAAAAACGATATGTTACTGAACTAACTTTTGTTCTATAAGCTCTATTGTAACCAAATTGGCTATATAATAGGCCAAAAATGACGAATTGTCACAATTGTGCCTTTCGGCGCATATAGGCAATCACTAAATACCTTAGTATTTGCTTGTAATACATCAAATACATGCAAATTTGGTGGAGGAAATGTTATTTGATGTGACATAGATTGATATTGGTTGAAAGTTGACCCTAAAAATAAAAAAATAAAAATTTGAATTTACTTCCGAAAAAATCCGCCAGGCGCCACCCGCTCTCGACCTTAAAAAAAGCTGGATCCGCGCCTGCATTGCACAAGTTACATAGTTTACATGAACAAAACCGTGTCAAAACCCAGAGGCGCACATTCGTTATGTATCACTTACGGCTTACATCTACTACAATAACTTATTTTATGGGATCTAACATGGAACACGTGCCGACCTCAATAGCCATCACACCACTTCTAGATAAGACGTACTCCGGAGTACATAAACATAGTATCAATATACGGTCATGTTAATAACCAGGTGATTCTAACCGAACCTGTTAAGCCTGAGTTCTCGATCTACCGTACTATTCTGAATACACAATGCAGTTAAATAATAACCAAACATAAATTATGAACTTGTGAACTTTTTGCATCAGACATATTAATCTTCATCAAGTCATACAAAACAATGTATTACGGGTATTACTGCAGACATCGGCTAGGATACAAATAATGTTACTTCAACCAAAATTTCCACCATAACCCTAGCTGTACGTAAAAGTAAAAAGTTATAAGAGAATAAACGAAAAAAACCCACATCTAACAAAGATTAACCACATCATCATCAGCCACGTTAAACCCTAAACAATAACAATAACATTAACAATAACAGGTTTAGAAGAGCAGCAATATAATTAGATGCTTAATATATATGATCATGTTCCACCTTCAAGGCCAACTCTATAGTTTCTAAAAAAACATTACGTCACACGTTTTGATTCCTAACGTGTCCTATGACGCTAACTAAAAGCTAGAGTAGCGCCTTAGCCGGTCGTGGCGCTGCTTGAAAGCTGTGACCAAGGATCCTTCCAGGTTTCAGCGTTGAACTGATTCAGCGATAAAGCGAGGATCGTATTCTCTTGAAGGTATTTATACAGATATGTCGCCAACTTAAAACAAATCTGCATGGTATGCTGATGTAAAACATTTGTTTAAAAGGGTAATGAAAAATCGTCCAGAAAAGATAATTTTGCTTGACGGCTGCTTGCCAATTGGAAGATATGCATAGTGCAGCAGATTTGTGTGTAGCCTAACGGTTTATGGCACCATTTCAAGGTGGCTCCGCAGGCTCCAGGCAATGAATTTTAGTGATCAGAATTAATCATTCATGCACTAATCAGACCATCACATGGCGCAAGTTTAGATCCCGACATGATTTTGGCGGGAAACAACTCATTGGCTTCAAGTTGATTACAGGGGTGGCCCGGAGGTGGCGCTGCACGCGCGACGCACCGCTTTGGCGGTGGCGGGTGAGTCCAGCCGGAAGTACTCGTCCAGCCCGAGGTTCTGTTTTCGGTGGGCCCTGACGGCGTCCCGTATGGCCAGCAAGACGGTGACTCCAGTCAGCAAGGCAGGCTCTCCGATTCCCTGCAAAAGAGTGGTTGGCTTGTGAGAAGGGCTTTTTACGCTATCATCAACACCTATTGGGTCAATCGGGAGGATCAGCGGTGCAGATTTTTTTTCTTCAAAAATGACATTTAGTTGCTTGTTATCTTTATCGCGCAACGAACATATACACTGGTGCGCGGTGGGTGCAGGGCTGAGGTTTGGGGGGGGGGGGGGGGGGAGTTCACAGTGATATTGCTGCAAGGGATTTCCTCCCGCCTTTGTATTTTTGTTTTACTAGTTTGTTTCTCTAACTGTTCTACCATCACCTTTGCACATAGTACACTAAATGCTGATATAACCTTTCAACCGTAATCGCGTCATGACATAATAGCTAGATATTTGCATATTCATCTATTCTTGGCATAAATAAGCCAATTATTCGTCACTTGTAATATTAAAATAAGACTCAAGACAAGGCTCTCATCACCGACATTTCAACATAACGATGACGGTTACGAGCTGATATTTCAGTGCTGACCTTGGAAGAGTAGACAACGGCCTTGGGGTTGTCGGCTCCCTTCAGCAGGGAGACGTTGAACTGTCTGGGTGTGCTACCCACAGTGGGCAGCTTGTAGCGACTGGAGCTGGCGGTCACCAGGTGGCCTTGGCTGTCATACCGCACCTCCTCCAAGGCGTGCAGGCCATACCCCTGAAGGTAAGTAACCACACACTTAAGCGGAATGACAGTCAGCAGCATTTTAGAAGATGGACCAGTGATTGCGCACTCGCAGAAATGTACTTTCGCCATTTTATTCACATGAAATTGGCTTTTGCCACTTCTGCTACACAGATTGCCTTGCCTTGAGAGCTACCTTGATGTCTAATTCTATTCACCATTGCCTTGACGTCTGGCAGCTCTTTTAATGTCTAGGTCTAGTAAGATTCTAAGCCATCTGCAGATTATTTTTATCATCAGACACAGTGCGCAATCACTGATACATGCAGTGACCACAATATCTGGTCCGATTACGATAAACATACACGGGTTCATCCAGTCTTTGGGACCCTGAAGAAATTAAAAGGGATCCCGTAATCGGCAGAATATTATACAAGTATGGATATCGCAAGAACAAAAAGGGATCTCGTTGTGAAGACTTCTTGGCAAGAGTGCATCAGCGAGGCAGGTCATCGTGTATGTGTATTAGCCTCATTAATATTCGGGGCTGTAGGAAGGCGCCCTCTATCAGCCCGATGTCTAGGGCGGGATTCAGACTCCCTTTACCTGTAGGAAGGCGCCCTCTATCAGCCCGATGTCTAGGGCGGGATTCAGACTCCCTTTACCTGTAGGAAGGCGCCCTCTATCAGCCCGATGTCTAGGGCGGGATTCAGAGTCCCTTTACCTGTAGGAAGGCGCCCTCTATCAGCCCGATGTCTAGGGCGGGATTCAGACTCCCTTTACCTGTAGGAAGGCGCCCTCTATCAGCCCGATGTCTAGGGCGGGATTCAGACTCCCTTTACCTGTAGGAAGGCGCCCTCTATCAGCCCGATGTCTAGGGCGGGATTCAGACTCCCTTTACCTGTAGGAAGGCGCCCTCTATCAGCCCGATGTCTAGGGCGGGATTCAGACTCCCTTTACCTGTAGGAAGGCGCCCTCTATCAGCCCGATGTCTAGGGCGGGATTCAGACTCCCTTTACCTGTAGGAAGGCGCCCTCTATCAGCCCGATGTCTAGGGCGGGATTCAGAGTCCCTTTACCTGTAGGAAGGCGCCCTCTACCAGCCCGATGTCTAGGGCGGGATTCAGACTCCCTTTACCTGTAGGACGGCGCCCTCTATCAGCCCGATGTCTAGGGCGGGATTCAGACTCCCTTTACCTGTAGGAAGGCGCCCTCTATAAGCCCGATGTCTAGGGCGGGATTCAGACTCCCTTTACCTGGAGGAAGGCGCCCTCTATCAGCCCGATGTCTAGGGCGGGATTCAGACTCCCTTTACCTGTAGGAAGGCGCCCTCTATCAGCCCGATGTCTAGGGCGGGATTCAGACTCCCTTTACCTGTAGGAAGGCGCCCTCTATCAGCCCGATGTCTAGGGCGGGATTCAGACTCCCTTTACCTGTAGGAAGGCGCCCTCTATCAGCCCGATGTCTAGGGCGGGATTCAGACTCCCTTTACCTGTAGGAAGGCGCCCTCTATCAGCCCGATGTCTAGGGCGGGATTCAGAGTCCCTTTACCTGTAGGAAGGCGCCCTCTATCAGCCCGATGTCTAGGGCGGGATTCAGACTCCCTTTACCTGTAGGAAGGCGCCCTCTATCAGCCCGATGTCTAGGGCGGGATTCAGACTCCCTTTACCTGTAGGACGGCGCCCTCTATCAGCCCGATGTCTAGGGCGGGATTCAGACTCCCTTTACCTGTAGGAAGGCGCCCTCTATCAGCCCGATGTCTAGGGCGGGATTCAGACTCCCTTTACCTGTAGGAAGGCGCCCTCTATCAGCCCGATGTCTAGGGCGGGATTCAGACTCCCTTTACCTGTAGGAAGGCGCCCTCTATCAGCCCGATGTCTAGGGCGGGATTCAGACTCCCTTTACCTGTAGGAAGGCGCCCTCTATCAGCCCGATGTCTAGGGCGGGATTCAGAGTCCCTTTACCTGTAGGAAGGCGCCCTCTATCAGCCCGATGTCTAGGGCGGGATTCAGACTCCCTTTACCTGTAGGAAGGCGCCCTCTATCAGCCCGATGTCTAGGGCGGGATTCAGACTCCCTTTACCTGTAGGACGGCGCCCTCTATCAGCCCGATGTCTAGGGCGGGATTCAGACTCCCTTTACCTGTAGGAAGGCGCCCTCTATCAGCCCGATGTCTAGGGCGGGATTCAGACTCCCTTTACCTGTAGGAAGGCGCCCTCTATCAGCCCGATGTCTAGGGCGGGATTCAGACTCCCTTTACCTGTAGGAAGGCGCCCTCTATCAGCCCGATGTCTAGGGCGGGATTCAGACTCCCTTTACCTGTAGGAAGGCGCCCTCTATAAGCCCGATGTCTAGGGCGGGATTCAGACTCCCTTTACCTGTAGGAAGACGCCCTCGACCAGCCCGATGTCTAGGGCGGGATTCAGACTCCCTTTACCTGTAGGACGGCGCCCTCTATCAGCCCGATGTCTAGGGCGGGATTCAGACTCCCTTTACCTGTAGGAAGGCGCCCTCTATAAGCCCGATGTCTAGGGCGGGATTCAGACTCCCTTTACCTGTAGCACGGCGCCCTCTATCAGACCGATGTCTAGGGCGGGATTCAGAGTCCCTTTACCTGTAGGAAGGCGCCCTCTATCAGCCCGATGTCTAGGGCGGGATTCAGACTCCCTTTACCTGTAGGAAGGCGCCCTCTATCAGCCCGATGTCTAGGGCGGGATTCAGACTCCCTTTACCTGTAGGAAGGCGCCCTCTATCCGCCCGATGTCTAGGGCGGGATTCAGACTCCCTTTACCTGTAGGAAGGCGCCCTCTATCAGCCCGATGTCTAGGGCGGGATTCAGACTCCCTTTACCTGTAGGAAGGCGCCCTCTATCAGCCCGATGTCTAGGGCGGGATTCAGACTCCCTTTACCTGTAGGAAGGCGCCCTCTATCAGCCCGATGTCTAGGGCGGGATTCAGACTCCCTTTACCTGTAGGAAGGCGCCCTCTATCAGCCCGATGTCTAGGGCGGGATTCAGACTCCCTTTACCTGTAGGAAGGCGCCCTCTATCAGCCCGATGTCTAGGGCGGGATTCAGAGTCCCTTTACCTGTAGGAAGGCGCCCTCTACCAGCCCGATGTCTAGGGCGGGATTCAGACTCCCTTTACCTGTAGGACGGCGCCCTCTATCAGCCCGATGTCTAGGGCGGGATTCAGACTCCCTTTACCTGTAGGAAGGCGCCCTCTATAAGCCCGATGTCTAGGGCGGGATTCAGACTCCCTTTACCTGGAGGAAGGCGCCCTCTATCAGCCCGATGTCTAGGGCGGGATTCAGACTCCCTTTACCTGTAGGAAGGCGCCCTCTATCAGCCCGATGTCTAGGGCGGGATTCAGACTCCCTTTACCTGTAGGAAGGCGCCCTCTATCAGCCCGATGTCTAGGGCGGGATTCAGACTCCCTTTACCTGTAGGAAGGCACCCTCTATCCGCCCGATGTCTAGGGCGGGATTCAGACTCCCTTTACCTGTAGGAAGGCGCCCTCTATCAGCCCGATGTCTAGGGCGGGATTCAGACTCCCTTTACCTGTAGGAAGGCGCCCTCTATCAGCCCGATGTCTAGGGCGGGATTCAGACTCCCTTTACCTGTAGGAAGGCGCCCTCTATAAGCCCGATGTCTAGGGCGGGATTCAGACTCCCTTTACCTGTAGGAAGACGCCCTCGACCAGCCCGATGTCTAGGGCGGGATTCAGACTCCCTTTACCTGTAGGACGGCGCCCTCTATCAGCCCGATGTCTAGGGCGGGATTCAGACTCCCTTTACCTGTAGGAAGGCGCCCTCTATAAGCCCGATGTCTAGGGCGGGATTCAGACTCCCTTTACCTGTAGCACGGCGCCCTCTATCAGACCGATGTCTAGGGCGGGATTCAGAGTCCCTTTACCTGTAGGAAGGCGCCCTCTATCAGCCCGATGTCTAGGGCGGGATTCAGACTCCCTTTACCTGTAGGAAGGCGCCCTCTATCAGCCCGATGTCTAGGGCGGGATTCAGACTCCCTTTACCTGTAGGAAGGCGCCCTCTATCCGCCCGATGTCTAGGGCGGGATTCAGAGTCCCTTTACCTGTAGGAAGGCGCCCTCTATCAGACCGATGTCTAGGGCGGGATTCAGACTCCCTTTACCTGTAGGAAGGCGCCCTCTATCAGCCCGATGTCTAGGGCGGGATTCAGACTCCCTTTACCTGTAGGAAGGCGCCCTCTATCAGCCCGATGTCTAGGGCGGGATTCAGACTCCCTTTATCTGTAGGAAGGCGCCCTCTATCAGCCCGATGTCTAGGGCGGGATTCAGAGTCCCTTTACCTGTAGGAAGGCGCCCTCTATCAGCCCGATGTCTAGGGCGGGATTCAGACTCCCTTTACCTGTAGGAAGGCGCCCTCTATCAGCCCGATGTCTAGGACGGGATTCAGACTCCCTTTACCTGTAGGAAGGCGCCCTCTATCAGCCCGATGTCTAGGGCGGGATTCAGACTCCCTTTACCTGTAGGAAGGCGCCCTCTATCAGCCCGATGTCTAGGGCGGGATTCAGACTCCCTTTACTTGTAGGAAGGCGCCCTCTATCAGCCCGATGTCTAGGGCGGGATTCAGAGTCCCTTTACCTGTAGGAAGGCGCCCTCTATCAGCCCGATGTCTAGGGCGGGATTCAGACTCCCTTTACCTGTAGCAAGGCGCCCTTTATCAGCCCGATGTCTAGGGCGGGATTCAGCCTCCCTTTACCTGTAGGAAGGCGCCCTCTATCAGCCCGATGTCTAGGGCGGGATTCAGACTCCCTTTACCTGTAGGAAGGCGCCCTCTATCAGCCCGATGTCTAGGGCGGGATTCAGACTCCCTTTACCTGTAGGAAGGCGCCCTCTATCAGCCCGATGTCTAGGGCGGGATTCAGACTCCCTTTACCTGTAGGAAGGCGCCCTCTATCAGCCCGATGTCTAGGGCGGGATTCAGAGTCCCTTTACCTGTAGGAAGGCGCCCTCTATCAGCCCGATGTCTAGGGCGGGATTCAGACTCCCTTTACCTGTAGGAAGGCGCCCTCTATCAGCCCGATGTCTAGGGCGGGATTCAGACTCCCTTTACCTGTAGGAAGGCGCCCTCTATCAGCCCGATGTCTAGGGCGGGATTCAGACTCCCTTTACCTGTAGGAAGGCGCCCTCTATCAGACCGATGTCTAGGGCGGGATTCAGACTCCCTTTACCTGTAGGAAGGCGCCCTCTATCAGCCCGATGTCTAGGGCGGGATTCAGACTCCCTTTACCTGTAGGAAGGCGCCCTCTATCAGCCCGATGTCTAAGGCGGGATTCAGACTACCTTTACCTGTAGGAAGGCGCCCTCTATCAGCCCGATGTCTAGAGCGGGATTCAGACTCCCTTTACCTGTAGGAAGGCGCCCTCTATCAGCCCGATGTCTAGGGCGGGATTCAGAGTCCCTTTACCTGTAGGAAGGCGCCCTCTATCAGCCCGATGTCTAGGGCGGGATTCAGAGTCCCTTTACCTGTAGGAAGGCGCCCTCTATCAGCCCGATGTCTAGGGCGGGATTCAGACTCCCTTTACCTGTAGGAAGGCGCCCTCTATCAGCCCGATGTCTAGGGCGGGATTCAGACTACCTTTACCTGTAGGAAGGCGCCCTCTATCAGCCCGATGTCTAGGGCGGGATTCAGACTCCCTTTACCTGTAGGAAGGCGCCCTCTATCAGCCCGATGTCTAGGGCGGGATTCAGACTCCCTTTACCTGTAGAAAGGCGCCCTCTATCAGCCCGATGTCTAGGGCGGGATTCAGACTCCCTTTACCTGTAGGAAGGCGCCCTCGATCTGGCCGATGTCTAGGGCGGGATTTAGACTCCTTCCCACGTCCATGACTATGTCAGTCCGCAGCATCTAGCATAGACCAGTACAACTTAAGTTATTTGAAGACTTTGAAAAATAAGTGCAAAAGTAATCTACATGGGCAATGTGTATACCATCTGACATTTTAATATTTTAATATTTCAGTCCAATAACCAATTTTAAAAAAACCGGCCAACGGACACATACATAACGCATATATATAATTATGATACGAGTTTAAAGCCCGTCTCTTATGTCCTATGTTACTTTGCATATATTTGATCCATTTGCACTATATTAACGAAATTCCATACGCACTGAATTTATTTGCCACCAATATTAATAATATTAGCCATTTTATCACAGACCTACCCAAAAAGTAGAAGATAGACAGGGGCAAGTCTTTCATTGATTCGTTCGTGATGTCACAAGATGAACCAGTTTCGTTGCGCAATTCGGAAAACGCGACTTTGGAGCATGGCGTCTATAGGAGGGCCATCGTCCTTCCGCATCGATCGGGATGCAGCTATGCCAGCACGATTATTTAGAATTAATGATAGTGAGGGTGAAGAAGAACAAGTGGAGGTATTCGGGCAATCGGAGCATGTGTTCTGCCGCCGTACGTATCGCTTCGAGCCATCTCGACTGGAGATTGCTAAGGAACTGTAATAATAATCAACAACGCGCAGGGGATGCATACACACCTAAATGCTCACCTGTCTCGTCCCTGCAAAATCAATTGCATATGCAACCATAGCAGGCGAGAGTTCTTCCTCATTGGGAACATCGAACGAGATCGTCCAGAGCAAATGATCAAAACGACCTTGAAGGGAACACGCAATGTTCTCGCAATCCGTGCTATGTCTCCTGGCATCATCAGCACCAGAGATCTCTCCTGCACATGTGTCCGTTGCCTCGCGGATGCCGCCGATGATTGTCTCAACGCACAGTATGTTTCCCCCTGGTGCCTCAAGCGTTGAACCTGGTTGTACCCCACGACTCTGCGAACCCTGTTCTCCCTGTTGCGGCTGCCGACCCTGTTGTCGCTGCCGACCCTGTTGCGGCTGCCGACCCTGTCACTGCTGCCGACCCTGTTGTCACTGCCGACCCTGTTGCTGCTGCCGACCCTGTCGCTGCCGACCCTGTCACTGCTGCCGACCATGTTGTCACTGCCGACCCTGTTGTTGCTGCCGACCCTGTAGCTGCTGCCGACCCTGTTGCTGCTTCCGACCCTGTTGTCACTGCCGACCCTGTTGCTGCTACCGACCCTGTTGCGGCTGCCGACCCTGTAGCTGCTGCCGACCCTGTTGCTGCTGCCGACCCTGTTGTCACTGCCGACCCTGTTGCTGCTGCCGACCTGTTGCGGCTGCCGACCCTTTTACTGCTCCCGACCCTGTTGTCACTGTCGACCCTGTTGTCACTGCCGACCCTGTTGTCGCTGCCGACCCTGTTGCGGCTGCCGACCCTGTCACTGCTGCCGAGCCTGTTGTCACTGCCGACCCTGTTGTCACTGCCGGCCCTGTTGCGGCTGCCGACCCTGTTGCTGCTGCCGACCCTGTTGTCACTGTCGACCCTGTTGTCACTGCCGACCCTGTTGTCACTGCCGGCCCTGTTGCGGCTGCCGACCCTGTTGCTGCTGCCGACCCTGTTGTCACTGCCGACCCTGTTGCTACTGCCGACCCTGTAGCTGGTGCCGACCCTGTTGCGGCTGCCGACCCTGTTGTCGCTGCCGGCCCTGTAGCTGCTGCCGACCCTGTTGCTGCTGCCGACCCTGTAGTTGCTGCCGACCCTGTTGCGGCTGCCGACCCTGTTGTCACTGCCGACCCTGTTGCGGCTGCCGACCCTGTTGTCGCTGCCGGCCCTGTAGCTGCTGCCGACCCTGTTGCTGCTGCCGACCCTGTAGTTGCTGCCGACCCTGTTGCGGCTGCCGACCCTGTTGTCACTGCAGACCCTGTTGTCGCTGCCGACCCTGTATCTGCTGCCGACCCTGTAGCTGCTGCCGACCCTGTAGCTGCTGCCGACCCTGTAGCTGCTGCCGACCCTGTAGCTGCTGCCGACCCTGTAGCTGCTGCCGACCCTATTGCGGCTGCCGACCCTGTTGCTGCTGCCGACCCTGTTGTCGCTGCCGGCCCTGTAGCTGCTGCCGACCCTGTTGCTGCTGCCGACCCTGTAGCTGCTGCCGACCCTGTTGCGGCTGCTGACCCTGTTGTCACTGCCGACCCTGTTGTCGCTGCCGACCCTGTAGCTGCTGCCGACCCTGTTACTGCTGCCGACCCTGTTGTCACTGCCGACCCTGTAGCTGCTGCCGACCCTGTAGCTGCTGCCGACCCTGTAGATGCTGCCGACCCTGTAGCTGCTGCCGACCCTGTAGCTGCTGCCGACCCTGTAGCTGCTGCCGACCCTGTAGCTAATGCCGACCCTGCATCTGCTGCCGACCCTGTTGCTGCTGCCGACCCTGTAGCTGCTGCCGACCCTGTAGCTGCTGCCGACCCTGTAGCTACTGCCGACCCTGCAGCTGCTGCCGACCCTGTTGCTGCTGCCGACCCTGTAGCTGCTGCCGACCCTGTTGCGGCTGCCGACCCTGTTGTCACTGCCGACCCTGTTGTCGCTGCCGACCCTGTTGCTGCTGCCGTTCCTGTTGCTGCTGCCGACCCTGTTGTCACTGCCGACCCTGTAGCTGCTGCCGACCCTGTAGCTGCTGCCGTTCCTGTTGCTGCTGCCGACCCTGTTGTCACTGCCGACCCTGTAGCTGCTGCCGACCCTGTAGCTGCTGCCGACCCTGTAGCTGCTGCCGACCCTGTAGCTGCTGCCGACCCTATAGTTGCGACTGCCGACCCTGTTGCTGCTGCCGACCCTGTTGCGGCTGCCGACCCTGTAGCAGCTGCCGACCCTGTCACTGCCGACCCTGTTGTCGTTGCCGACCCTGTTGCGGCTGCCGACCCTATTGCTGCTGCCGACCCTGTTGCGGCTGCCGACCCTGTTACTGCAGCTGACCCTGTTGTGCCGTGTGGTACAGACCCCGACGTTGAACTGATCTCCGATGTGCCGATAACTGTTGAGTAGTTGCTGCCCACAGCAGAGGTTCCTTGATATTCTCTTTCTAGCACTACATAATGACATTCATTCATATCGTCACATCGCATTATAATAGTTCCGCATATTAGATATTGTCATATATCTGATACCAGTCAAATGGGTAACATTACAAGTGACTGATCACTGTGCAACGAAACTACTTAGGCAAAAATTCTTGCCATTGTAGGAATTACCATGCGCACAAGCTGCTGCGGCCACTAGGGAGGTGTTGGACCTACAATCACCACAGGATCGGTAAGCTACATAATTTCTTCCGCTATTCATAAACGCGGTTCGTATCTCGGAATAAATTGCCATTTCAGTCCAAGGGATGGGCTACTGGCTCAGGAAACTTGCCAAAGTTATATCTCATGTATCATATAAACCAGACCTGATGTTGAAGCCCATTTCTTAAATACGATAAAAGACGAAGTTACTGGATAGTTCTTTTTTTCCCTCAACAAGATATACTCCGGGAACATACTTGCTCGTTAGACATGGTTCCGAAGTCAATGCAGCGGTAGTAAGTCTATATTTAATCGATTCTCAAATTCATTACTATACAACATCTTTTCAGTATGCTGGTAAATATTAACTGTTTTTACGACTGGGTTTCATTGTTGCTGTTTGCATACATTTTGTCTTTCATACTTGTACTGTTTTTTTACTAACACATATTGATTGTTATATAAATGAAAGTAAGTATTACTTTCCATCATATTGAATACGAGGCCTTTTGTGTCCTTATGTCACGTCCGTCACTGATTCATGTCCTGTGTAACGTCCATCACATTTTCACGAAAACAGACCTCAAGAGAATATTGCGTGAATTTATTTATTTTGGGGATAAATACTCTTTATAACACTCTTGAAGACTCAAATATGCATAATATATATAAAGTTCAGATGGATGTCCTGAGGATTTGCTAAAATATCTAGCTCTTTTCATCTTCTTAATGTATACTCAAACTTTTATGTTAAAGTTAAATGTCCTTTCAATTTTCTTCGCTTTTTATTACAAACCACATCAAATCGCATATCACTCAAGAGTTTAGAATATATAAATCAATAATTGCAAGTTTTGCTTTGCATAAATAACGCATAAATGTAACATATTTCTGTCCTAAAAACGTCACGCAACCAACTGGAAGCTGTTGTTATGGCAACAGTATCCGCCACATTATCTGCAGACTTTATAAAATGAACGATACTTAGTTTACCCATAAACTGGTAGTAAGATAATAAAACAATTTAAAGGGTTTTTTTTACCCTTATTGTCACCCCATATTACTGCATTACCAGCGACTGGCTCTAGTGCGAACGCCTCATTCATAAAAAGCGATCCTTATTATATCATGGGATCTAGATCAAAAACCTGCAAATATGTCTTGTAATCAAATAAAATATTAATTGGGCGACCAGCAGACAAATTGGTGAAAGCTACTTAGTTATTTGTCCCAACCGGACACCATAACGTTCGGGTTTCCACAAGTATTACTATGAAAAGTGCGCTGCGTGCTTTTCAGGCTAGGCCGATAAATGCTGCCCTCCCTCCCTTAACCCTGGATCTAGATTGTATGTCTACGATTGGACGGACATCCCCGAGACGGCCCGTTCCCTACTGTAGCCTAGCCCACCCTTTCCCTTTTTGGGAAGAAACGTAGCCCGTAGGCTGGCAACACACTGGCAGTGCCAGTGGCAGGGTGGCCACTGCATCTGTTTGTTTTCAGTAACAGTCTGTGAGTCATTGTCACGAATGTTGCTCTAGCCAACAAGACCACACCTCTAATGTGATAGATACAGGTCTATCTAGATCTACATGTAGCAAATATTCATCATGAGTTTATCATGAGTCAGTGTTAACCGAAATAAACATCTAAGATTTAGCTTTTTTAGCTGCTGCACGTACATTCATTCAAACACCGTGGGCAGTCTTAGCGAGCGAGGCGCACTCAAACCGGTTCATCTTGTGACGTCACAAATCTCTACTCTGGGCGGGGGGTTGGAAATGGATCGTTCGCTGATTGAGTTTATTTTGGTGACTTTAGATATTAATATTTATGGCATAAGAGACATTGTAAAATAATTGCATCTGATAAATGGCTTTAGTAACCACTGGGAAATGTATATTTGGAAGTGGCTTAGTAACAAATACCCCCCCAAGAGATGGACTTTAAACGGTAATTTTGTTGTTTATATAATTGCATTCGACACAAGTCCTGGACTAGCATACAGTTCTAATGTAAGCAGCGTTTGATTAAAGTATCTTCACTTCCTCTTTTACGTAGCCGTAGACAAACCATTATTTTAACACCTTGACTGCCATATTGTCCTTCTCATTACCTAGTGACGGTGGCCTGCAGTAACGGTCGGCCGCCAACTGTCACATTCATATACCTCCAGCTAACACATACACCTCCAGCAAACACATACACCTCCAGCAAACACATACACCTCCAGCAAACACATGCACCTCCAGCAAACACATGCACCTCCAGCAAACACATACACCTCCAGCAAACACATGCACCTCCAGCAAACACATATACCTCCAGCAAACACATGCACCTCCAGCAAACACATACACCTCCAGCAAACACATACACCTCCAGCAAACACATACACCTCCAGCAAACACATACACCTCCAGCAAACACATGCACCTCCAGCAAACACATACACCTCCAGCAAACACATGCACCTCCAGCAAACACATACACCTCCAGCAAACACATACACCTCCAGCTAACACATACACCTCCAGCAAACACATGCACCTCCAGCTAACACATACACCTCCAGCAAACACATGCACCTCCAGCAAACAAATATACCTCCCGCAAACACATGCACCTCCAGCAAACACATACACCTCCAGCAAAGACATACACCTCCAGCAAACACATACCTCTCCAGCAAACACATCTACCTCCAGCAAACACATACCCCTCCCGCAAACACATGCACCTCTAGCAAACACATTCACCTCCAGCAAGCACATACACCTGCAGCAAACACATACCCCTCCAGCAAACACATGCACCTCTAGAAAACACATACACCTCCAGAAAACACATACATCTCCAGCAAACACATACCTCCAGCAAACACATTCACCTCCAGCAAACACACATACCTCCAGCAAACAAATTCACTTCCAGCAAACACATACACCTCCAGCCAACACATACACCTCCAGCAAACACATACCCCTCCAGCAAACACATACATCTCCAGCGAACACATACACCTCCAGCAAACACATACACCTCCAGCTAACACATTCACCTCTAGCAAACATATACACCTCCAGCAAACACATACACCTCCAGCAAACACATGCACCTCCAGCAAACACATATACCTCCAGCAAACACATGCACCTCCAGCAAACACATACACCCCCAGCAAACACATGCGTCTCCAGCAAACGCATACACCTCCAGCAAACACATTCACCTCCAGCAAACACATACACCTCTAGAAAAAACATACACCCATAGCAAACACATAGATCTCCAGCAAACACATACCTCCAGCTAACACATTCACCTCCAGCAAATACATATACCTCCAGCAAACACATTCACCTCCAGCAAACACATACACCTCCAGCAAACACATATACCTCAAGCAAACACATATACCTCAAGCAAACACATATACCTCAGCAAACACATATACCTCCCATAAACACACACCTCCCGCAAACACATACCTCCCGCAAACACATACCTCCCGCAAACACATATACCTCCAGCAAACACATATAACTCAGCAAACCCATATACCTCCAGCAAACACATGTACCTCCCGTAAACACATACCTCCCGCAAACACATACCTCCCGCAAACACATACCTCCAGCAAACACATATACCTCAAGCAAACACATATACCTCAAGCAAACACATATACCTCAAGCAAACACATATACCTCAGCAAACACATATACCTCCCGTAAACACATAGCTCCGGCAAACACACACCTCAAGCTATATACCCCAGCAAACACATATACCTACCGTAAACACATACTTCCAGCACAAATATACCTCAAGCAAACACACATACCTGAAGCAAACACATATACCTGAAGCAAACACATATACCTGAAGCAAACACATATACCTCAGCAAACACATATACCTCCAGCAAACACATATACCTCACGCAAACGCAAACACATATATCTCAGCAAAGCAAAAAGCTGTCGTTTCGCTTGTTATAAACGATATAATATACAGATAAAGTGAAAATTTTAAAAGAAGACAATAACGGAGTTTGCAAAAAGTCATGTGGACACAGATACCATACATTGTTTTGTAAGGCCGTCATTGGTCAGACGTACGCGGTATCGCAAATGGTTTATTGGATGTCGATATTGCCAACACCAGACGGTACCATGTTAAAAACTATCTAAAAACAGAAATATTCAAATTTAGATGCAGTGAAAAGACGGAAACCCCACTCGCAAGACTTGCATGAGCAATACTCAACATTTCTTTAAGTCTTATTAATATTGAAGTAATTTGCATGGCTCAACTTTCCGTACGTCCACATATCACAGTTTCACAATCATGGTAGCTAGTGTACTCACAGTGTGAGCTCCGGTGAGCATATCCACCTCCACCTCACTGAGTGCTGCACCATACGAGAAGTATCTCCACTCGTACTTGGAATTACCGGTCGGCTCCGCATTGGGAGTCCTGTCATTTCGGTGTAGATTTTTACATTTATTAATATTTATATTACATTAAGTTGTTACGATATTATTACATGATTACGATATTATTAAATTGCTACTATATTATCAAATTGCATTTTATTAAATGTCTATGCTATTATTTAATTAAATGATAGCATTAAGTTACTCTAATATTATTAAAATTCATTATAGTAATATTATTATTAGTATGAGCCAGACATGAGAGCTCAAGAGGATACACCGCCAATGGCCGCCAATGGCAGTGCGGTCTTATCGCCCTACCACTGACACCCACCTGTAGAAGACATGAGAGCTCAAGAGGATACACCGCCAATGGCAGTGCGGTCTTATCGCCCTACCACTGACACCCACCTGTAGAAGACATGAGAGCTCAAGAGGATACACCGCCAATGGCAGTGCGGTCTTATCGCCCTACCACTGACACCCACCTGTAGAAGACATGAGAGCTCAAGAGGATACACCGCCAATGGCAGTGCGGTCTTATCGCCGTACCACTGACACCCACCTGTAGAAGACATGAGAGCTCAAGAGGATACACCGCCAATGGCAGTGCGGTCTTATCGCCCTACCACTGACACCCACCTGTAGAAGACATGAGAGCTCAAGAGGATACACCGCCAATGGCAGTGCGGTCTTATCGCCCTACCACTGACACCCACCTGTAGAAGACATGAGAGCTCAAGAGGATACACCGCCAATGGCAGTGCGGTCTTATCGCCGTACCACTGACACCCACCTGTAGAAGACATGAGAGCTCAAGAGGATACACCGCCAATGGCAGTGCGGTCTTATCGCCCTACCACTGACACCCACCTGTAGAAGACATGAGAGCTCAAGAGGATACACCGCCAATGGCAGTGCGGTCTTATCGCCCTACCACTGACACCCACCTGTAGAAGACATGAGAGCTCAAGAGGATACACCGCCAATGGCAGTGCGGTCTTATCGCCCTACCACTGACACCCACCTGTAGAAGACATGAGAGCTCAAGAGGATACACCGCCAATGGCAGTGCGGTCTTATCGCCGTACCACTGACACCCACCTGTAGAAGACATGAGAGCTCAAGAGGATACACCGCCAATGGCAGTGCGGTCTTATCGCCCTACCACTGACACCCACCTGTAGAAGACATGAGAGCTCAAGAGGATACACCGCCAATGGCAGTGCGGTCTTATCGCCGTACCACTGACACCCACCTGTAGAAGACATGAGAGCTCAAGAGGATACACCGCCAATGGCAGTGCGGTCTTATCGCCCTACCACTGACACCCACCTGTAGAAGACATGAGAGCTCAAGAGGATACACCGCCAATGGCAGTGCGGTCTTATCGCCGTACCACTGACACCCACCTGTAGAAGACATGAGAGCTCAAGAGGATACACCGCCAATGGCAGTGCGGTCTTATCGCCCTACCACTGACACCCACCTGTAGAAGACATGAGAGCTCAAGAGGATACACCGCCAATGGCAGTGCGGTCTTATCGCCCTACCACTGACACCCACCTGTAGAAGACATGAGAGCTCAAGAGGATACACCGCCAATGGCAGTGCGGTCTTATCGCCCTACCACTGACACCCACCTGTAGAAGACATGAGAGCTCAAGAGGATACACCGCCAATGGCAGTGCGGTCTTATCGCCCTACCACTGACACCCACCTGTAGAAGACATGAGAGCTCAAGAGGATACACCGCCAATGGCAGTGCGGTCTTATCGCCGTACCACTGACACCCACCTGTAGAAGACATGAGAGCTCAAGAGGATACACCGCCAATGGCAGTGCGGTCTTATCGCCCTACCACTGACACCCACCTGTAGAAGACATGAGAGCTCAAGAGGATACACCGCCAATGGCAGTGCGGTCTTATCGCCGTACCACTGACACCCACCTGTAGAAGACATGAGAGCTCAAGAGGATACACCGCCAATGGCAGTGCGGTCTTATCGCCCTACCACTGACACCCACCTGTAGAAGACATGAGAGCTCAAGAGGATACACCGCCAATGGCAGTGCGGTCTTATCGCCGTACCACTGACACCCACCTGTAGAAGACATGAGAGCTCAAGAGGATACACCGCCAATGGCAGTGCGGTCTTATCGCCGTACCACTGACACCCACCTGTAGAAGACATGAGAGCTCAAGAGGATACACCGCCAATGGCAGTGCGGTCTTATCGCCGTACCACTGACACCCACCTGTAGAAGACATGAGAGCTCAAGAGGATACACCGCCAATGGCAGTGCGGTCTTATCGCCGTACCACTGACACCCACCTGTAGAAGACATGAGAGCTCAAGAGGATACACCGCCAATGGCAGTGCGGTCTTATCGCCCTACCACTGACACCCACCTGCAGAAGACATGAGAGCTCAACAGGATACACCGCCAATGGCCGCCAATGGCAGTGCGGTCTTATCGCCCTACCACTGACACCCACCTGTAGAAGACATGAGAGCTCAAGAGGATACACCGCCAATGGCAGTGCGGTCTTATCGCCCTACCACTGACACCCACCTGTAGAAGACATGAGAGCTCAAGAGGATACACCGCCAATGGCAGTGCGGTCTTATCGCCCTACCACTGACACCCACCTGTAGAAGACATGAGAGCTCAAGAGGATACACCGCCAATGGCAGTGCGGTCTTATCGCCCTACCACTGACACCCACCTGTAGAAGCCCGTGGCTGACAGCTGGACCCGGGCGTGGTATGCTGCCTGGACCTGCGGGGTCAGGATACACCTTAAAGCTGCTCATACAGATGTACAGTATGTAAAACTAATGAACTTTATTTGCTTTGACTATTAGTGTTAAAAAAACAGTCGTGCTGAGGCAAGGGGCTATCACACCACCAGTGATTACCCTTAACAACATGCCTTTAGAGGTGGTTATTAAGTTTTGTTACCTGGGAAGTACCGTCACGGATAATCTATCCCTGGACGAGGAAATAAATACTCGAATTGGGAAGGCAGCCACCATGTTTGGTAGGTTGACCAAACGTGCTTGGCGTAATTCAAAACTTACCATTCGCACCAAAGTGCTAATCTACAGGGCGTGCGTTCTAAGTAGCTTGCTGTATGGCAGTGAAACGTAAAGTAAATTGAATAACTTCCATTTTCGTTGCCTGCGAAACATTTTAGGCATATCTTGGCAAGACAAGGTCACGAATGCTGAAGTGTTAGCCAGGGCCAACCTACCAAGCATTCTTGCTCTTGTGAAGCAAAGTCGCCTACGTTGGCTTGGGAACGTTCATCGTATGCAAGATGAACGCATTCCTACGGATGTGCTTTACGGTGAACTCGCCGATGGCAAAAGGCCAACTGGACGACCAAAGCTTAGGTATAAGGATGTTTGTAAGCGGGACATAAAGGTTTTCGGCATTGATCCATATTCTTGAGAGGATCTGGCATCCCAAAAGAGGGGATGGGCACTTGTCGTGCGTGACGGAATGGCCCACCACGACGGGCTTCGGTTTGTGAAACTGGACTTGAAATGCCAATCTAGGCGTCTCCACCAGCGAGCACAAACCTGGATCTATTGACAGGTTACCGTTGCGATGACTGTGGTAAGCTCTGTCGATCCCAGATAGGCTTATTTAGTCATAAGCTTAAATGCCGCGTTATAAATCGTATAACTTAAACCAAACAAAGCTGCAAATCCCTCGTCTCTCTCAGACGGGCGGATGTCAACACACAGAGGGTCTGGTCGTGGAGGTGTTAAGTTATCAAGCACGGTATGTGTTACTGTATGTCCTCATGTTGAAAACTGCAACGCAGTCCAAATTGTGATGACGTCGCACACAACAAAGCCACATTTTCCCATAGGATACGCACCAATTTGGCCAAAGAGGTTTATGTACTAGTTTGCTTTTAATTATGACAGTTCACAATTTGTATTTCGGTAATAGGGTCATAAATGCCCTAATTTCATTCCATAAACTAATTTAATCATAGCAAAGCCTAACGAGGCTTCATGGATCTGTACGCCATTCTGTTTGCCATGGTGACGTCATCATACCCAGTCTTCCCAGGTCCCCTGTGGATTGGCGTCCTTGAACGGCTTCAGTCTGACCTTCAACGTCTGACATGCGTCCTGAAACAGGTGCAACAGTGTTTTGGTCACTTAACCTCAACGTCAGTGGCACACGCAGTCAGTCAATCTAAACCTGGGGTGGGTTGAAATAATGCGAAGTTGGGAGACCCAGTGAGCTCACTGCCCTGCCTCTTCGCGAGGCCACGAGTTAATGGGCGTCCCTACATCACAGCCCCACCACCCAGGTTAGACCTACCACCACAGCCCCACCACCCAGGGTAGACCTACCACCACAGCCCCACCACCCAGGTTAGACCTACCACCACAGCCCCACCACCCAGGGTAGACCTACCAACACAGCCCCACCACACAGGGTAGACCTACCAACACAGCCCCACCACACAGGGTAGACCTACCGCCACAGCCCCACCACCCAGGGTAGACCTACCGCCACAGCCCCACCACCCAGGTTAGACCTACCACCACAGCCCCACCACCCAGGGTAGACCTACCACCACAGCCCGACCACCCTGGGTAGACCTACCACCACAGCCCCACCACACAGGTAAGACCTACCACCACAGCCCCACCACCCAGGGTAGACCTCCCACCACAGCCCGACCACCCTGGGTAGACCTACCACCACAGCCCGACCACCCTGGGTAGACCTACCACCACAGCCCCACCACACAGGGTAGACCTACCGCCACAGCCCCACCACCCAGGGTAGACCTACCACCACAGCCCCACCACCCAGGGTAGACCTACCACCACAGCCCACCACCCAGGGTAGACCTACCACCACAGCCCCACCACACATGGTAGACCTGCCACCACAGCCCCACCACCCAGGGTAGACCTACCACCACAGCCCCACCACCCAGGGTAGACCTACCACAACAGCCCCACCACCCAGGGTAGACCTACCACCACAGCCCCACCACACAGGGTAGACCTACCACCACAGCCCCACCACACAGGGTAGACCTGAGACCACAGCCCAACCACACATGGTAGACCTGCCACCACAGCCCCACCACCCAGGGTAGACCTACCACCACAGCCCCACCACCCAGGGTAGACCTACCACAACAGCCCCACCACCCAGGGTAGACCTACCACCACAGCCCCACCACACAGGGTAGACCTACCACCACAGCCCCACCACACAGGGTAGACCTGAGACCACAGCCCAACCACCCAGGTTAGACCTACCACAACAGCCCCACCACCCAGGGTAGACCTACCACCACAGCCCCACCACCCAGGGTAGACCTACCACAACAGCCCCACCACCCAGGGTAGACCTACCACCACAGCCCCACCACCCAGGGTAGACCTACCACCACAGCCCACCACCCAGGGTAGACCTACCACCACAGCCCCACCACACATGGTAGACCTGCCACCACAGCCCCACCACCCAGGGTAGACCTACCACCACAGCCCCACCACCCAGGGTAGACCTACCACAACAGCCCCACCACCCAGGGTAGACCTACCACCACAGCCCCACCACACAGGGTAGACCTACCACCACAGCCCCACCACACAGGGTAGACCTGAGACCACAGCCCAACCACACATGGTAGACCTGCCACCACAGCCCCACCACCCAGGGTAGACCTACCACCACAGCCCCACCACCCAGGGTAGACCTACCACAACAGCCCCACCACCCAGGGTAGACCTACCACCACAGCCCCACCACACAGGGTAGACCTACCACCACAGCCCCACCACACAGGGTAGACCTGAGACCACAGCCCAACCACCCAGGTTAGACCTACCACCACAGCCCGACCACCCTGGGTAGACCTACCACAACAGCCCCACCACACAGGTAAGACCTACCACCACAGCCCCACCACCCAGGGTAGACCTCCCACCACAGCCCCACCACCCAGGGTAGACCTACCACCACAGCCCCACCACCCAGCGTAGACCTACCACAACAGCCCCACCACCCAGGGTAGACCTAACACCACAGCCCCACCAGACAGGGTAGACCTACCACCACAGCCCCATCACCCAGGGTAGACCTACCACCACAGCCCCACCACCCAGGGTAGACCTACCATCGCCGCCCCACCACCCAGGTTAGACCTACCACCACAGCCCAACCACCCAGGGTAGACCTACCACCACAGCCCCACCAGCCAGGGTAGACCTACCATCGCAGCCCCACCACCCAGGGTAGACCTACCACCACAGCCCCACCACCCAGGGTAGACCTACTACCACAGCCCCACCACACAGGGTAGACTCACCATCACAGCTCCACCACACAGGTCAGACCCACAGCTGGCCGTGGTCACTATGGAGCGGGGGACTCTCTCACCATCACAGCCCCACCACACAGGTCAGACCCACAGCTGGCCGTGGTCACTATGGGGCGGGGGGACTCTCTCACTATCACAGCCCCACCACACAGGTCAGACCCACAGCTGGCCGTGGTCACTATGGGGCGGGGGACTCACTCACCATCACAGCCCCACCACACAGGTCAGACCCACAGCTGGCCGTGGTCACTATGGGGCGGGGGACTCACTCACCATCACACCCCCACCACACAGGTCAGACCCACAGCTGGCCGTGGTCACTATGGGGCGGGGGACTCACTCACCATCACACCCCCACCACACAGGTCAGACCCACAGCTAGCCGTGGTCGCTATGGGGCGGGGGACTCACTCACCATCACAGCCCCACCACCCAGGGTAGACCTACCACCACAGCCCCACCACCCAGGGTAGACCTACCACCACAGCCCCACCACCCAGGGTAGACTCACCATCACAGCTCCACCACACAGGTCAGACCCACAGCTGGCCGTGGTCACTATGGGGCGGGGGACTCTCACCATCACAGCCCCACCACCCAGGGTAGACCTACCACCACAGCCCCACCACCCAGGGTAGACCTACCACCACAGCCCCACCACCCAGGGTAGACTCACCATCACAGCTCCACCACACAGGTCAGACCCACAGCTGGCCGTGGTCACTATGGGGCGGGGGACTCTCTCACCATCACAGCTCCACCACACAGGTCAGACCCACAGCTGGCCGTGGTCACTATGGGGCGGGGGACTCTCTCACCATCACACCCCCACCACACAGGTCAGACCCACAGCTGCCCGTGGTCACTTTGGGGCGGGGGACTCACTCACCATCACAGCCCCACCACCCAGGGTAGACCTACCACCACAGCCCCACCACCCAGGGTAGACCTACCACCACAGCCCCACCACCCAGGGTAGACTCACCATCACAGCTCCACCACACAGGTCAGACCCACAGCTGGCCGTGGTCACTATGGGGCGGGGGACTCTCTCACCATCACGGCCCCACCACACAGGTCAGACCCACAGCTGGCCGTGGTCACTATGGGGCGGGGGACTCACTCACCATCACAGCCCCACCACACAGGTCAGACCCACAGCTGGCCGTGGTCACTATGGGGCGGGGGACTCTCTCACCATCACGGCCCCACCACACAGGTCAGACCCACAGCTGGCCGTGGTCACTATGGGGCGGGGGACTCACTCACCATCACAACCCCACCACACAGGTCAGACCCACAGCTGGCCGTGGTCACTATGGGGCGGGGGACTCTCTCACCATCACGGCCCCACCACACAGGTCAGACCCACAGCTGGCCGTGGTCACTATGGAGCGGGGGGACTCACTCACCACCACAGCCCCACCACACAGGTCAGACTCACAGCTAGCCGTGGTCACTATGGGGCGGGGGGACTCACTCACCATCACAGCCCCACCACACAGGTCAGACCCACAGCTGGCCGTGGTCACTATGGGGCGGGGGACTCACTCACCATCACAGCCCCACCACACAGGTCAGACCCACAGCTGGCCGTGGTCACTATGGGGCGGGGGACTCACTCACCATCACAGCCCCACCACACAGGTCAGACCCACAGCTGGCCGTGGTCACTATGGGGCCGGGGACTCACTCACCATCACAGCCCCACCACACAGGTCAGACCCACAGCTGGCCGTGGTCACTATGGGGCGGGGGACTCACTCACCATCACAGCCCCACCACACAGGTCAGACCCACAGCTGGCCGTGGTCGCTGTGGCGTTAGGTGTCTTGTCAGTGCTCATGTCATCCGTGTGGATCTTGTGGATATGAATCTCCAACACACGGCCCGCCACCTAGCGGGGAAAAACCGTGTCATGCCAAAACGGAATGGATACAGTGGCAACGGGATACTTAAATAAGTACTTAATTAATCGTTTATTTCTTATGATGAATTACACTATCTCTGTTGACCATGCTCCTTATGTATTTTGACAGTGTCGTGTAAACCACTTTGACTTTAACTAACGGGAGGGGGGGTGGGGGGGGGGGGCGTGTAGGGGGGTAACTAGAAACAAAAAAAATATTAGGAGGTGCTGCTGGGAGCCCCATATTCTTACCCATCTAAGTACCAAAAACTGTGTAAAATTAGGGCCCATCCACGTATCAGCTAAGAAAGTTGCATGGCTTTGGGAAAATCTACTGCGACGCAAATCCTTAGGATCGGCCCCTCTCTAGCTTCAAACTTTATTATAAAACTTGAGCGAAACCATTGTCGCACCAACTGGCCCCTAAAGTATATCCATGCAGGTACCAAATGTATAAAATTTATGACCTATTAGCGTACCAAAATGCACAAAAAAGACACGACACGTCGGCAGCAGTATATTACCTTGCGTATATTACCCCCAGGCTTTAACTCTGGTGTCAACTAGTCATCTCGATGCACCGGTTTTGGTTTCACGTACGTCCAGCTTGGTTCGCTTTCCATCCGTAGCTTACCTGGATGAGCTTCGTGAATAGTCCTTGGCCCATCTCCACGCCGCCATGGCTAACCAACACGCTGCCGTCAGTGTAGATATGAACCAGTGCCGCCCCCTACAGGGAAACGTCAGCCAACGACTCTAGTCACATTTTTACTCTTAGGTTCAAGTCACGATGTTTTTTTTTCTTGCCCCACTTAGGCAAACTGATGTACGTTTTCATTTGTATTTAATGTATAATTATTGAAAGACGAACATTAAAATAAAAATTGTTGTTATTAGGGACGTATTAATTAGGCTTGCTTTATTGTTTGAGAGGGAGACCGAGGGAGAAGTTCTGACCTGGTTTAGAACTGATAACGGGTAATGGAGAGGGAATCTTATTGGGTTGATCGACAGTCCTCGCTTCTGGTACTTGTGACTCCTACAAACAACACAAACAATCCAACATGGCCCTTCGACTTGTGACTGCTACAAACAACACAAACAATCCAACATGGCCATTCGTCTTGTGACTCCTACAAACAACACAAACAATCCAACATGGCCATTCGACTTGTGACTCCTACAAACAACACAAACAATCCAACATGGCCATTCGTCTTGTGACTCCTACAAACAACACAAACAATCCAACATGGCCATTCGACTTGTGACTCCTACAAACACAAACAATCCAAAATGGCCATTCGACTTGTGACTCCTACAAACACAAACAATCCAACATGGCCATTCGACTTGTGACTCCTACAAACATCACAAACAATCCAACATGGCCCTTCGACTTGTGACTCCTACAAACAACACAAACAATCCAACATGGCCATTCGACTTGTGACTCCTACAAAAAACACAAACAATTCAACATGGCCATTCGACTTGTGACTCCTACAAACACAAACAATCCAACATGGCCATTCGACTTGTGACTCCTACAAACACAAACAATCCAACATGGCCATTCGACTGGTGACTCCTACACACACAAACAATCCAACATGGCCATTCGACTTGTGACTCCTACAAACAACACAACCAATCCAACATGGCCATTCGACTGGTGACTCCTGCAAACAACACAAACAATCCAACATGGCCATTCGCCTTGTGACTAACAAACAACACAAACAATCCAACATGGCCATTCGACTTGTGACTCCTACAAACCCCACAAACAATCCAACATGGCCATTCGACTTGTGACTCCTACAAACAACACAAACAATCCAACATGGCCATTCGACTTGTGACTCCTACAAACAACATAAACAATCCAACATGGCCATTCGACTTGTGACTCCTACAAACAACACAAACAATCCAACATGGCCATTCGACTTGTGACTCCTACAAACCACACAAACAATCCAACATGGCCATTCGCCTTGTGACTCCTACAAACAACACAAACAATCCAACATGGCCATTCGACTTGTGACTCCTACAAACCACACAAACAATCCAACATGGCCATTCGCCTTGTGACTCCTACAAACAACACAAACAATCCAACATGGCCATTCGACTTGTGACTCCCACAAACAACACAAATAATCCAACATGGCCATTCACCTTGTGACTCCTACAAACAACACAAACAATCCAACATGGCCATTCGCCTTGTGACTCCTACAAACAACACAAACAATCCAACATGGCCATTCGACTTGTGACTCCTACAAACAACACGAATAATCCAACATGGCCATTCGCCTTGTGACTCCTACAAACAACACAAACAATCCAACATGGCCATTCGACTTGTGACTCCTACAAACAACACAAACAATCCAACATGGCCATTCGCCTTGTGACTCCTACAAACAACACAAACAATCCAACATGGCCATTCGACTCGTGACTCCTACAAACACAAACAATCCAACATGGCCAATCGACTTGTGACTCCTACAAACAACACAAACAATCCAACATGGCCATTCGACTTGTGACTCCTACAAACAACACAAACAATCCAACATGGCCAATCGACTTGTGACTCCTACAAACAACACAAACAATCCAACATGGCCATTCGACTTGTGACTCCTAAAAACAACCCAAACAATCCAACATGGCCATTCGACTGGTGACTCCTACAAACAACACAAACAATCCAACATGGCCAATCGACTTGTGACTCCTACAAACAACACAAACAATCCAACATGGCCATTCGACTTGTGACTCCTACAAACAACACAAACAATCCAACATGGCCAATCGACTTGTGACTCCTACAAACAACACAAACAATCCAACATGGCCATTCGCCTTGTAACTCCTAAAAACAACACAAACAATCCAACATGGCCATTCGACTTGTGACTCGATCCTACAAACACAAACAATCCAACATGGCCATTCGACTTGTGACTCCTACAAACAACACAAACAATACAACATGGCCATTCGACTGGTGACTCCTACAAACAACACAAACAATCCAACATGGCCATTCGGCTTGTGACTCCTACAAACAACATAAACAATCCAACATGGCCATTCGACTGGTGACTCCTACAAACAACACAAACAATCCAACATGGCCATTCGACTTGTGACTCCTACAAACAACACAAACAATCCAACATGGCCATTCGACTGGGGACTCCTACAAACAACACAAACAATACAACATGGCCATTCGACTGGTGACTCCTACAAACAACACAAACAATCCAACATGGCCATTCGGCTTGTGACTCCTACAAACAACATAAACAATCCAACATGGCCATTCGACTGGTGACTCCTACAAACAACACAAACAATCCAACATGGCCATTCGACTTGTGACTCCTACAAACAACACAAACAATCCAACATGGCCATTCGACTGGGGACTCCTACAAACAACACAAACAATCCAACATGGCCATTCGACTGGTGACTCCTACAAACAACACAAACAATCCAACATGGCCATTCGGCTTGTGACTCCTACAAACAACATAAACAATTCAACATGGCCATTCGACTTGTGACTCCTAAAAACAACCCAAACAATCCAACATGGCCATTCGCCTTGTGACTCCTACAAACAACCCAAACAATCCAACATGGCCATTCGACTTGTGACTCCTACAAACAACACAAACAATCCAACATGGCCATTCGACTTGTGACTCCTACAAAAAACACAAACAATCCAACATGGTCATTCGACTGGTGACTCCTACAAACAACACAAACAATCCAACATGGCCATTCGCCTTGTGACTCCTACAAACAACACAATCCAACATGGCCATTCGCCTTGTGACTCCTACAAACAACACAATCCAACATGGCCATTCGCCTTGTGACTCCTACAAACAACACAATCCAACATGGCCATTCGCCTTGTGACTCCTACAAACAACACAATCCAACATGGCCATTCGCCTTGTGACTCCTACAAACAACACAATCCAACATGGCCATTCGCCTTGTGACTCCTACAAACAACACAATCCAACATGGCCATTCGCCTTGTGACTCCTACAAACAACACAATCCAACATGGCCATTCGCCTTGTGACTCCTACAAACAACACAATCCAACATGGCCATTCGCCTTGTGACTCCTACAAACAACACAATCCAACATGGCCATTCGCCTTGTGACTCCTACAAACAACACAATCCAACATGGCCATTCGACTTGTGACTCGATCCTACAAACAACACAAACAATCCAACATGGCCATTCGACTTGTGACTCCTACAAACAACACAAACAATACAACATGGCCATTCGACTGGTGACTCCTACAAACAACACAAACAATCCAACATGGCCATTCGACTTGTGACTCCTAAAAACAACCCAAACAATCCAACATGGCCATTCGACTGGTGACTCCTACAAACAACACAAACAATCCAACATGGCCAATCGACTTGTGACTCCTACAAACAACACAAATAATCCAACATGGCCATTCGACTTGTGACTCCTACAAACAACACAAACAATCCAACATGGCCAATCGACTTGTGACTCCTACAAACAACACAAACAATCCAACATGGCCATTCGCCTTGTAACTCCTAAAAACAACACAAACAATCCAACATGGCCATTCGACTTGTGACTCGATCCTACAAACACAAACAATCCAACATGGCCATTCGACTTGTGACTCCTACAAACAACACAAACAATACAACATGGCCATTCGACTGGTGACTCCTACAAACAACACAAACAATCCAACATGGCCATTCGGCTTGTGACTCCTACAAACAACATAAACAATCCAACATGGCCATTCGACTGGTGACTCCTACAAACAACACAAACAATCCAACATGGCCATTCGACTTGTGACTCCTACAAACAACACAAACAATCCAACATGGCCATTCGACTGGGGACTCCTACAAACAACACAAACAATCCAACATGGCCATTCGACTGGTGACTCCTACAAACAACACAAACAATCCAACATGGCCATTCGCCTTATGACTCCTACAAACAACACAAACAATACAACATGGCCATTCGACTGGTGACTCCTACAAACAACACAAACAATCCAACATGGCCATTCGGCTTGTGACTCCTACAAACAACATAAACAATCCAACATGGCCATTCGACTGGTGACTCCTACAAACAACACAAACAATCCAACATGGCCATTCGACTTGTGACTCCTACAAACAACACAAACAATCCAACATGGCCATTCGACTGGGGACTCCTACAAACAACACAAACAATCCAACATGGCCATTCGACTGGTGACTCCTACAAACAACACAAACAATCCAACATGGCCATTCGGCTTGTGACTCCTACAAACAACATAAACAATTCAACATGGCCATTCGACTTGTGACTCCTAAAAACAACCCAAACAATCCAACATGGCCATTCGCCTTGTGACTCCTACAAACAACCCAAACAATCCAACATGGCCATTCGACTTGTGACTCCTACAAACAACACAAACAATCCAACATGGCCATTCGACTTGTGACTCCTACAAACAACACAAACAATCCAACATGGTCATTCGACTGGTGACTCCTACAAACAACACAAACAATCCAACATGGCCATTCGCCTTGTGACTCCTACAAACAACACAATCCAACATGGCCATTCGCCTTGTGACTCCTACAAACAACACAATCCAACATGGCCATTCGCCTTGTGACTCCTACAAACAACACAATCCAACATGGCCATTCGCCTTGTGACTCCTACAAACAACACAATCCAACATGGCCATTCGCCTTGTGACTCCTACAAACAACACAATCCAACATGGCCATTCGCCTTGTGACTCCTACAAACAACACAATCCAACATGGCCATTCGCCTTGTGACTCCTACAAACAACACAATCCAACATGGCCATTCGCCTTGTGACTCCTACAAACAACACAATCCAACATGGCCATTCGCCTTGTGACTCCTACAAACAACACAATCCAACATGGCCATTCGCCTTGTGACTCCTACAAACAACACAATCCAACATGGCCATTCGCCTTGTGACTCCTACAAACAACACAATCCAACATGGCCATTCGCCTTGTGACTCCTACAAACCACACAAACAATCCAACATGGCCATTCGCCTTGTGACTCCTACAAACAACACAAACAATCCAACATGGCCATTCGACTTGTGACTCCCACAAACAACACAAATAATCCAACATGGCCATTCACCTTGTGACTCCTACAAACAACACAAACAATCCAACATGGCCATTCGCCTTGTGACTCCTACAAACAACACAAACAATCCAACATGGCCATTCGACTTGTGACTCCTACAAACAACACGAATAATCCAACATGGCCATTCGCCTTGTGACTCCTACAAACAACACAAACAATCCAACATGGCCATTCGACTTGTGACTCCTACAAACAACACAAACAATCCAACATGGCCATTCGCCTTGTGACTCCTACAAACAACACAAACAATCCAACATGGCCATTCGACTCGTGACTCCTACAAACACAAACAATCCAACATGGCCAATCGACTTGTGACTCCTACAAACAACACAAACAATCCAACATGGCCATTCGACTTGTGACTCCTACAAACAACACAAACAATCCAACATGGCCAATCGACTTGTGACTCCTACAAACAACACAAACAATCCAACATGGCCATTCGACTTGTGACTCCTAAAAACAACCCAAACAATCCAACATGGCCATTCGACTGGTGACTCCTACAAACAACACAAACAATCCAACATGGCCAATCGACTTGTGACTCCTACAAACAACACAAACAATCCAACATGGCCATTCGACTTGTGACTCCTACAAACAACACAAACAATCCAACATGGCCAATCGACTTGTGACTCCTACAAACAACACAAACAATCCAACATGGCCATTCGCCTTGTAACTCCTAAAAACAACACAAACAATCCAACATGGCCATTCGACTTGTGACTCGATCCTACAAACACAAACAATCCAACATGGCCATTCGACTTGTGACTCCTACAAACAACACAAACAATACAACATGGCCATTCGACTGGTGACTCCTACAAACAACACAAACAATCCAACATGGCCATTCGGCTTGTGACTCCTACAAACAACATAAACAATCCAACATGGCCATTCGACTGGTGACTCCTACAAACAACACAAACAATCCAACATGGCCATTCGACTTGTGACTCCTACAAACAACACAAACAATCCAACATGGCCATTCGACTGGGGACTCCTACAAACAACACAAACAATACAACATGGCCATTCGACTGGTGACTCCTACAAACAACACAAACAATCCAACATGGCCATTCGGCTTGTGACTCCTACAAACAACATAAACAATCCAACATGGCCATTCGACTGGTGACTCCTACAAACAACACAAACAATCCAACATGGCCATTCGACTTGTGACTCCTACAAACAACACAAACAATCCAACATGGCCATTCGACTGGGGACTCCTACAAACAACACAAACAATCCAACATGGCCATTCGACTGGTGACTCCTACAAACAACACAAACAATCCAACATGGCCATTCGGCTTGTGACTCCTACAAACAACATAAACAATTCAACATGGCCATTCGACTTGTGACTCCTAAAAACAACCCAAACAATCCAACATGGCCATTCGCCTTGTGACTCCTACAAACAACCCAAACAATCCAACATGGCCATTCGACTTGTGACTCCTACAAACAACACAAACAATCCAACATGGCCATTCGACTTGTGACTCCTACAAAAAACACAAACAATCCAACATGGTCATTCGACTGGTGACTCCTACAAACAACACAAACAATCCAACATGGCCATTCGCCTTGTGACTCCTACAAACAACACAATCCAACATGGCCATTCGCCTTGTGACTCCTACAAACAACACAATCCAACATGGCCATTCGCCTTGTGACTCCTACAAACAACACAATCCAACATGGCCATTCGCCTTGTGACTCCTACAAACAACACAATCCAACATGGCCATTCGCCTTGTGACTCCTACAAACAACACAATCCAACATGGCCATTCGCCTTGTGACTCCTACAAACAACACAATCCAACATGGCCATTCGCCTTGTGACTCCTACAAACAACACAATCCAACATGGCCATTCGCCTTGTGACTCCTACAAACAACACAATCCAACATGGCCATTCGCCTTGTGACTCCTACAAACAACACAATCCAACATGGCCATTCGCCTTGTGACTCCTACAAACAACACAATCCAACATGGCCATTCGACTTGTGACTCGATCCTACAAACAACACAAACAATCCAACATGGCCATTCGACTTGTGACTCCTACAAACAACACAAACAATACAACATGGCCATTCGACTGGTGACTCCTACAAACAACACAAACAATCCAACATGGCCATTCGACTTGTGACTCCTAAAAACAACCCAAACAATCCAACATGGCCATTCGACTGGTGACTCCTACAAACAACACAAACAATCCAACATGGCCAATCGACTTGTGACTCCTACAAACAACACAAATAATCCAACATGGCCATTCGACTTGTGACTCCTACAAACAACACAAACAATCCAACATGGCCAATCGACTTGTGACTCCTACAAACAACACAAACAATCCAACATGGCCATTCGCCTTGTAACTCCTAAAAACAACACAAACAATCCAACATGGCCATTCGACTTGTGACTCGATCCTACAAACACAAACAATCCAACATGGCCATTCGACTTGTGACTCCTACAAACAACACAAACAATACAACATGGCCATTCGACTGGTGACTCCTACAAACAACACAAACAATCCAACATGGCCATTCGGCTTGTGACTCCTACAAACAACATAAACAATCCAACATGGCCATTCGACTGGTGACTCCTACAAACAACACAAACAATCCAACATGGCCATTCGACTTGTGACTCCTACAAACAACACAAACAATCCAACATGGCCATTCGACTGGGGACTCCTACAAACAACACAAACAATCCAACATGGCCATTCGACTGGTGACTCCTACAAACAACACAAACAATCCAACATGGCCATTCGCCTTATGACTCCTACAAACAACACAAACAATACAACATGGCCATTCGACTGGTGACTCCTACAAACAACACAAACAATCCAACATGGCCATTCGGCTTGTGACTCCTACAAACAACATAAACAATCCAACATGGCCATTCGACTGGTGACTCCTACAAACAACACAAACAATCCAACATGGCCATTCGACTTGTGACTCCTACAAACAACACAAACAATCCAACATGGCCATTCGACTGGGGACTCCTACAAACAACACAAACAATCCAACATGGCCATTCGACTGGTGACTCCTACAAACAACACAAACAATCCAACATGGCCATTCGGCTTGTGACTCCTACAAACAACATAAACAATTCAACATGGCCATTCGACTTGTGACTCCTAAAAACAACCCAAACAATCCAACATGGCCATTCGCCTTGTGACTCCTACAAACAACCCAAACAATCCAACATGGCCATTCGACTTGTGACTCCTACAAACAACACAAACAATCCAACATGGCCATTCGACTTGTGACTCCTACAAACAACACAAACAATCCAACATGGTCATTCGACTGGTGACTCCTACAAACAACACAAACAATCCAACATGGCCATTCGCCTTGTGACTCCTACAAACAACACAATCCAACATGGCCATTCGCCTTGTGACTCCTACAAACAACACAATCCAACATGGCCATTCGCCTTGTGACTCCTACAAACAACACAATCCAACATGGCCATTCGCCTTGTGACTCCTACAAACAACACAATCCAACATGGCCATTCGCCTTGTGACTCCTACAAACAACACAATCCAACATGGCCATTCGCCTTGTGACTCCTACAAACAACACAATCCAACATGGCCATTCGCCTTGTGACTCCTACAAACAACACAATCCAACATGGCCATTCGCCTTGTGACTCCTACAAACAACACAATCCAACATGGCCATTCGCCTTGTGACTCCTACAAACAACACAATCCAACATGGCCATTCGACTTGTGACTCGATCCTACAAACAACACAAACAATCCAACATGGCCATTCGACTTGTGACTCCTACAAACAACACAAACAATACAACATGGCCATTCGACTGGTGACTCCTACAAACAACACAAACAATCCAACATGGCCATTCGACTTGTGACTCCTACAAACAACATAAACAATCCAACATGGCCATTCGCCTTGTGACTCCTACAAACAACACAAACAATCCAACATGGCCATTCGACTTGTGACTCCTACAAACACAAACAATCCAACATGGCCATTCGACTGGTGACTCCTACAAACAACACAAACAATCCAACATGGCCATTCGCCTTGTGACTCCTACAAACCACGCCTTGTGACTCCTACAAACAACACAAACAATCCAACATGGCCATTCGACTTGTGACTCCTACAAACCACGCCTTGTGACTCCTACAAACAACACAATCCAACATGGCCATTCGCCTTGTGACTCCTACAAACAACACAAACAATCCAACATGGCCATTCGACTTGTGACTCCTACAAACCACGCCTTGTGACTCCTACAAACAACACAATCCAACATGGCCATTCGCCTTGTGACTCCTACAAACCACGCCTTGTGACTCCTACAAACAACACAAACAATCCAACATGGCCATTCGACTTGTGACTCCTACAAACCACGCCTTGTGACTCCTACAAACAACACAATCCAACATGGCCATTCGCCTTGTGACTCCTACAAACAACACAAACAATCCAACATGGCCATTCGCCTTGTAACTCCTACAAACAACACAATCAATCCAACATGGCCATTCGCCTTGTGACTCCTACAAACCACGCCTTGTGACTCCTACAAACAACACAAACAATCCAACATGGCCATTCGACTTGTGACTCCTACAAACCACGCCTTGTGACTCCTACAAACAACACAATCCAACATGGCCATTCGCCTTGTGACTCCTACAAACAACACAATCCAACATGGCCATTCGCCTTGTGACTCCTACAAACAACACAATCCAACATGGCCATTCGCCTTGTGACTCCTACAAACAACACAATCCAACATGGCCATTCGCCTTGTGACTCCTACAAACAACACAATCCAACATGGCCATTCGCCTTGTGACTCCTACAAACAACACAAACAATCCAACATGGCCATTCGCCTTGTGACTCCTACAAACAACACAATCCAACATGGCCATTCGCCTTGTGACTACTACAAACAACACAATCCAACATGGCCATTCGCCTTGTGACTCCTACAAACAACACAATCCAACATGGCCATTCGCCTTGTGACTCCTACAAACAACACAATCCAACATGGCCATTCGCCTTGTGACTCCTACAAACCACACAATCCAACATGGCCATTCGTGTGCCTAAATCATTGACCATGTTGTTGGTTTATTCTAACGACACTAAGCTGACATGGCGGCTCTCAGCATGAGAATCATATCTCGGTTAATCTTTGGCAGATTTCGACAACTGACCCACAGCACTCTGCAAGCGCTTATGCTTACAATGGAAACACCGATCTAGTATTTTATCCTTTTACAAATGTTGCTTTATACTTTAATCAGAGATAAAGAACTATCAAATTGAATGTCAATACCGTTTCAACACCGTTATCCAACGACTTATCGACCCTTACCACAGGATCGAACAAAAAGTAAGGATTATGTAGGAAAGTAAGGAGAAAAATGTAGTGAAAGTGTAGGAATCGATCACAGCCCTGGGTACACTTCTTTTTAACCTCGTAACTCTTGTTTGCAACATTTAACACTTGCACTACCTAGTCAAACAGGAACCAAAATTGTCTTTATCATAAATATATTGCATACATTTATTCGAAGAACATTAGATGGAATATACATTGCCCGAAGATGGCAGCACGCTAATGACTGCGTTAATCCCGCGAGTCGTACACCAGCAATCACTCGTTAAATTAACATGCACAATATAGGGTTGAGCTCGTAAGTTTTAGTGAAGCGATCCCCTGTACGGTCTGTGACGTGTCACGCACGCACCTGTTGTATTGCTCCGCGTCCTGACGTCGGCGAGCGTACTCCCCACTGTGCACCAGCTCCTCCCAACACCTGCCCAGGGTAGACTGTGTCTCCAGGCCGTGAAACGGGGCGATGATCGCATTGGACGAAAAGTTCATCTCTCGGATCTATCAGCATACAGTGATGCACACCCAGAGGTAGGTCTAGTTAGTATGTCAATTATAATGAAAGAATTTATGTTTTATGCCACATTTGTGCACACAAGGACTAAACTTGGCCAAGGAACCTCCCGGGACGATGAAGGATGAATGGATGAAACATGCCCCAGATTAGGTGTCCGGGTCCGGATTCGAACCCAAGAACTATTGATCTGCGGTCTACTGCCTTAACGCCTACATCAAAGAGGCAACTTTCAATTGAAAAAATATACCCCTCATACAGACTATGGCCAACGATCAACAGCATTTTACTGTTGAAAGAGGATCTTTGGTACTCCGCCTCTAATATCATTCACCCTCAATCGACAATATTAGATAATGAAATTCTGTTCCACAATAATAAATTAACAAGAAGTCAGTGGGGACACTGATGATGACGAAAATCGATTTTGGGTCAAAGTGCGTGTCTTTTGAAAAGTGCAAATACGGTAGTTTTGGCGTCAAAGCGTGGTCCAGGAATTCTATCAGCGGCATGGGTGAACGGTGTTACCAATAGCCCTTTTTGTCTTATTATAACGACTTATGGAGTCATAGTGATGGTAGCGGTCGCCTAAGTAAGTAGGCAGATTGGAATATTTGCGGCCAATTTGGGCTAAAAATGGCCTTCAATTGCCAATTTGGGCTAAAAATGGCCTTCAATTGCCAATTTGGGCTCAGTAACGCATTCAACGGGCAACGTACGCGCTTTAAACGTTATGAATGGCCAATTGGGCGTTGCGGGCACTACTTTGAGCCATGTGCGTACCGTATAAGCCGATATTAACATAATGTTATTGGTAAAAGCGTGCTTTACTACCGTCACTCCTGGAACGGGAAGTGAGATTGGAACGTACTGTTTTGATTATTCAGATCGCCATTCCACAACTCGTGATGCGGGCTGTTCACCCAGAAAGAGGGCGCTATTTCGAGCGAATACGTCCAAATCCCGACTTTCTACGTGTGTTTGGTCATGCCGTAATCCCTGTTCTTAGACTCATCATTGCTAAATTACGGAGCCCCCTAGCGCCCAAACTAAGCGTGCTAGACCAAAAGCGAATGCCGATTCCTTACGCAAGTGAACGTTTGCCCGTCTTTTCAACCAGTTCCAACTCTCTAGCCTCGTTATTAAGCCAACGGCGGCCATCGATACCCGAAAGAGTGCCGGTTGATATCGCCGTTGACTCATAGAGCGTCTGCAGGGAGGGGTGCACCTCTTGCGAGCGCTCCAGCGGCCAAACTAAGCGTACTAGAGCAATTCTATCGCGATTTTCGCTGGTCAACCTTACATCTCTCTTTCGCTTCATGCCAAATCTGGGTTCCCTAGCTCAAATATTAAGAGTTATGGCCCTTTGAACGTCAAAACGCCACTTAACGCGAGGTTTACGACAACTATTGTTGTTACATCGATGCCATTTGGCACACATGACGTCACTGACGCTTACCAAATGAAACAAATGGGCTTCTAGCATTTCATGTTACCTACTTATGAACTAATAATGATATTATCTAGTGGCTATATAGGTGAAAATGAATCGGGTAACGTCAATGTCCAAGTAGCAATGCGCCAAGTTTTACTGTCACAACTCATTAGCTTAAACAGCCAGGCGATAGAAAGGCTACTCCTTCAGCTATGGCTGGACGAAATGGCCAAATGTTGCATTAATTTATCATTGCGGGGATACGGAGACCGACGACAACATCAAAGAACACAGCAGGCGAAGTGATGTAGCAACTGATTTGTTTCTTTTACTGGTTCTCCGAAGATAAGTGTTTCCTACCATTTGGCGCAAAGGTCACAGCTCTAGCGTATGTTTGCAATTGTTGACGTTTTTTTCAAGATGGACACAATCTCCATTCACGCATCATTGGCGGCCCCCGCAAAGGTGTCGTCCCACTAGCGCCGTAACTAGACAACATCCACCTGATGGAATCATTAAGTCATCTGTAGATGCTTCTTGGCAACTAGTTGGTGAAGAGATTGCAATTTTAGCATTTTCATCTGATTTGTGACGATTTTTCTTTCAACGGCAAGAATCTGTATGTTTATCATTGAGCCAGTGCCTTCGTTGCCATGGAAACACAAAGTAATATTGAGATCGCCGTGTTTTTCTTATAACTTGCTTTAAGGGGATATTACCTCACTGTGTGGCGAAGGAGACTGAAATAGCTTGAGCGAAAGTAGGTCATATTCACTCAAGTTTTTTTTCCCCCCATAGGATCCCATGTTAAACAATTTCGACTATATACCAAAAAATTATATGGCTATGGCACCATGTTGACATATTATGACTCAGCTTAGTATTATCCATCCACAGCTGCAAGCATTGAGGGATGGCTTGAATAGGACGCCCGTGGGAGCCTCTGCTAGCAGCAAAAAGCCGTATCTTTTACTATTGGCCAAATTTGAAAAAAATCATGTGACGTCACTTTTTGTTCCAATTGCATATAAGAAGCACTATGGCTACTATGTATCATGTTTAACTAAGGAAGAAATTGCGGTGTTGCTTGAGGGAGGCACTTGTGAAATACACGACAAAACATTTTTACCAGCTTAAAGATACAGCGCTTTAACATGGGAAGTCTAATAGAGACATGCCGTCGGCCCTGGAACCGGAAGTAAGATAGGAACGTATTGTTTTTAGTTTGCAGCTATACGAGGAACTACTTTTCCTACAATATGATGCTATTCTCGCATTTTTGGGATTTTTTCCTGATTTTTGACGATTTTTTGTAAGTACAGAAAGTGACGTCATCGTGACGTATCAGACAACTCTAAGATTCAACACAAGTTGTGAGGCTCCTGATTATATAGAAGAAGACCATGTAGATTTCCTGCCGAACATTGAGTGGTACAGAGGAGACGATTTTGAACGCCCCAGGAAATCTCGTGACTGTAAAATCAATCGTTTTGGTACATTAATCTTAGAGCTTTGTAAGAAATATTGCATACATATTTTAAATGGACGTTTTGTCGACGACTCAGAGGGAGAATTTACGTACCTGTCCTCAACTGGCAAAAGCGTTGTTGATTACGCACTTATCTCAACTGCTAGGTTTTCTGACGTTAGCCATTTTAAGGTCGACTCAATGGGTGGCTCTGATCATTTTCCGGTAACCTTCACCATTCCAGTCAACTACATAGTGGAAAACGCAGTATCCGGTTGTGACACTCGGGAAATTACTAAATACCGTTGGAGTAGCGAGCTACAGTCAGATTTTATGGCAAAACTAAGGAATTCCGCATCATTGTATGCATTGAATGAGTTTAATGAAGCCGTTGAGGCAAAGAATGTCTCCATTGCTATATGCCTGATAACCGATCTTGTGCAACGCGCGGCGGTTGACATGAAGGCATGTCCGCGCCCAACAGTGAGAAGTCGACATACAGACCAGCCTACTTGGTGGGACAGTGATTGCGAGTCATTAAAGAAGGAGCGGTCACGTGCTCTAAACAGGTTCAGGTTATCTCGATCTGACATGGACGAGGAATTATACCTGAGAAAAAAGAAATTGTTCAAAAATCTTTGTCGTTCCAAGCAGTATAAGAAAAAGAACAGGAATCTTAGCCATTTAGAGGAGACATACCACCAGTCAACAAATGTTTGGTCTTTTATTCAGTCTATCAATCGAAAGAGAAACTCTTGCCCACCCATAACTAACGATGAGTGGAAATGTTATTTCGAGTCGCTATTTACTGTTGATAAAATCCCCGTTGAGTTTGACGATGAAATTAATGAAACGTTGAGGATTCACGACCAAGCATGTAATGATTGTACTTTTAATGTGCCAGATGTATTGAACGCTGATATAGAAGTAGCTGAAGTTGATGGTGTGATTAAACAGCTGCCAAATGGCAAAGCTCCTGGTCCCGACGGTTTGGTATATGAAATGTTTAAAAGTGGTTCAGAAATGCTAAAGGAACCCGTATGTCGTTTATTCAATGTTATTTTAAATACTGGAGAGTTTCCAACGGCATGGGGGCAGGCACTGATTACTCCGCTGCATAAAAAAGGGCCCAAAAGGGATCCAAACAACTATCGAGCTATATCACTTCTTAACGTCTTGGGTAAAATCTTTACAAAACTTTTAAACAATCGGCTCCAGATATGGGCAGATACGAATCATAAGATTAACGAAAGTCAGGCGGCTTATCGCAAAGGTCGTTCCACTGTCGATCACTTATTTACGTTGTACGCTATAACGGAATGGAATGTTGGTGTTTTAGGCCACTTTTGTGCACATACAGGCTAAATTGGGCCAAGGAACCTCCCGAGACGATGAAGGATGAAGGAATGAAACATGCCCCAGATTAGGTGCCCGAGCCCGGATTCGAACCCAGGACCTATTGATCTGCGGTCTAGTGCGCTAACCACTACACCAGGGAGGCCCCCCTCGCTATAACGGAAAAATATTTATGCAAAAAAGGTGGTAGATTTTACTGCGCGTTTATTGACTTCGCAAAAGCTTTTGATTCGATTCCCCACTCGTCGCTCTGGTACAGGGTGCTGAAAGAAGGTATTCACGGAAAGGTGTTATCTGTTCTTAGATCGATGTATTCCTCTCTTAAGTCTTGTGTAAAAACCCAGGAAGGTCTGTCAGATTATTTTGAATGTAAGGTGGGAACCCGTCAGGGCTGCATGCTGAGCCCGTTTCTTTTTGCACTATATGTAAATGAATTGGAAAACCGGTTTAGAAGTAATTCATGCGATGGTGTGTACCTCGATGAAATTCACCCTGGATTATATGTACTAATGTATGCTGATGACCTAGCTCTAGTAAACGATACTGTTGGCAGGTTACAAAGGCAATTAGACGTACTGGGCAAATATTGCAAGGATTATGGGCTTAAAATTAACATGAATAAGACTAAAATTATTGTATTTAGAAATGGCAGACGTCTGCGGCAAAACGAGAAGTGGTACATCGATGGTCAGTGCGTTGAGACAGTCTCTTTTTATAAGCATTTGGGTATAGTTTTTTCATCGACATTAAGCTGGTCGAGGGCGTTAAAGACACTAGTCTTACAGGGTAACAAGGGTGTGTTTTTGGTGAGAAATGTGATGTCGCAGTGTGGTTTTATTCCGCCAAAGATCTGCTTTGATTTGTTCGATAAAATTGTCCTCCCTATTATTCTATACGGCAGTGAAATATGAGGCTTCGAGTATCAAAGCGATATAGAAACTATGCATGTTCAGTTCTGTAAAAGGTACTTGCGTTTGCCTCCCCAAACTCCATCTTGTGCCGTCTTGGGAGAATGCGGACGAACGCCACTTAATACCATCTACATGACAAAATGCATCAAGTTTTGGTTGCGTGTGGTGCAAAGCGACGCCTCTCGATATACACAGTCATGCTATGAAATCTTGTTTCGCTTGGCAGCCACTGGAAAACAAACTTGGCCCGCAAAAATTGAAAAGCTTTTGTGTAAATACGGCTTTGGGCACGTGTGGCTAAACCAGAGCGTAGGCGATGTAAATATGTTTATCAGTGAATTTAAACAACGAGTCGCTGATATTGCAATGCAAGAATGGGGTGAGCGAGTTAAACTTACATCCAAACTATCTTCTTATAGTAAATTCAAGTCACTGTTAGAACCAGAGCAATATCTCACATCTGTTACGATTCCAAAACACCGTATGGCATTAACTAAATTTCGATGTTCTGCCCATTCGTTACGTATTGAAAGGATGAGAGGGCAAACTCACAGAAGTCTCCGCCTATGCAACTATTGCCTGTCTAAAGATAACGAGGTTGTTGAAGATGAGTACCATTTTTTAATTCAATGTCCGCTGTACGAAGAACTCAGAAAACAGTACATTCCGTATCATGTAAAGTCCCAGCATGGGTTTACTTCATTATTATCCACCCTAAAGAAGACTCACCATGTTAATCTAGCTGCATTTGTTTACCACGCCTTCATACTGCACGACAACCTCAGCGAGTAATATGTATATTGATAGTATATGTCACTACAGGTGTTTTTTTTGTTAATTATTGTTTAGTATATGTACTATGGGCCGATGGCCTTTCAGTATAATAAAGTTCCTACAATAAAAAAAAGTTATCTCAATTCATATTTCTATGACATATTAGAACAACATAGCGATAGCTTTAAGGCAAATGTACCAAAAAGCGAAACAACTGACAGAAGTCATTTAGTGCGTATTCCGCAAAACTTATGACCTCGTTTTTCTCGAAAATTAGTATTAGGCATCAAAAAGTGTACAATCTCTAGCTTTAATATTAACGGAGATATAAGTGTTTTTAGTTATTTTTTCAAAAAATCGCTGTGACCTTGACCTCTGACCTTTCGACCTGCGTGACGAATATGTTGTAGCCCTATTACGTTGCTATTAGACAATAACAATTGCAAATCGATGTATGCATCAGTTACGACGCAATGAGACTTGTAAGAGTGAAACAGACATACATACATACATACATATATACTTACATACTTACAAACAAACCAACAAACACGACCGACCGACATATGCCGAAAATTGAAAATTTCAATTTTCGTCATAATAACGACGGAACTGACCCGCTTTTGGCTGACCCCAATGACCTCTGCCACGTGGGTCATCCACGTCTCGCACGTGGTCACCGCCTGCGGAACGCCAAACCCGCGGAACGCCGTGTTACTCGGCAGGTTGGTCTTGCACAAGTGGATCGTGACCTTGACATTGGGCACATCGTAGGTGTTGCAGGTCTGCTTGATGAACCCTTCCATAACCTGCCGAGAAACAACTCATTGCAGCCTTACATGATAGCACTTTTCAACATGATATTCTCCCAATACTTCCTTCGGGATCTTTAGTTACTGAATCACCCCAGGTGAGGTACGTGCCATCCGGTTTGGCGAATTTGCACAAAATTAAGACCACAATCTGACAATCATATCCTTACCTGCTACAGAACTTTATGATCTGTGGTGAAGTGCACCAACCAGGCGCAAGTCGGTCGCCAGCGGACGCCCGGCTTACGCCGGGGTAAATCCGCGCGAGGAATTTTACGCGGACGTAGGGCGGGCATTAGTCGCAAGTTGGGCGCATCGCTACGCCTGCTAGGGGGTAGGCGTAAGGCTAGGGGGTGGGTGGTCACAAGTATCAAAAACGTAACACAAGATGATGAGACTTCTAATTTTCAACTTCGAAGAGCATAAAGACAAACTGTCAGTCATAATTCCCGGATGACACATCATAGGATGCAGTTGTTAAATAAACAAATGAGTGTACAACTGACCCTGCGTCAACTGATCATGTTGCACGCCTGTGGCTCTGCTATCTCCGGGGAATGTTCATGTAAAACATGGCCCCTCCCCGATGCCCCCTCATTGCTAAAACTTCCCAGTTGTTTTCATCATTCTAATCGAAGACTGAGCAAAGTATGGCACGAGTGATACACTAGTTTGAGGACATGCAATACGCCGCGCATTTCGTCGCGACAGAATAGTGCGTGACAGATTCAATCCACGTGAGGTCTGCGATGGCGTTGAACTATATCAGCGTTATACATTACCTAGACTAAACCTATTTCGTTTGGTGGACGAACTCCGTGGGGAACTGCAGCATCGGAGCAGCTTATCTCCAGAAATTCAGATGTTAATTTGAATTTCTTTCTTGATCAGCTATGAAGCAAGCATAGAATACAATCCACGTCCAACCATGGTCCCTCACATGCTTGAATGTACAATTATAAGATCTGCAAGCTAGAAGAAAAGTCACTTTTCGAAAACGAAACAACAGGGAATTCCCCACATTTCCTGGATGTATGTCGGACGTAACTACGCCCGCCCTACGCCGGCTAACATTCCTCACTGCGTCCGACGTACGCCCGACGGCTGCGTCGGCGTAAATTTGCGACCGGTTGGTGCACTACACCACTGTCTTCTCCACCAATTTACGCAGTGATTATGACGTCATTATTAGTTATAGAAGAAACTTCAACAGACGTATCTACCTGTACCTGCATAACACGCGTCCGTTCCCAAACCACATGACATATGCACCAGTCGTCTGGCAACAGTGTCAATGGTTTCTTTTATGTATTGCGCATGATCTACTTGGATTAATACTCAGATTTTAGTCGGGTTTTAATAAACAAATATTAAATATTAGTAATGTAGTTGCATGAGCAGCCTTAACTCACAGCGCACGAGAGGTCCATGGAGTTGCCACAGTTGCCGTAGGTGTCCTGCTCCAAGGCAAGTATCTTCCCTTCTTTGGATGTGCCCACCTGAAGGCAAAGTGAACGGGGCACGGGTGTGAAACATACCAAGATACGCAGGAGAAACGATCCCCATCATTCACCAGCCTACCATCGGCCATCTAGGCATCGGAGATTCAATCAGTAGATCATAGCTCGTGCATGGGCATCGTGCGATAAGTGGTGCTGGCTGACCTTGTATTTGGTGAAGGTCGGATGTCTGCCGCCAGTGGTCAACATGTCAGTCTTCCTGTCAAACACACAACGCACTGGGCGCCGTTGTCTGCAACGACATATTTGTCGCTTACAAAAACGCCACATTGAGACCCTGTGTAGTAGGACAAGTAGGGACAAACCAATAACCATTCACTATACTAGCCCTGATATAAGGCCTGGACGGAACATATAATAAATAATAACTGTTTTCAGTTCATCCTTTGGATTAAATGGACGGTAGCAAAACAATACATGTAGTTTTGTTGGTTGGTGTGAGGAGGACACCTTAATGGCGTCAATGGGAGTGATCCATGGTAGGGAGGTACCATGACCCCAAGCGCTTGGCTCGTTGGGGATCTGCATGGCCATTGGCCGGTCCTGCTCACTCTACAAAACCGAACGCGCTGATCGCGAGTCTACTTATAAGCGGTCACCGCCAGGGGGCACCAATCACACCTACTTATAGGCGGTCACCGCCAGGGGGCACCAATCACACCTACTTATAAGCGGCCACCGCCAGGGGGTACCAATCCCACCTACTTATAGGCGGTCACCGCCAGGGGGCACCAATCACACCTACTTATAAGCGGCCACCGCCAGGGGGCACCAATCCCACCTACTTATAGGCGGTCACCGCCAGGGGGCACCAATCACACTTACTTATAGGCGGTCACCGCTAGGGGGCACCAATCACACCTACTTAAAAGCGGCCACCGCCAGGGGGCCTGCGACCAGTACGGATGGACGCGTCTCCTTGCCGCCAAAAGCGCCACCTGTGGGTTGACATGTAATGATTAACCAGCGAGATAGTAGAGGCATCCAGCTGGTGCCATAGGGTAGGGGGGTGAGGGGGCGGGGGCGCACAATTTTGGTTCGGTGCCGCTGGCCAGAGTAGCCAGAGTAGCTCAAAGTATTTTAATATCAAGCCTACTTATATCGACAGCATACAACTTACCTACAGAGGAAGCAAAATGCACGAAGTAAGCTTAACAAAGCAGTAGGTGGTTGATGGTTTTTATCCATAATGCATAAACATATCAGTTGTAACTATACACCACGGATATATGTCGACTATTACATTAATTCCATTTAATAGTACATCCATACAAAGCAAAGTTCCACTCGTTTTAACCTAAGATATCAGGTGTATACTCACACATTCGCAAATGTAGTTCTCTTTGAAAAAAAAACTTCACAAACAAAAACCAACTGCTCTGGCGGCCCCTAAGAGCTTACTTAATTCCCCTTTATATAGTATAGTATAGTAATTAGGGTAACTCTGACCTATTTCCCCTTTACATAGTATAGTAAAGTATGGTAACTCTTACCTAATTCCCCTTTACATAGTATAGTAAAGTATGGTAACTCTGACCTAATTCCCCTTTACATAGTATAGTAAAGTATGGTAACTCTGACCTAATTCCCCTTTACATAGTATAGTAAAGTATGGTAACTGACCTAATTCCCCTTTACATAGTATAGTAAAGTATGGTAACTCTTACTTAATTCCCCTTTACATAGTATAGTAAAGTATGTTAACTTTTACTTAATTCCCCTTTACATAGTATAGTAAAGTATGGTAACTCTTACTTAATTCCCCTTTACATAGTATAGTAAAGTATGGTAACTCTGACCTAATTCCCCTTTATATAGCATAGTAAAGTATGGTGACTGACCTAATTCCCCTTTATATAGTATAGTAAAGTATGGTAACTCTTACTTAATTCCCCTTTACATAGTATAGTAAAGTATGGTAACTCTGACCTAATTCCCCTTTACATAGTATAGTAAAGTATGGTAACTCTTACTTAATTCCCCTTTACATAGTATAGTAAAGTATGGTAACTCTGACCTAATTCCCCTTTACATAGTATAGTAAAGTATGGTAACTCTTACCTAATTCCCCTTTACATAGTATAGTAAAGTATGGTAACTCTTACCTAATTCCCCTTTACATAGTATAGTAAAGTATGGTAACTCTTACCTAATTCCCCTTTACATAGTTTAGTATAGTATAGTAAAGTATGGTATACTTTCGACCGGCGATCACCTACCGGCGCGCCTCAAGTTGACCGTCACTTTGTGCATAGGTAAGCCCAGGACCACCGACACGGTTTGCTGCAAAGCAAAGATACATAACAAGCCTAGAACATGGAGAACTGAATGTTCAGAAGACATGAACTAAATAAGTCCCTGTATTTTCTACATGCACATACGCTACAGCTTGGAGGATTGTTTGGATGATGACAAGTGATACAGGTCACTCGGTACTCGTGGATGGCGCATGCCACCCTAACCACGTGACTTTGAATGAACATCAACCCTTCATAATGCTTAGTTGACTACATCGCAAATCGCGTCCGAATCGAGCATCCCATCATCACATCATCACATCAGCACATCATCACATGACATCAGCACGTCATCACATCATCATATCAGCACGTCATCACGTCATCACATCAGCACATCAACATGTCATCACATCATCACGTCATCACATCAGCACATCAACATGTCATCACGTCATCACATCATCACGTCATCACATCATCACGTCATCACATCAGCACATCAACACATCAGCACATCATCACATGACATCAGCACGTCATCCCATCATCACATCATCACATCAGCACATCATCACATGACATCAGCACGTCATCACATCATCATATCAGCACGTCATCACATCAGCACATCAACATGTCATCACATCATCACGTCATCACATCAGCACATCAACATGTCATCAGGTCATCACATCATCACGTCATCACATCAACACATCAGCACATCATCACATGACATCAGCACGTCATCACATCATCATATCAGCACGTCATCACGTCATCACATCATCATGTCATCACATCAGCACATCATCACATCAGCACATCATCACATCAGCACATCATCACATCAGCACATCATCACGCAGGTGTTACGTAGTTTTAGCGTTAACATTAGCTGTAGATAAGCGGACAAACCCCACACAATGTCAGGGTCAAGGTGGCGGGTACCTGGACTGAATGAGCGGCCTGGGTGGATATGGTGATCTGGATGTCCTCATCGCCCGGGGTCGGCACGGCGCGGCCCGAGAACGTCTCCATGTAGAAGTGTTCCTGGCCGCCCAGCTCGAACTGCCCCTCGACCACGTGGTCAGCCGTCGCCATGGCAGCCGCCACGTCACCCCGGCTGTAGGTCTCCCCCATCGGTAGGAAGGATTCGGTCTCTATCGCATCCTGCCAGCAACGGAAATCACTCGAATTGGGCGTTGCAGGCCACTTATGTGCACACAAAGGAATCTCCCATGACGACAAAGGAAGAATGGATAAAACATGCTCCAGATTATGTGCCCGGCCCTGTTTCGAACCTGCGAACTGCGGTCTAGTGCGCTAACCACTACACCAGGGAGCCCCCCCCCCTTCTGTCTAGTCACGGAGAAATAAATCACGAGATGTACGATATCACGAGATATTAGAAGAATAGGCAGAAATAATTTCACTTCAATAAGAAGAATCTGTGGCCTAAAAGTGAACACGTTTGACACAAGACTAGCTTAGTGTACTGGCAACACTAGGGCTTCCATATAGTAACTACACTTGGAGTGCATGAATATTTTGTCCCATACGCAATAGCAATCTACACATATCCTATTCGGGTTATCGTTCAATCATTAAGACAAGTCATACAAATGCATTCGTGTCGAGTACTCACTTGAATAGTTAAGATGGGCTTCATTTCCTTGTATTGAACCTTGACCAGTGCAGCAGCTCTTCGGGCTGCTTCCCGCGTAGTTGCTAAGATACCACCAATCATCTGGCCCTCACACGTCACCTGTCGGCAACAACCCGGTAATTAGCACTTCCATGGATCTGTAATCTCGATTATTATTCAGTTGTAGCCATATTCACCTATATATTGAAAAGTAGCCGATACATTATCATCACGTCAGACAATGAGATAGCGAAACTAAAGTCATAGATATTGCAAAAATATATCATTCAAGATATGCAAATTATGGATAAGTACGAATGCGTCGTTATCCATGTGATTCTAACCACGTGGTCAATCAGCACGCGACCACAACCACGTTGTTGATCGACCAGCACGTGACCCTGACCACGTGGTTGACCGATCAGCACGTGACCCTGACCAAGTTGTTGACCGATCAGCACGTGACCCTGAAAACGTTGTTGACCGATCAGCACGTGATCCTGACCACGTGGTTGATCGATCAGCACGTGACCCTGAAAACGTTGTTGACCGATCAGCACGTGATCTTGACCACGTGGTTGATCGCTCGATCAGCACGTGACCCTGACCACGTGGTTGATCGCTCGATCAGCACGTGACCCTGACCACGTGGTTGATCGCTCGATCAGCACGTGACCCTGACCACGTGGTTGATCGCTCGATCAGCACGTGACCCTGACCACGTGGTTGATCGCTCGATCAGCACGTGACCCTGACCACGTGGTTGATCGCTCGATCAGCACGTAACCCTGACCACGTGGTTGATCACACTTGCCTCTGTCTCGGCGAACACGTATTCGTCCTGCAGGATGGCGCCGACCTTGTTACTGCCGGGAACGTCGGTGTGGCTGATATAGTCCACCACCCCTGCCACCCCCAGGGCCGCGCTGGGGTCCACGGACAGAATCTCCCCGCGGGCCACAGAGCTGATCACCGGGGCCAGGTGGAGCTCGGCTGGTGGAGGTGAGGGGGGTAGGGATGAGGGTGGTGGTCGTCGTCATATATCGTATATATATGGGTCACGTACAACATGAGAACACATGTATGTATAGGCGGTATGACCACCTGAACGGACTATACACATTCTCATGACATAATGGTCCATGACGCTCCAATGCTGCAGTCTGCATAGGGTTACATATCACTATTCACAACGTGTAAGTATTTGTCTTGCGCACAACATTTGCCAGACCTAACATTAGTCGCTGATAATATCGATATTATAATTTAAGGAGCATCGAGTAGACTCATCGTCCACGAATCTACATCTACGCATCAACTGTTGACGCTGTCCCTAGTCCTCACTTTCCGCCAGAGGGATGTCATCCAGATACACAGCCTCGCCAGTGGTGTGCTGCTTGGCCGCCAGGTGGGGCAGCGGTCGGCCCACAGTGTCGTTCTTGGCTTGGTCATCCGGGACCTCCTCGAAGACCTGGGTCCCTGCCGGCAGGACTTGGTGCCTGTCTCCCGCCACGACACCGGCGTCCTAAAGTAAGGCAGACAGTGACTTAATGTCACACTTACGTGTAAGTCTTTGTATCATATCCTGTCATTGTGGCAGAAATTAAACTCAATGAGGCGCACTAATCAATCAACATTCAATATTCACTCACAGGTTGAGGTCTTGCAATTACTTGCGCCGCTGTGTATGATTAAAACGCAATGTACCATACGACAAAACGAAAGTTGTACTCACTGATGACGTAGTCACTTTCTGCAGCAGCTTGCGCGTCATGACGCCCGACAGGTTGACCTTGTCGTAGTCATCTACCTGACCTTGACTGACCTCCGCCAAGTCCTCTTTTAACATCACGAGTAGGTTCTTGTAATCCTCGTCCGTCAAACTGTCAGCACGTCTACCAATAGTACGTCAAAGTGTGCAACATGAACACGTGTAACATGGGATAAGGCATGCACGATGACGTACAAGGCGTACGCACATACCTTAGAAGACGACGTTTGGGATATGTCACATCTGCATTCATTGACCTCCACGTCAAAAAAATAGGCAGTATCCGAAGTTGTTGAGAAAAAGTCCATATATTTTTATAACTTAAAACATTTTATTGTGTGTGCAAAACTGTGGATATTTTTAACTCCACATGAATCCATACTAAAGTAACATGTGCTGCAGCTACGTCACTTTCTGGCGGTAAAATAAAACAAGTTGACCAGATATTCATTGCACAAATACCATATTATACATATATAATATCAAGTACTAATACAACATGCTTCTCGCTGTATATACGCGCCAAGATGCGCAGGATAGCTGTCCCATACCTCCCGTTTAATGCCCGAGACACTCTGGTGGCTAGGAAGACAGTCGGCGACAGGTTTCCGAAGATTATCTTGACGTTGTCCATGACGTCATGGACGCGAGTAAGGCGTAGGGCAGCGTTGACGACGGCCGTGTCGAACTCATCCCGCTCACAGTGTCTGGCGAAATACACGGCGTCGTGCTGCAACCAATACCCAGGTAACTGATATATATGTGTTACATACAGGAGGGTCACCTGGCTCACCACGACGTGAATGCCAATGTCCACATTTCTTGTAAAATTTGGCATTGGTAGATATTTTGTTGGAAGTGACCTGCTAGACGGTATCCCACTCAGGGCAACCTCGAGAAATAAATGATGCTAATAAAAAAAACACGATAACATCAATATGAAAATGTGAGCATAAGGCATTTTAGTTTCCCTCAAACTACTAACTGATACACCAGACATTCAAGAATAGTAAAAGAACTGTTGCGAGACCACAGATTACCTCATCGTACTTGCAATCCCAGGCGCTCAGACACTTCAGCAGTGCTTAGATACCGTTATAACTTATATAGTATAAAAGTATAGCGGTGCCCGTGGGGGGTCGGAAAGGGGAGGTTTTTGTCTGTTTATTTAGCAGGTTCAAGTAACGTGTCTCTTTTGCTGACATAACTGTGCCATCACCTTCTCTGGAAACGGCAGCGATACGGACAATATGACCTCGTGTGGCCTCAAGGCCGTCTTTCCGGCTCCCAGGAAGAAGGTCGGATCCAGTGTTAGCGTTCGAATGCCATCTACAGTGAAAAAGGTCACATATTTTATTTATACAATAAACAATGCAGCTTTCTTGGTATCGTTTATCGCGCGCATTACACAAAAGTGGACGATGTTACAGGGTACTCCCGCAGGCTACAGGAAAATGGCATGTTAAGATAAGACAAAATAAGATAAAGTTTATTTAACGTCGATATATAAGAGCTGATAAAATGACAGGACATTGATACACGTGATATATATGATAAATAAACAACCATTCCAATACTGTTTAAAGTCTAACCAATAGCTATGATAGAATCACAAATGACCACGTGACCCACCTTCCGCGACCAGAGTGAGGCTGGCGTTGTGAGCCAGTAGCAGTGGGATGACGTCAGAGTTAGTCCAGACCGAGGCCACGCACCCGCCAATCGTCTGCAATGAAACATTTGTTAATGGCAATATTATCCATCAGTCAGAAGCTTGATGTGATGTGGATTAACATCACAAAAGTGAAACACATGGCGCCCACCGCAACAAATGATCATCATCTTACTTAAGATACAATGATTCACGCTGTGATTAGGCATGACGCCAGTATTTACCATATGACCACAGTGGTCATCCTAGTATAGCTAGATAATTGAATCCACGCCGTGTCCCTGGGACCCCAGAAAACATCCAACAACCACCGTCGTGACCCTATGAGCCCAAACTTGGTGATTCCCATTGTAGGTAATAACCGCAACTTGTTGCAGCGCAGTTAGATACATACATACATTCTTAACTTGAATTGAATATCTCTAAATTGTTTCAACAGTGTAATACAAAGGAATGACAACGATATATACGTCACAAGCTGTTGACCTGAGCGGCGACCGGGCTCGGAGGGGAAGTAGATGTGCTTACCGCCATGTTCTTGATCTGAACAGCAGCGAACGCGTTCAGCATGTCCCCGAATGCGCTGAAATCAACTCCTTGACAAAGATTCAAAAACAAAGACAATATTATCCCGGTGAGCGGAGAAGACCCGCATCCCTTTACCATATACACTGACATCAGGTCTATGAAACTACGGAATGTATTACAACAATTTCCGAAAAGAGACTGAAAAATGTTATCATTCGTATATTGTGATAATTTAGCGTAGTCCTAATATCCACCTTTGTCCGCCCTCAGCGACGTAATGACGTCCTCGACCGTTGCCATCGATACCGCGGCTCCAAATTTAACGCTGTTTTCTGAGACATCCACCACAGTCATCTCTGGTATGTTGGCGACTGACAATTGGACCAACTGAGACGAATCGTCTTGCTTTATGTTGCCTAACAACAAAAAACAAACACAGCGTTCTTTTTGCCAACAACAACTCTTTAAATAAATAGTTGGAGAAGCAGTCAACCCGTCAATCAGTCTCGGAATTATACGAAACTATCGAGTAAAGTTTGTCCACATTTCTATGGCAGCATATCATTAACAGGTTACCTCAGCAAGAAAAATGATTTTGTACGCGAGAGGCGGAAACGACAAAAATTCCATCTTGATTATAATACAATCCCCAGCTACCTTATACCTTAAAACGTCAGCGATACCAGTTACCCATCACACATATCTTTAAGTTTAAAACACATTTTAGCAAAACATAAAATAATAGGCGACGTTTTTAATGGCGCGATGGATAGACATTTTAAAAAGCACTGAGCCTCTTAACAAATCACTTACCAGACGCAAGTTTATGTCTGCTGAGGAACTGGATTGCATGCTGCATTTTATTTGTATCTCCTGAATGATTCTTTATGTCAACTGCTTTTAATGTTCATCGTTTTCTTTGATGATCGTTGCGAATAAAGTACTAATAATGACGCGCATCACGGTAGTACCTAGGGTGGTGTTGCCAGCAATGATGGTAGTACCTAGGGTGGTGTTGCCAGCAATGATGGTAGTACCTGGGGTGGTGTTGCCAGCAATGATGGTAGTACCTGGGGTGGTGTTGCCAGCAATGATGGTAGTACCTAGGGTGGTGTTGCCAGCAATGATGGTAGTACCTGGGGTGGTGTTGCCAGCAATGATGGTAGTACCTAGGGTGGTGTTGCCAGCAATGATGGTAGTACCTAGGGTGGTGTTGCCAGCAATTATGGTAGTACCTGGGGTGGTGTTGCCAGCAATGATGGTAGTACCTAGGGTGGTGTTGCCAGCAATGATGGTAGTACCTAGGGTGGTGTTGCCAGCAATGATGGTAGTACCTAGGGTGGTGTTGCCAGCAATGATGGTAGTACCTAGGGTGGTGTTGCCAGCAATGATGGTAGTACCTAGGGTGGTGTTGCCAGCAATGATGGTAGTACCTGGGGTGGTGTTGCCAGCAATGATGGTAGTACCTAGGGTGGTGTTGCCAGCAATGATGGTAGTACCTAGGGTGGTGTTGCCAGCAATGATGGTAGTACCTGGGGTGGTGTTGCCAGCAATGATGGTAGTACCTAGGGTGGTGTTGCCAGCAATGATGGTAGTACCTGGGGTGGTGTTGCCAGCAATGATGGTAGTACCTAGGGTGGTGTTGCCAGCAATGATGGTAGTACCTGGGGTGGTGTTGCCAGCAATGATGGTAGTACCTAGGGTGGTGTTGCCAGCAATGATGGTAGTACCTAGGGTGGTGTTGCCAGCAATGATGGTAGTACCTAGGGTGGTGTTGCCAGCAATGATGGTAGTACCTAGGGTGGTGTTGCCAGCAATGATGACAGACTCTGGATGCCCTGCCTTCAAGGTCAACAAGTGCTGCAAGTCACGTGGTCTGATCCACAGGCGTTCCCCGGCGGTGAACGTGACGGCTTGGGTCAGCAAAGATGGCGTCAACTGTGGCGTCCAATAAGTTAATATCGAGCATAATAGGATACATTATTGGCGAATGCGTCACAAGTAAAAGAGTTATAATTGCAAGTATGACTGTTTTAAGGCTCCTCGTGTATTTAGTATTTAAAAGGTTAATATCAATTGTCATAAGGTACCGCGTCAATGTCATGCCAAGGTCAACAGGCAATATGGTGACAAGAGAATACGCTGTAGCATGTATCACCAAGCGGCAAGAAGAGGCCGTCCACCACATGCTTATGAAATGTACGACAAAAGTAGGAAAGAAAATATGGAAAAAGTAGGACACACGTAGAAAAATAGAAGCAAATAGTCGGACAGCATATACATCAACATTGCTCATGCTCATACCGGATAAACAAATGACCAAAAAATATATTTATTAAAAATACTTTTTTTCAGAACTGTTCTTATGTGGCGCTCAGTTGTACCTGCAGGTTTTGGTATTGTAACTTAACAGACGCCAATGTCGATTATAAAGATATATCATGACGCAAAAAAACAAATGTTTCTGACTAGCGACTTTCGTAACTATACATGCGATATATGCACACGTTTACCTCTAGGAAAAGTAGTATGGAGACCAAAAAGTAGGAACAAGTAGGAAAATAGGATTACTGGACAGGCTGCAAGAAGTATGGTATATATTTATTTGCCGGAGACTTTACCTGCAGCTCACTGGGGAAAACTGGTTCTTGTGTTTCCTTCAGGAGTGTCACCTGCAAGTTACGAAGGCCGTATAATGACGATGGAGTTAAATTTACCGTCATGTATATTTGCTGATGAGCAATGCAAACACCCGACGCTTTGTACGTCGTCATCTTGCAGTATCAGGACATATATATCGCAGTTGATATATCCAATACATGATGGTAGATTAAATTGCAGTGTATAATATATTAGAACAGCTGTTACATTGCAGATTTTTGCATGGAAATGTATGTGTACGTTCACTTCGCATTAGAGAATTTCAGAGCGGAAAGCTGTGGTGTCACCCGTGCCAAACATACCTTAGTCACGGTTCCCTCACCATCCACGCTATCGTCGAGCTGTGTCCTCTGACAGCAGTCGTCACCCATGGGACACTCGAATTCCTGCCGCCAGACAAAAATATCTCAACCAAAATGATTTAAAAAAACCTTACGCCCATCACTATAATTGACAGACTGAGGAAATACCCGCTAAACGCTATAATATTTTATATTTCATTGAAAGTCGATGCGACGTTATACTTAATACAGATAATACAGATTACCAGCAAAATAATAACGGGCAAAAGTGATTGTTCATACCTTGGTGAAGGGTTTGAACGCATCCACTATCGGCCGGTACCCAGTGCAGCGACATAAGTTACCTATGGGTAAAAACATACTGCCAAATATATGAAGAAAATAGCATCAATATAAGACAAATTATGTATTGACAAGTATTTGTTATTGAGCACCGATCAGTGTAGCGCCTCAAGTCACCCAAGGATAATAACATTAGTATGACGCTACGTCACATTTACCTGCCTATCAACAGCGATTTACTTATACATTGACAAGTGTTTTTTTTTATTCAGTACCGAACCACTAACACAACAAAAAAACATTAAAAGCAGAATAAAGCCCAAATTTATGTAAGTATTAACCGATGCAACGAAAAGTCTGAATCGCAAGTATTCGGTTGGCACGACTTGTATTCGATAACACCGAAGATTATTTCATTGTAGAAAGTGTACCTTTGATGGCACGCATCATCTGTGCCATGGTTGGCTGCGGGCAGTTCCTCAGCAAAGTGTACATGGACATGACAAACCCTGGGGTACAGAACCCACACTGGGTGCCGTGGGCCTTCACAAGCTGAGCCTGAGGGAAGGCAATATATAATAGACAGACAAGATCTGTGACTCCTCGTCCCATGAGACATGAACATGACGGGAGACGTGACTGTAGTAGTTTATCTGGAGAACAACATTGCGCCAATCTCCAGACCACTTATACAAGCGGACTCCAATCATCACTTGCCTAAATTTCTTCAGGATCCTTCCAACCAAACTTTTTCGGATTCCGCAATAAAAGCACCACTAGGTATACATGTATATGAAACCCATTTCCAACCCCATCCCAATCGTCCCAGATTTTCCGCGACGATGGGGCCATAGATCCGTAGCTAGTTATCTTAAAATATTCGACGCAGGGTCGAGAGCGTACACTGCCCACCCTGTACTGACCTGAATGGGGTGCAGACTGGAGTATACACTGCCCACCCCTGTACTGACCTGAATGGAGTGCAGCCCAGAGCGCACACTGCCCACCTTGTACTGACCTGAATGGGGTGCAGACTAGAGCGCACACTGCCCACCTTGTACTGATCTGAATGGGGTGCAGACTAGAGCGCACACTGCCCACCTTGTACTGATCTGAATGGGGTGCAGCCTAGAGCGTACACTGCCCACCCCTCTACTGACCTGAATGGGGTGCAGCCTAGAGCGTACACTGCCCACCCTGTACTAACCTGAGTGGGTGCAGCCTAGAGCGTACACTGCCCACCCCTCTACTGACCTGAATGGGGTGCAGCCTAGAGCGTAAACTGCCCACCCCTGTACTGACCTGAATGGGGTGCAGCCTAGAGCGTACACTGCCCACCCCTGTACTGACCTGAATGGGGTGCAGCCTAGAGCGGACACTGCCGACCCCTATACTGACCTGAATGGGGTGCAGCCTAGAGCGTACACTGCCCACCCCTGTTCTGACCTGAATGGGGTGCAGCCTAGAGCGTACACTGCCCACCCCTGTACTGACCTGAATGGGGTGCAGCCTAGAGCGTACACTGCCCACCCCTGTACTGATCTGAATGGGATGCAGCCTAGAGCGTACACTGCCCACCCCTGTTCTGACCTGAATGGGGTGCAGTCTAGAGCGTACACTGCCCACCCCTGTACTGACCTGAATGGGGTGCAGCCTAGAGCGGACACTGCCGACCCCTATACTGACCTGAATGGGGTGCAGCCTAGAGCGTACACTGCCCACCCCTGTACTGACCTGAATGGGGTGCAGCCTAGAGCGTTCACTGCCCACCCCTGTACTGACCTGAATGGGGTGCAGCCTAAAGCGCACACTGCCCACCCTGTACTGATCTGAATGGGATGCAGCCTAGAGCGTACACTGCCCACCCCTGTACTGACCTGAATGGGGTGTAGTCTTGAGCGTACACTGCCCACCCCTGTACTGACCTGAATGGGGTGCAGTCTAGAGCGTACACTGCCCACCCTGTACTAACCTGAATGGGGTGCAGCCTAGAGCGTACACTGCCCACCCCTGTACTGGCCTGAATGGGGTGTAGTCTAGAGCGTACACTGCCCACCCTGTACTGACCTGAATGGGGTGCAGTCTAGAGCGTACACTGCCGACCCCTGTACTGACCTGAATGGGGTGCAGTCTAGAGCGTACACTGCCGACCCCTATACTGACCTGAATGGGGTGCAGTCTAGAGCGTACACTGCCCACCCCTGTACTGGCCTGAATGGGGTGTAGTCTAGAGCGTACATGCACTGCCCACCCCTGTACTGACCTGAATGGGGTGCAGTCTAGAGCGTACACTGCCGACCCCTGTACTGACCTGAATGGGGTGCAGTCTAGAGCGTACACTGCCGACCCCTGTACTGACCTGAATGGGGTGCAGTCTAGAGCGTACACTGCCCACCCCTGTACTGACCTGAATGGGGTGCAGCCTAAAGCGTACGCTGCCCGCCCTGTACTAACCTGAATGGGGTGCAGTCTAGAGCGTACACTGCCGACCCGTGTACTGACCTGAATGGGGTGCAGCCTAGAGCGTACACTGCCGACCCCTTCCACCGTTACGACAGCCGAGCCGTGTAGACTGCACACCGGGGTTAGACAGGCATTCACTGCCGCGTTCCTGAAAAGGCACAATTCTTTAGCATAAATCTTCATTAAAAAACATAAAACATATCAAAATAGCCCAAAGCTTAATACTAGTTAAGCAGTTAATTGTGTATTGAATACTTGATCCACTGAATGCCAGTATGCGTATTAATAAAACAATTGTTGTGCCCTAATCCTTGCATATACCAGACACTTCATCCTTCACCGGAGATAAAAGTAACAGAAATACGTACATGTCAATGAATAGCGAGAGTTGCATTATCAGCCCCAGCAATGGGTGCTGCCATACCGAATGTCCTGTTCTTTGCCCGCCTTGGAGACCATGACAGTGCATGAGCCACAAGCACCAGCCCCACATGCTTCCTTGGTACCTGTCAGGTGTACTGGTGATACAAGGTCAAGGCAATGCAAGCAGAGTAGCAATTATAGTAAATCAGAACAATATGAGACAGAGCAGTATCTGCCATTATCAAAGATGATAAATCAAACAGCTTGAGGCATGCATACAAGGTTTCTAATGGCTTGTTGACATCATGTCCATGACACATGAATATCTCTTTTGTCAATTTATTGCAGAACATGCAAGTATTTCCTAGATTTATGCAGATTCAGACTGCATATAATTTGTACAAGTTAAAGGATACATTTAGACCGCAGATAATGCAGCAAGGATTCTTTAGGATCAGGGTATTTCTCCTCCACCTGCAACAGGCAATGATCGATAAATACAAGTAAACCCTCAGATGTTGATCAATGATATAATATCACATAAATTGCATAAAATCTATTAGTGTCACGTACTAATAAATGCTAATATATCAGCTTAAATATAATTACTGGTATATACATATAGGTAATTGTTTTGCAATATATACATTTTATACAATATTTATTGATCTTACCTTTTGTCCATTTACATAGAAAACAAGTGTGGTATGCTCAGCATCCATGTTTCAACCTATATGTAAAGACATGCATATAAATAATAAATACATGCCTATACTATATATAAAAAGAAATGGTCATATCCAATATAGCATTAAAGGATAGGCTGCATGCTAAGCCTAAATACAAATTGTTATCAGAATATAATAATAATCAGTTTGTTGTTACAAAAACAAAACATAAGTAAAATGTCTAGAATATGTACTGAATGAATAAAGTAATTTACATTTATTCAGTACATTTTCTAGACATTTTACTTGTCACAAGAGCCAAAGCGAAAAGGCTGAATCACTTGTTATAGATAATATATGTTCAGCTGAGAATGATATGCAAAGAAACTAACAAATAAATGCAAAAATACCTGTCAAATAAATAAAGATAGAAGTAGAAGATGGAACCCATTGAAGGTTACATATATAATGTCTATCACCTTCATAGCCTGAATGTTCAGACGTTACAGTCTTGACACTTGTTCTTGTGACTGTGTTCAAGTGTCAAGACTGTAACGTCTGAACATTCAGGCTATCACCTTCACAGCTATAGCCTATCACCTTCACAGCTATAGCCAGCTTGAAGTGGGCATACACCGCCATTGGCATTGGCACCAAGTTTGACGAAAAAATCACTGTACTTACCTGAAGACCAAACTGACCAATTAACCTCTTGTCATCCAGTTATATCTTTTGCGTTTTGGTTTTGCAGACAAAGACGATTTCCCAAAGGGTCACATAGCAGTCGTCTTTGTAATCTCACGTTTAGTAAGCTTAGCAACAAAAACATGCTGTCCTTCGATCATTATCTGACAGATAGCCTTGGACCAGTTGACCCCCGTTGGCGTTGACAGATTGTCAACTTTATGGTCCAAGGCCAGTTATCGCGGGTTCAACTTCCGGCCTGGCAGTCCTGGTGATAAACAAAAAAACACGTGCGTTCCGTTTAGTGCGCAGTTCACTCGCTCCCTGCGTTTCAATGGATACCACGCGCAAAGGGCTCTCCTCCTATAGTTACGACATAGGACGTGGAACCAGGCAAGCTGCGCGGTCGGCGCGGCGTGCACGGGGTGGGTCCAAACTCGTCCCATGTGCAACTTAAATAAATCACAGTGAACTTTATAGTGACAATATATTGAAAGATAACACTTTGAACTTGAATTACCCCCTATTGATAGCCACACTCAGTAAACGTAGTGCACAACAACTGTGTGATTTCCCAATGTTTATACTAGTCTGAAGTTCTGGCACATGTCCGAACCAAAGCGAGGCCAAGAAAACAACACAGCCGGACAGAGGAACGCGGTGATTTTTAGCAGTTCAACTTACATTTTTCAGCAAATTCTTCGCTGCTGCGTGACGTCACAATGACCTTGCGCATGCGTAACTAGCGTAAATAAAAGCACATGTCTTTCGCTCGGGGTGAAAACAAACGTCATTTTGTCATCTGCTGTAGATCTATGTGCAGACAGTGTGTACTTCTGCACGGTTCTGGTGCATGCATTTGTTCGTTGCCTTTCAGTCACTTTTTTTTTAACCATGGCGTATAATTATTGCGAACGATTGCCAAATGCCGCCTGCAAACGATACATTTTAAAGATTGAAGTCGCTGGCTTAAGTGAATGCCCATATAGATCTAGACTACCGGCAGATAGGTGGCGCAATGATCCGACTGAATGGCCAGAAGTGACATATGCTGATTTGTACAACTACTTGGTGTCTTCTCTTGGTGAGTAATTTATGCTAAGTTTAGTTGGACTCTTCATAATAATAAAATAACAAGTATATTTTTGGGCAGAGGAGGAGAATAACAGACTTATAGATCTAGATCCACTATAGATCTACGCTTAAAGTTTGTGGAAATAGACTTGATGTAAAATTAAGCTCATTGTGATAAAAATGTGCTGGACAAATTTAATTTCGTTCAAATATAGCGAAATTAAATAGTTTATTAACAATAAGCTGGGCATTATTCTCCACACTTCCTTACATGAGTTGCAAATGACAATTTAAAATAACTGAAAATGTGATTGTCTTATATGCATTACGTTATGACTGAGACACTGAATATTTACACTGAATATTTACAGACGTCTATAATGTGTCCCATTACGCATTAATTTACACCAGTTCCAATGCATTTCACGAGGAAGAAGAGTACCGCGAATAGTATTTATTGCTCTAGACCATGCCATTAATGATTTGAATGTAATATATAAAAGGAACATGTAAATAACAACACATTCAGTTGGAAACATGGATATAGTATGGCACATGAACAGAGCAATTTATATCTTCATTGCCCACCTTGTATTTAGATATCCTGCATACAATAACTATATTTACTATTCCAGAGAATTCATTATAGCATATCGAACGATAAAGGCATTAATTATTATTATTTCAGCAATACCTTAAAGAGGCAGTATTAAATTAAAGTATTCTGTCCATGGAAACAGACAGGGCTTCATATTATAGCTAAAATTAAAAAAAAAAAAAGTAACATATGAGCATATCAACATTTTACATAACCATAATTTTGATAACTTTAGTAAATTGTTACTTTTCTCCCAGGCCCTTATGACGGGAAGGCCATGAAAAATTGGAGAGGGCCAGACTCCTACAAAAGTATATTGGCTGGCTGGGTGCAAACCGTGCAGCTGAAGCGAGGGCGGTGGAGCGAACGGCGCTCCATACTTTGTTGTATTTGGTGCGCGTGTGGCGCCGCCTAATGGGCGAGTGTACGTTTACCCTCGTTTTGTATGTTCAGTTGCGGCTATCTCCGTACAGAGTCAGAGTAGCTTTGACATCAAAACCCATACACAAGGTAAGGGTTTTGAAAACATAAGGCTCCCGGTTCCCGGTTCCCGGCTAAATAAAAGTCGATACGGAAAAAAAATTCTTAACTAAGGGCGTCTACAGTTACCTTTTCAGAAACCTTGCATAAAAACGTAACTATTCGGCTTGACTGTAGAATTTAAATACACAATAATTGGTGGTACAACATAATTTCATCCCTCCAATCTTGGCCAGTGCTTTTCACGGCAGCGTGAAGTTGGGAACGGGAACCCGGAGACACGGGAGTCGCTGTGAAGTTAGAACCGGCAACCGGGAACCGGGAACCGGGAGTCTGGAACCGGGAACCGGGAACCCGGAGACCTGAGACTAACAAGGATGCAAAATAAAAACCGATGGAAAAAGTACGCAAGTGTTTGGGATTACCAAAGGTTACACACCAATAGGCGGCCTAGATCGTGGGTAGAAAAGTATATACCGTCAAGTAGTGCCTAAACAATGGTCGTATATCCGGGTTATATGGTTACTAATTAATTTTGTCTTTGCATATATCGTTTTTTTGACTCCTGTTTGGCCCGGATAATGCCTGTTCAATTCATCTGTGACGTATTTAATCATGCATACCGATGTTACGGGTGCGTAGTTCGGTCGACCTCATCACATGCTAATTCCCGGGGTCCCTCATTTTCGGCGGGTTGCGCAAAGGGGGATGCCACGCTATAGGCTATAGCCAAAAATTATGAGAGTCAACCAATTTTCTGCTTATTTTTAAAATCCAGTGGGATACTTGCTCTATAATTTTCTATGGCCCACATAGTCAATTTGGGTGCCGATTTTATTCTGGCATAGGGTTGAAAATTTGAGTTTTTACACTACTTATCATTGGGATGCTTTCTATTGGTGTGTAACGTAAAGTCAAATAAAGAAAGCGGCGTCATTCATGAAGGTTACACACCAACAAATATAGTGTCACAAGAGAGCCAGTAAAGCAAGCAGCGGTATAGCCTAAATATTATGCCATGTGGCATATGTTCGACGCTGTTTCGGCCAATCAGACCGGTGTCATTTTAAAGCATATCAACGTGCCTATCAAATGAAAAAACAACTAGGGCGGCACAGCATTTAGTATAGAAGCCACGGCCAGAAGAAGATGACGCATTTTAACGCACTAACGCTATACACATGTACAAGTTCCTGGAGTTTTATGCCATGTGGCATATGTTTGACGCTGTTTCGGCCAATCAGACCGGTGTCATTTTAAAGCATATCAACGTGCCTATCAAATAAAAAAATAACTAGGGCGGCACAACATTTAGTATAGAAGTTACGGCCGGAAGAAGATGACGCATTTTAACGCCTTAACGCTATATTAAGTCCTGGAGTTTATGCCATGTGGCATATGTTCGACGCTGTTCCGGCCAATCAGACCGGTGTCATTTTAAAGCATATCAACGTGCCTATCAAATGAAAAAACAACTAGGCCGGCACAGCATTTAGTATAGAAGCCACGGCCAGAAGAAGATGACGCATTTTAACGCATTAACGCTATATTAAGTCCTGGAGTTTATGCCATGTGGCATATGTTCGACGCTGTTCCGGCCAATCAAACCGGTGTCATTTTAAAGCATATCAACGTGCCTATCAAATGAAAAAACAACTAGGGCGGCACAGCATTTAGTATAGAAGCCACGGCCAGAAGAAGATGACGCATTTTAACGCACTAACGCTATGCACATGTACAAGTTCCTGGAGTTTTATGCCATGTGGCATAAGTTTGACGCTGTTTGGGCCTATCAGACCGGTGTCATTTTAAAGCATATCAACGTACCTATCAAATAAAAAAACAACTAGGGCGGCACACCATTTAGTATGGAAGCCACGGCCAGAAGAAGATGACGCATTTTAACGCACTAACGCTATACACATGTACAAGTTCCTGGAGTTTTATGCCATGTGGCATATGTTTGACGCTGTTTGGGCCTATCAGGCCGGTGTCATTTTAAAGCATATCAACGTGCCTATCAAATGAAAAGACAACTAGGGCGGCACAGCATTTAGTATAGAAGCCACGGCCAGAAGAAGATGACGCATTTTAACGCACTAACGCTATGCACATGTACAAGTTCCTGGAGTTTTATGCCATGTGGCATAAGTTTGACGCTGTTTGGGCCTATCAGACCGGTGTCATTTTAAAGCATATCAACGTACCTATCAAATAAAAAAACAACTAGGGCGGCACACCATTTAGTATGGAAGCCACGGCCAGAAGAAGATGACGCATTTTAACGCACTAACGCTATACACATGTACAAGTTCCTGGAGTTTTATGCCATGTGGCATATGTTTGACGCTGTTTGGGCCTATCAGGCCGGTGTCATTTTAAAGCATATCAACGTGCCTATCAAATGAAAAAACAACTAGGGCGGCACAGCATTTAGTATAGAAGCCACGGCCAGAAGAAGATGACGCATTTTAACGCATTAACGCTATACACATGTACAAGTTCCTGGAGTTTTATGCCATGTGGCATATGTTTGACGCTGTTTGAGCGTATCAGACTGGTGTCATTTTAAAGCATATCAACGTGCCTATCAAATGAAAAAACAACTAGGGCGGCACAGCATTTAGTATAGAAGCCACGGCCAGAAGAAGATGACGCATTTTAACGCACTAACGCTATATTTAGTCCTGGAGTTTATGCCATGTGGCATATGTTCGACGCTGTTCCGGCCAATCAGACCGGTGTCATTTTAAAGCATATCAACGTGCCTATCAAATGAAAAAACAACTAGGGCGGCACAGCATTTAGTATAGAAGCCACGGCCAGAAGAAGATGACGCATTTTAACGCACTAACGCTATACACATGTACAAGTTCCTGGAGTTTTATGCCATGTGGCATATGTTTGACGCTCTTTGGGCCTATCAGACCGGTGTCATTTTAAAGCATATCAACGTGCCTATCAAATAAAAAAACAACTAGGGCGGCACAGCATTTAGTATAGAAGTTACGGCCAGAAGAAGATGACGCATTTTAACGCCTTAACGCTATATTAAGTCCTGGAGTTTATGCCATGTGGCATATGTTCGACGCTGTTCCGGCCAATCAGACCGGTGTCATTTTAAAGTATATCAACGTGCCTATCAAATGAAAAAACAACTAGGGCGGCACAGCATTTAGTATAGAAGCCACGGCCAGAAGAAGATGACGCATTTTAACGTACTAACGCTCTACACATGTACAAGTTCCTGGAGTTTTGTCATGTGGCATATGTTTGACGCTGTTTCGGCCTATCAGACCGGTGTCATTTTAAAGCATATCAACGTGCCTATCAAATGAAAAAACAACTAGGGCGGCACAGCATTTAGTATAGAAGCCACGGCCAGAAGAAGATGACGCATTTTAACGCCTTAACGCTATATTTAGTCCTGGAGTTTATGCCATGTGGCATATGTTCGACGCTGTTCCGGCCAATCAGACCGGTGTCATTTTAAAGCATATCAACGTGCCTATCAAATGAAAAAACAACTAGGGCGGCACAGCATTTAGTATAGAAGCCACGGCCAGAAGAAGATGACGCATTTTAATGCACCAACGCTATACACATGTACAAGTTCCTGGAGTTTTATGCCATGTGGCATATGTTTGACGCTGTCTGGGCCTATCAGACCGGTGTCATTTTAAAGCATATCAACGTGCCTATCAAATGAAAAAACAACTAGGGCGGCACAGCATTTAGTATAGAAGCCACGGCCAGAAGAAGATGACGCATTTTAACGCACTAACGCTATACACATGTACAAGTTCCTGGAGTTTTATGCCATGTGGCATATGTTTGACGCTGTTTCGGCCTATCAGACCGGTGTCATTTTAAAGCATATCAACGTACCTATCAAATAAAAAAACAACTAGGGCGGCTCTTGCGACTGGGAATGTAATATCGGCGCCAGAGAGTTGCGACCTGTTACCTAGGATGACCAGTTACGGTGCTAGAGGGCGCTGCAACGGGCCATCCCCTTACACCCCGTTACCAGTGATTGGATGGGTGACCGCCTGGGAATACCGGGTGCTGGATACTTTTTTTTGCCAGTATCTTTGTTGTTTTTAGGGGAAGACACTCATGATAATCCAGTGCGCCGCCCAAAATTATTTGCCTGGTGCGTAGGATGGCATCGCGTTTGAAATGATGACGCTTCCTCCTGCTCGGTCCGTGGCGAATGATGATTCAACGGAGAAAAAGACTTGCGGCTCTTGCGATTGGGAATGGCCGCCACTCGCATAATATTGAAGATAGAGAGCTGGGACCGGTTTCAAACAACGGGAAAAATAAATATTAACTATTCGCTTTAACTTGTGTCAGTGCACACTACAAACTTTTAAACTCTTAGGCAAAAATTACATAGATTACATCGCCTTTGATGCGACAATTGTGCTTATGTTGTGACGCAGAAATGTATGGAGGAGAGTGAAATAACACCTTTGGGTCATCTTGGAAGATATTTCGGCATAGTTATCAAAAACTCCAAATAGAGTTAACCATGTTATTTATATTATCGTTTGATTGAACGACACATTTGCTAGATAAATATTGTCTTCATTATCGTCAAAATGTTATGATAGGCTTTCCCATCCAGCAACCATGCATTTTAACAAGTAGACAAGAAAATTAATGACTTCGTTGCAATGTATGGCGAACCCCTAAGACACCTGAATATCGACAAAGAATAAGGCAGGGATACCCATTAGAGAGAAAAATACCAAAAGAGTTCTGAGAACCGTAGGAACGAAATAGAAGAATTAACTATTAAGTCTTATCTATATTGATGAAGGACAAGTCGGTCTCTGCCCTATGTCGTGGCCGAAAATGGCCCGACCATGCGAGGGACTCGTGCATTCAACGTAGACCGCATGATATAGAATAGGTTCAGCGCTAAATACCGTGTTTCCAAATACCATAATTATGCTGGCGTGTGGAATATAGAAACTTGTGCTGGGCGGGCATGCCAGAGCGGGCTGCGGGAATCGCTGCCTGCACGGGGCGCCTAAAACTTAAACTGCACTTAGTGTTATCAATCGCATATTTTTAAGGCTAGACGGAAAAAGAGGCCAACTTAGAGTCGATTGCAGAAGAGAATGATCTTTTGTTGGATTAATCACATGTCATGTGTATATTTCCTGCGTAAATAATACTTTAGTGATTGCGCGCACCGTCCTTTTGTCTTGCGACCGATAACAAGATTCATCTACTTGTGTGTGTGCGAGACAAAGGCCTATAGTTATAGTGGCTACGGGACGGACACGGCTGCCAATGCGTTAAACAAACATTATAATCTCATGTACGGTCTCGACACCAACAGAGAAGCAACAGAGGAGAGGGGGGGGGGGGGGCACACAGATGTGTGCCTGTGGAAAATGTCAGGCCTTAATCCTTTACACAGTCTGCGCTCGTGCGGATACAAGGCTAAGAGATATGCGGCCCGGGGATGCGGACATCTCCCCCTCCGGATATTTTCCCCTTTTGACCTATTTCCCTCGTGCAATTTTCCATGCGGATATTTTTTCCTCCCCAGAAATCATATGTAGGACCTTTTCCTCTCAAAGATAAATTCAATCATCATTCAGGGTTTGTGTTTTATTCGTAAACATAGGCTAACATATTATATTATAATCTACATTTAATTTATTCATTTTACATTTCAGCTTCATTGCAGTCACTTTACCGCAACCTGTGTACAGAGCGGACCAGTCTACTTTAAACGGGCGTACTGCCTCACATCAGTTTATCTAGTTAGACCGACTGGTTTCTTTGTTGGTAGTTGTGCGGCATTCTGCTGCTGTCTACCAGAAAGAACCGGCTGCCTGCCTGGCTTTTTTACACTGTAGCCTGTAACACCATATAGCAGTTGTCTTCATTTGAGCAGCAGGGGTAGGGGTTGAGACTGCGGTGTGGGATTATCATTGGTGTGAATCTAGCCAGTAGGTAGGCCTACGGCCGTTTACAGTGTTTTGCTGGGCCAAGTCCCCTATTCACAGTTTGTTCCGTCCGCATCTTGTATTTGGCATAACGCATGCATACTGCATACGCTTTCATTTGAGACCGGTTTCTTTTTTCAAAACATTCCGGAATAAAGACGTCCATTCTCCAAAAATAAATCAGTTGATTATTTTGAAGGTACAAGAATTCCTACACACTGTTTGGTTACTTAAATATTTTAGGGCTGGCATCATGCGTCAAATAATAAGAAATGGCTTAGGCTAGCTCTCCTAAATTACCATGGGTGCCGCTCTGAATTTCATGTGAGTGATATGTCCCTTGATAGACTTGTGAAATATCTAGTGTATATGTGTATAGCGTTAGTGCGTTAAAATGCGTCATCCTCTTCTGGCCGTGGCTTCTATACTAAATGCTGTGCCGCCCTAGTTGTTTTTTTATTTGATAGGCACGTTGATATGCTTTAAAATGACACCGGTCTGATAGGCCCAAACAGCGTCAAACATATGCCACATGGCATAAAACTCCAGGAACTTGTACATGTGTATAGCGTTAGTGCGTTAAAATGCGTCATCTTCTTCTGGCCGTGGCTTCTATACTAAATGCTGTGCCGCCCTAGTTGTTTCTTTATTTGATAGGCACGTTGATATGCTTTAAAATGACACCGGTCTGATTGGCCGGAACAGCGTCGAACATATGCCACATGGCATAAACTCCAGGACTTATTATAGCGTTAATGCGTTAAAATGCGTCATCTTCTTCTGGCCGTGGCTTCTATACTAAATGCTGTGCCGTCCTAGTTGTTTTTTCATTTGATAGGCACGTTGATATGCTTTAAAATGACACCAGTCTGATACGCTCAAACAGCGTCGAACATATGCCACATGGCATAAAACTCCAGGAACTTGTACATGTGTTGAGCGTTAATGCGTTAAAATGCGTCATCTTCTTCTGGCCGTGGCTTCTATACTAAATGCTGTGCCGCCCTAGTTGTTTTTTCATTTGATAGGCACGTTGATATGCTTTAAAATGACACCGGTCGGATAGGCCCAAACAGCGTCAAACATATGCCACATGGCATAAAACTCCAGGAACTTGTACATGTGTATAGCGTTAATGCGTTAAAATGCGTCATCTTCTTCTGGCCGTGGCTTCTATACTAATGCTGTGCCTCCCTAGTTGTTTTTTCATTTGATAGGCACGTTGATATGCTTCAAAATGACACCGGTCTGATTGGCCGAAACAGCGTCGAACATATGCCACATGGCATAAACTCCAGGACTTAATATAGCGTTAAGGCGTTAAAATGCGTCATCTTCTTCTGGCCGTAACTTCTATACTAAATGCTGTGCCGCCCTAGTTGTTTTTCTATTTGATAGGCACGTTGATATGCTTTAAAATGACACCGGTCTGATAGGCCCAAACAGCGTCAAACATATGCCACATGGCATAAAACTCCAGGAACTTGTACATGTGTATAGCGTTAGTGCGTTAAAATGCGTCATCTTCTTCTGGCCGTGGCTTCTATACTAAATGCTGTGCCGCCCTAGTTGTTTTTTTATTTGATAGGCACGTTGATATGCTTTAAAATGACACCGGTCTGATTGGCCGAAACAGCGTCGAACATATGCCACATGGCATAAACTCCAGGACTTAATTTAACGTTAAGGCGTTAAAATGCGTCATCTTCTTCTGGCCGTAACTTCTATACTAAATGCTGTGCCGCCCTAGTTGTTTTTTTATTTGATAGGCACGTTGATATGCTTTAAAATGACACCGGTCTGATACGCACAAACAGCGTCAAACATATGCCACATGGCATAAAACTCCAGGAACTTGTACATGTGTATAGCGTTAGTGCGTTAAAATGCGTCATCTTCTTCTGGCCGTGGCTTCTATACTAAATGCTGTGCCGCCCTAGTTGTTTTTTCATTTGATAGGCACGTTGATATGCTTCAAAATGACACCGGTCTGATTGGCCGAAACAGCGTCGAACATATGCCACATGGCATAAACTCCAGGACTTAATATAGCGTTAAGGCGTTAAAATGCGTCATCTTCTTCTGGCCGTAACTTCTATACTAAATGCTGTGCCGTCCTAGTTGTTTTTCTATTTGATAGGCACGTTGATATGCTTTAAAATGACACCGGTCTGATAGGCCCAAACAGCGTCAAACATATGCCACATGGCATAAAACTCCAGGAACTTGTACATGTGTATAGCGTTAGTGCGTTAAAATGCGTCATCTTCTTCTGGCCGTGGCTTCTATACTAAATGCTGTGCCGCCCTAGTTGTTTTTTCATTTGATAGGCACGTTGATATGCTTCAAAATGACACCGGTCTGATTGGCCGAAACAGCGTCGAACATATGCCACATGGCATAAACTCCAGGACTTAATATAGCGTTAAGGCGTTAAAATGCGTCATCTTCTTCTGGCCGTAACTTCTATACTAAATGCTGTGCCGTCCTAGTTGTTTTTCTATTTGATAGGCACGTTGATATGCTTTAAAATGACACCGGTCTGATAGGCCCAAACAGCGTCAAACATATGCCACATGGCATAAAACTCCAGGAACTTGTACACGTGTATAGCGTTAGTGCGTTAAAATGCGTCATCTTCTTCTGGCCGTGGCTTCTATACTAAATGCTGTGCCGCCCTAGTTGTTTTTTCATTTGATAGGCACGTTGATATGCTTCAAAATGACACCGGTCTGATTGGCCGAAACAGCGTCGAACATATGCCACATGGCATAAACTCCAGGACTTAATATAGCGTTAAGGCGTTAAAATGCGTCATCTTCTTCTGGCCGTAACTTCTATACTAAATGCTGTGCCGCCCTAGTTGTTTTTTTATTTGATAGGCACGTTGATATGCTTTAAAATGACACCGGTCTGATAGGCCCAAACAGCGTCAAACATATGCCACATGGCATAAAACTCCAGGAACTTGTACATGTGTATAGCGTTAGTGCGTTAAAATGCGTCATCTTCTTCTGGCCGTGGCTTCTATACTAAATGCTGTGCCGCCCTAGTTGTTTTTTTATTTGATAGGCACGTTGATATGCTTTAAAATGACACCGGTCTGATTGGCCGAAACAGCGTCGAACATATGCCACATGGCATAAACTCCAGGACTTAATTTAACGTTAAGGCGTTAAAATGCGTCATCTTCTTCTGGCCGTAACTTCTATACTAAATGCTGTGCCGCCCTAGTTGTTTTTTTATTTGATAGGCACGTTGATATGCTTTAAAATGACACCGGTCTGATACGCACAAACAGCGTCAAACATATGCCACATGGCATAAAACTCCAGGAACTTGTACATGTGTATAGCGTTAGTGCGTTAAAATGCGTCATCTTCTTCTGGCCGTGGCTTCTATACTAAATGCTGTGCCGCCCCAGTTGTTTTTTCATTTGATAGGCACGTTGATATGCTTCAAAATGACACCGGTCTTATAGGCCCAAACAGCGTCAAACATATGCCACATGGCATAAAACTCCAGGAACTTGTACATGTGTATGGCGTTAGTGCGTTAAAATGCGTCATCTTCTTCTGGCCGTGGCTTCTATACTAAATGCTGTGCCGCCCTAGTTGTTTTTTCATTTGATAGGCACGTTGATATGCTTCAAAATGACACCGGTCTGATTGGCCGAAACAGCGTCGAACATATGCCACATGGCATAAACTCCAGGACTTAATATAGCGTTAAGGCGTTAAAATGCGTCATCTTCTTCTGGCCGTAACTTCTATACTAAATGCTGTGCCGCCCTAGTTGTTTTTCTATTTGATAGGCACGTTGATATGCTTTAAAATGACACCGGTCTGATAGGCCCAAACAGCGTCAAACATATGCCACATGGCATAAAACTCCAGGAACTTGTACATGTGTATAGCGTTAGTGCGTTAAAATGCGTCATCTTCTTCTGGCCGTGGCTTCTATACTAAATGCTGTGCCGCCCTAGTTGTTTTTTTATTTGATAGGCACGTTGATATGCTTTAAAATGACACCGGTCTGATTGGCCGAAACAGCGTCGAACATATGCCACATGGCATAAACTCCAGGACTTAATTTAACGTTAAGGCGTTAAAATGCGTCATCTTCTTCTGGCCGTAACTTCTATACTAAATGCTGTGCCGCCCTAGTTGTTTTTTTATTTGATAGGCACGTTGATATGCTTTAAAATGACACCGGTCTGATACGCACAAACAGCGTCAAACATATGCCACATGGCATAAAACTCCAGGAACTTGTACATGTGTATAGCGTTAGTGCGTTAAAATGCGTCATCTTCTTCTGGCCGTGGCTTCTATACTAAATGCTGTGCCGCCCTAGTTGTTTTTTCATTTGATAGGCACGTTGATATGCTTCAAAATGACACCGGTCTTATAGGCCCAAACAGCGTCAAACATATGCCACATGGCATAAAACTCCAGGAACTTGTACATGTGTATAGCGTTAGTGCGTTAAAATGCGTCATCTTCTTCTGGCCGTGGCTTCTATACTAAATGCTGTGCCGCCCTAGTTGTTTTTTCATTTGATAGGCACGTTGATATGCTTCAAAATGACACCGGTCTTATAGGCCCAAACAGCGTCAAACATATGCCACATGGCATAAAACTCCAGGAACTTGTACATGTGTATAGCGTTAGTGCGTTAAAATGCGTCATCTTCTTCTGGCCGTGGCTTCTATACTAAATGCTGTGCCGCCCTAGTTGTTTTTTCATTTGATAGGCACGTTGATATGCTTCAAAATGACACCGGTCTGATTGGCCGAAACAGCGTCGAACATATGCCACATGGCATAACATTTTGGCTATACCGCTGCTTGCTTTAATGGCTCTCTTGTGACACTATAATAAATATATTTGAAACGTTTGTTGGTGTGTAAACTTCACGAATGAGGCCACTTTCTTTATTTCACTTTACGTTACACACCAATAGAAACCATCCAGATGATAAGTAGTGTAAAAACTCAAATTTTCAACCCTATGCCAGAATAAAGTCGGTACCCAAATTGACTATGTGGGCCATAAAACATTATAGAGCATTGGTTGACTGGCATAATTGTTGGCTATAGCCTATGCTATAGCGTGGCATCCCCCTTTGCGCAACCCGCCGAAAATGAGAGACCCGGGAAATTAGCATGTGATGAGGTCGACCGAACTACGCACCCGTAACATCGGTATGCATGATTAAATGCGTCACAGATGAATTGAACTGGCATCATCCGGGTCAAACAGGTGTCAAACAAACAATATATGCAAAGACAGAATTAATTAGTAACCATATAACCCGGATATACGACCATTGTTTAGGCACTACTTGACGGTATATACTTTTCTACGCACGACCTAGGCCGCCTATTGGTGTGTAACCTTCACTAATTCCAAACACTTGCGCACTTTTTCCATCGGTTTTTATTTTGCATCCTTGTTAGTCTCAGGTCTCCGGGTTCCCGGTTCCCGGTTCCAGGTTCCCGGTTCCCGGTTCCCGGTTCTAACTTCACAGCGACTCCCGTGTCTCCGGGTTCCCGTTCCTAACTTCACGCTGCCGGGAATTAGCATGTGATGAGGTCGACCGAACTACGCACCCGTAACATCGGTATGCATGATTAAATACGTCACAGATGAATTGAACAGGCATTATCCGGGCCAAACAGGAGTCAAAAAAACGATATATGCAAAGACAAAATTAATTAGTAACCATATAACCCGGATATACGACCATTGTTTAGGCACTACTTGACGGTATATACTTTTCTACCCACGATCTAGGCCGCCTATTGGTGTGTAACCTTTGGTAATCCCAAACACTTGCGTACTTTTTCCATCGGTTTTTATTTTGCATCCTTGTTAGTCTCAGGTCTCCGGGTTCCCGGTTCCCGGTTCCAGACTCCCGGTTCCCGGTTCCCGGTTGCCGGTTCTAACTTCACAGCGACTCCCGTGTCTCCGGGTTCCCGTTCCTAACTTCACGCTGCCGCTTTTCACCGGAAGTATAACATGGCCAGCTATCGAAATACCGAAAAAGCTACGGAAATTTATTTTTGGCGATAACTTGTGTCATGAAGAACCAGGGTGTGGGCAAAGTAATTTCGTGGCCGTATAGACAGATGCGGGGGGGGGGGCTGTTTCCACAAAACCGCACCCACAAGAACAGTAAATTAGTGGTAATAGAGGGGGGGGGGCTGATTGGTGAACACCACGTGGAAACAGCCCCCCCCCCCATCCGCCTATACGGCCACGAAATTACTAATTCTACAGTCAAGCCGAATAGTTACGTTTTTATGCAAGGTTTCTGAAAAGGTAACTGTAGACGCCCTTAGTTAAGAACTTTTTTCCGTATCGACTTTTATTTAGCCACGGCGTGGATATAAGCCTTATGTTTTCAAAACCCTTACCTTGTGTATGGGTTTTGATGTCAAAGCTACGTACAGAGTAGCTTGTTGGGCAATCAAGACTTATCGCCCTCGCGCAAGGAACACTGGGATCGAGATTGCAGTTGCGGATTATTTGAATTGTATGCTGTGTTCTTATTTTAGTTATATCACGACAGTTAGCTTATTATTTTCTGTAGTATGTTTTACATGTTTCATCGGTATTACGGGTATTCAGTAATGGTTTCGAGGTATATTGGTTGGAGGGGCGAGGCTAGGCCCGGACTTCCCCCCCAGAGCCCCATAAAAGCGGGCGTCCAGAGCTCTCGGGAGCAGTTCTCCCCTGGGAGAAACTAAATGCGGATCATTCCGCGACTTAGCCCCGTTTGATGGCGTTAATGATTACGGCAGACTGATACTGTGATAGGCCGTCCATAGAACAATATAAAATCCATAACAAGCCATCTGATGGGGCTATCCGCGACTAGCTACTCGCCAGACGGAACAGGTGGGCCATCCCGAGAGGCTGGACACCCAGAGCTCCGACCACGCTGAAAGTAAGACAGGTGATCGTAGAGGTTGATAAGCTAGGCATAGCCTATATTGAGTATTCTGACTGTTTTGTTGACAGTATTGTTTTGAGTGTAGTATTTGTACTGAGTGTAGGATTGCTGCCAGGCTTGACCTGATGTGGTGTGGCCTGTGTATTTTTTTATAATAAACCCTGAATTTGGAATTGAAGTCTCTTCTTGTTAGACTTTTTATCCCAGTTAATATCACCGGTTGCAAACCTGATCCAGATTATCGGAACGAAACTGGGTTGAAATTATTATTATTGAGTACCGACGTTATACATAAAATGGTGCCGTAGCCTAGGATTAGGGATTTTGCAACTTTTGGTTATTTTTCTGGTATAGATTTAACGTTAGGGTTTGTTATTTCCTTTGTCACTCGCTGGTGTCGACCCATTGGTAGTATTTATTTTTGGTCTATGATTGCTCGAACTGTGGGATATTCTCAGATGCTATCTTTGATATTTCCAGTGAACTCGGTTGATATTTTGAGATAACCCAGTGCATTTCTGCAATCTGAAATATCTTTCCTGGCCTTTGCCACATTGGAATAGTGGAATAGGGAGTATTTTTCAAGTCGCAAGCTCTTGCCCAGTGGTTTTTGATATTGAAGGAATTGGTTTATTTATACAGTTATTTATTTGAGATTTCATAGGCTTATTTGTGACTTCGCCTATAGATCTGGTTTATATAGAATAGGTCGGTCTGCATATTTCTATATATTTCATGGTCTGAAATGTCTCTTCTGTGATTCAGAAATTAGATAATAGTGGGATAGAAGCTTCTCTATTGATGCTTGATTATTAGCTGATTGGCAGGATATTTTGAACTATTGAAATTTAGATTGGAGAGATTTTCCCCCACCATGTCACTCCGGACTAGACTCAGTTTTGACCCTTTACTGTTTTGGAGACGTTGGCAGCCACATCCAACTACCAGTGAGACTAATCAGGATGGATCGGCACCAGTGTCACTGGTTACCGTGAGTGAAATCTCCGGAGACAGCGAATGTGGGGAAACCAATAGGAGACCAGCAACAGCGAGTAGTGGTTCACCTTCCCCCAGAAACCCTGTCTCATGTCACCTGAAGTCTGAGGGTGGACCAGCAGAACAATCAGCGACTGCAGTGCAGGACCGGTCAGTCAGGCAGACTGGCCACAGTGTAAATGCGGATTATTCCGCGAACACACCTGTTGGCCGGTCTGCCAGTGAGAACCGTCCCGGACCTGGTGACTACCACAGTGTAAAAGCGGATTATTCCGCGAACACACCTGTTGGCCGGTCTGCCAGTGAGAACCGTCCCGGACCTGGTGACTACCACAGTGTAAAAGCGGATTATTCCGCGAACACACCTGTTGGCCGGTCTGCCAGTGAGAACCGTCCCGGACCCGTCGACTACCACAGTGTAAATGCGGATTATCCGCGAACACACCTGTTGGCTGGTCTGTCAGTGAGAACCGCCCCGGACCCGTCGACTACCACAGTGTAAAAGCGGATTATTCCGCGAACACACCTGTGGGCGGGCCTGGCTGTGAGCATCGTCTCGGACCCGTCAACTACCGCGAAGAACGGCAGATGGCGCCACTCACACAACAAAGCGACGAGTGGTATGATCGGGCGCGGGCTGGCCACAGTGTAAAAGCGGATTATTCCGCGAATACACCTGTTGGCCGGTACGTTCCTGATAATGCCCCTCGACCTTCAGTTGGATATGGTGTAGAACAGCAGACGGCGCCACCCCCACAACGAAGCTACCCCCATGTCAAGGCGCCTGACCAAGGCCGGGCAGGCCGTGGTGTGGAAGCAGAGTACCCTGCCATGATTTACTGTTTCATCAAAGTGGGGGGGGGGGAGGGGGGGGTCATGGGGGTAGCAAAAAGCTCACCATATACTACTCCAGAGCGTGGATACCATTCCCAGGGTGACTCATATTACCCTGGGCGTGCAGGCCACGGCCTGAGTGCGGATCCCCCTGCCACCTGGACTGACGGTCAGCCGCCTCCTGATAACCCACTCGGGCGGTTCACCGAATACCCCGCAAGGCAGGCAGAACGTCAACCTCATGAGTTACGTCAGCCACCCCGCGGATATCCGCTTCCGGAAGGGGCTTGGCACTTAGACCACGGGCTGGATAAACACTGCCAGGTCGGACAGAGACATCCGTGCGCTATGGCTTGACATCCGGCCAGACAGTGGGGTCATGACCGGCCAGCTCCGCGTGATTGGGATGACCGGTCTGCTACACCTGACCTTGTCAAGACAGCCCCGCGTCGGCCGGAATTGTTTGATGGAGAGACAGTGGAGTGGCCCGATTACCTGGAAATGTTTGTGGCTGTTGCTGATTACAACCAGTGGGGCAACCATGAGAAGGCTAGACAGCTGAGGATGAGCCTGCGGGGACAGGCACTGAGAGTGGTGAAGCACCTATCGGAGGCTGAAAAAGAGAGCTTTCACCGCCTGACTGGAGCCTTGCAGGATGCGTTTGATCCGCCGGAACGCGTCACTACCCACAAGGCTGCCTTCCGTGGCCGCAACAAGCATGGTGGGGAGACGGCGGGTCAATACAGCAACCAACTAAGGTGCCTCGCCGCCAAGGCATATCCAACAAGGTCGCTGGACGACCTACAAGAAGTAATGCTGGACAGATTCCTCGATGGGCTTGGGGACGAAAAACTTCAAGAACACGTGGTGTTCAATTACCCAACCACGCTGAATCAGGCCGTCAGTGTGGCTACTCTGCTGAGCTCCAGAAATAAACCCATCCGGAAGCCCATGGTAGCAACAGCAGCCGTGGCGGATGATAATAGCGGGAATGGGCTGCACAAGCTCCTTGAACGCATCCTGGAAACCGCCGGACGGAACCGATCGCAGCCAAGTCGTCCATATCAGCCACGGTCCCAGCCACGGCGCGACAACGGCATGAGCAGATCAGACATCGAGTGTTACAACTGTCACCGCCTTGGCCACATTGCGAGGAACTGTCCGGAGCCGAGGAGGGAGCGCCGGGACCAGCCTAGAGCAACCCAGCCTTTAAACGAGTTAATGCCAAGCCCCCGGTTCCGTGCTTGGCCTCCAGGAATCGACCAATGAGGACCACATCCAATGCCTTAAAGGTTCGGCCGTGTTGGCACGTACCCGTCTCCATTCTGGGTCGGCAGCTTGATATGCTGCTAGATACCGGCTCGGGCTGCACCATGATCGACCGCGAGTTTTACGAGAGGCTTCCGGAGGGACAGCGACCTGCGCTCCGCCCCACCGCAGCTGCAGCGACTCAAGTGGGTGGAGACCTACTTCAGCTCCATGGGGAGGTTGACGTGAACCTCGTTATCGGGGGTACCCGGATTGCTGTGACAGTTTTAGTGGCCACTCTTCATGACGGCGGCGGCATCCTGGGATTGGACGTGTTGGAGCTTCCTTATGTCACCTTCAGCCTTGGCGAGCGTACGATGACCGTCCACGATCAAGCCATTGATCTACGAAAGGGAGGGGACTCCCGCTGCTGTCGAATCGTGGTAAAGGACACCACAGTAATACCGCCGGACCACGCTGTCTGGGTGACTGGCAAGGCCGCTGGTGGCAGATGGCAGGACGACCAGCAGTACGGCGTGACCGAGGTCGTTCCGTCTTTTATACGCAACACCGGTCTGTATGTGGACCGAGCAGTGGTGAAAGCGCAGAACCCTTCTGTGTTAGTAATCAACACGCAGAGCGAGCCACAACGCATTGATCGGGGAGTCACTATGGCACTTCTCCAGCCATACAGCCAAGTCACGCCCCGGGAAAACAAGGTGGAAGAAGACGAGGAAAAGATAGCTGTCGCTGATCTACCCGATCATTTGAAGACCCTCGTGGAAGATTGTCACCCCGGCCTTACTGATGACCAGCGGCAGCGGTTGGCAGAGCTGGTCTGGTCTTTCAGAGACCGCTTTGCTGCCCCAGGCGACCAACTCGGCCATACGTCCAAGATGGCGCATTGTATTGATACTGGGGACAGCAGGCCCATTCGACAACCACCGCGCCGTCTACCGTGGGCGAAACAAGGAAACTGCGATCAGGAGGTGGAGAAGATGCTAGGGGACGGCGTAGTAGAGCCAAGTGAGAGCCCTTGGGCGTCACCCGTTGTGCTGGTCACCAAGAAGGATGGCTCTGTGCGGTTCTGCGTGGATTACCGGAAGCTGAACGCTGTGACGCGTAAAGATGCGTATCCTCTGCCACGAATAGACAGCACCATTGACGCCCTGCAGGGAGCTCGCTGGTTCAGCACGATGGACTTAGCCAGTGGCTACTGGCAAGTGGCCATGGATCCTGAGGACCGCGAAAAGACGGCTTTCGTCACAAAGCAGGGCCTTTATCAGTTCCGGGTCATGCCATTTGGGCTGTGCAATGCTCCTGCTACCTTTGAGCGGCTGATGGACTTGGTGCTCAGGGGGTTGCACTGGGAACGATGCCTCGTGTACTTGGATGACGTCATTGTGCATGGGAGAAACTTTGATGAACACCTCGAAAATCTGCGACTCGTCTGGGACCGGCTACGAGATGCCAACTTAAAGCTGAAGCCGAAGAAGTGCCACCTGTTCCAAAAGAGTGTGGAGTTTTTCGGCCACACTGTCTCAGAAGACGGCATCCAGTGTGATCCGGCCAAGGTGGCGGCCGTCCGTGATTGGGCCGAACCATCAAGCGTGACCGAGGTTCGAAGTTTTCTGGGGCTGGCGTCCTACTACCGTCGGTTCATCCCCCGCTTCGCCACCGTTGCGGCGCCAATGACCCGGCTGACGAGAAGAGACGTGCCGTTCGAGTGGTCCCAAGCCTGTCAGAATGCCTTTGATAGCTTGAAGAAAGGTCTAACAGACGCGCCGCTTCTTGCGTATCCCATGACGGAGGGGACATTCATCCTGGACACCGATGCCAGTGGCACGGGCATCGGGGCGGTCTTGAGCCAAGAGCAGGAGGGCGAAGAGCGAGTCATCGCCTACGCTAGCAAGACCCTCTCACAGACGCAGCGCCGATATTGCACAACGCAACGTGAGCTGCTGGCAGTCGTCACCTTCGTTAAGCAGTTTCGGCATTATCTGTTGGGCAGGCCGTTCTTGGTGCGTACGGACCATGCGTCCCTGCAATGGCTACTCAACTTCCGAGAGCCAGAGGGCATGATCGCTCGGTGGATCCAGTCACTCGGCACCTACGACTTCCGCATTCAGCACCGGCCAGGTCGCAGCCATGGCAATGCTGATGGGCTATCCCGCCGTCCGCCACGCCGCTGTAAGAGAGAAGACTGTCCGGATTGCACGGTGGCCGTGGCGGAAGAAAACGAACAGGACGTGGCAGCAGACGATGTGAGAGTTGCGCAAGCTAGAGTCAGCCCGACCGATGGCGTTCCTCAGCCCAAGGCAACCACAGCGTGGACCGAGCAGTGGACACTAGAGACCTGGCAGGTCGAAGATCCGGATATTGCCAGGGTGTTGGACCTGCGGCGCGAGCATGCGGAAAAACCGACTTGGGCTGTCATTTCCGGCGAGAGCAGAGCTGTGAAGTCCCTATGCAACCAGTGGGACAGATTGCAGGAGCGAGATTCCGTCTTGTACCGCCGATGGTCTCCAGAGCAGCGCCCCGGACCTGAGGTACTCCAGTTAGTTGCCCCGCAAGCCTTGAGACGCCGAATCCTCCAGCAGTTGCACAACAGTCGTTGTGCCGGACACCTGGTTGTCACCAAAACAACGGCTAACGTGAGGCAACGGTTCTACTGGCCGGGCTACAGGGAGGACATCCAGCGGTGGTGCCAGACGTGCCTGAGTTGCCAGCGGAGGAAGACTGGTCCGGGGAAAGGGCGTGCCCCACTTCAACAGGAAGCCGTCGGTGCGCGACTGGGTCGCCATGGACTTTATGGGCCCATTAAAGAAGACCGCCAGCGGCAACCAACACATCTTGGTGATCGCTGACTATTTCACGAAATGGACCGAGGCCTACGCCCTACCCGACCAACGCGCTGAGACGGTCGCTGAGTGCCTCGTCACCCAGTTCATCTGCCGTTTCGGCGCTCCAAGGCAGCTCCACAGTGACCAGGCCAGCGACTTTGAATCCCACATAGTGCAGGAAGTCTGCGAGCGACTTCACATTAGAAAGTCCCGCACGACGCCCTACCGGCCTCAGTCGGACGGGCTCGTTGAGCGTTTTAACCGCACCCTGCAAGCCATGCTGGCCACCCTGGTTAACGACCAGAGAGACGACTGGGACGACCACCTCCCGTACGTCATGATGGCGTACCGCGCAACCATGCAAGAAAGCACCGGATGCAGCCCGAATCTTCTAATGTTTGGCCGAGAAACGAACCTTCCCATTGACCTCATGGTAGAGCCCCCTCGTTCCGACAGGGATGTGATGTGCCGGACGGAATACGCTACCTGGATTCAGGACGTCCTACGAGAAGCACATTCCCGTGCACGTCGCTGCCTGGGTCAAGCTGCCGAACGACAGAAGCGACACTACGACAACGGTGTCAGGGCAGCCAACTTCCGGAAGGGCGACTGGGTCCTCTACTACTACCCCCCGAAGGTGCGGAAGCTGGGGAGCCCTTGGGCTGGCCCTTTCCTGGTTGTCGATCGCCCAAATGGCATCCATTACGTCATCCAGGAGAGCGAGACCGGGCGGCCAAAGAGGATCCACGGTGACTTCCTGAAGAAGTACCATGCCGCACCGGAAGATCTGCCGCGGTCCTGGCTGAATGAGGAGGCCACAGGGGTGGCGACTCAAACAGCAGACCCGGAGTGCGAAGAGGCGGAGCAGATATAGAGCCCGAAGACGATGCCATGGGGGAAGACGAAGGCAGGACCGAGCAGGATGGTGAAGGGGAAGTGCCTGATGCGAACACCCGTCGGGGTGGCAGGACACGTAAAGCCCCAGCCAGACTTGACCTCTGATTCGTGTCACGGGGAACGCGCCGCGGAGGTTCCCGGGACGTGGATAAGCACTGGACATCTTCCAAACGCGTTGTTGTGCTCATCTTGTGTGAACCCTCCTGTAGTCGTTCCCTTACCCCATTTCCCCTTATGTCCCTTTCTCTTCAGAATGGACGACCTTCCGGAGATGGAGCACATCATCGAGCTGGACTTCCCGCAGCCGGTGGGAGCCAGGCCGCCGACTGGAGGCCCCTACCGCTGCACTGTCGCCGGCTGCGGTGCAGAGATGTCTCGGTTGCCAAAGCTCCGGCGGCACTGGAGGGACCGACATGTGGCAACTTACATCCCCTTCCAGTGTCCGCATTGCTCGGTCACGGCAAAGAGGCGGGACGGTATGAGCAGACACATAAATTCATGCCACAAGAACCAGCCTTCCCGCCCGGTGAGGCTGGCCACTACACAGGTGGCCAACAAGGAATTTGTGCCGGCCGGCGGGGCGTGTCCGCCTCCCGGATATGACGAGTGGCTTCAGGCTTGCGCGTCGGACGCCGGAGCGGTACAGCCGGCTGCGTCTACGGATCCGTCGCTGGACGGATGCCGGGTGACGACTCCTGGTGAGGCGGAGGAAGAGCGCGATGGACACCAGCGCGGGATGAAGGAGCAGCTGCGAGAGACTCAAGAGCGACTGGAGGCAGCACTAGCACAGTGCCGCGAACTAGACGAGGACAATCGGCGTCTGCGAGCGGCCTCTGTGTGTTTGTGTCGTGAACTAAGAGAACTGCAACCGCACTGGGTGCGACCCGTGCCGGTGCGCATGGAGGACTTCAATCTCTAGCAGATTTTGTTTGATTTTGTTTTTACTTATCGTGTATATATGTTTGAGTTGCAGTGATTGGTGGCGTCTAAAAAGTGAAGTTGAAAGGAAACCCGAGGACGGGTTTGTGTCTGAGTCGGGGAGGGTGAAGCGAGGGCGGTGGAGCGAACGGCGCTCCATACTTTGTTGTATTCGGTGCGCGTGTGGCGCCGCCTAATGGGCGAGTGTACGTTTACCCTCGTTTTGTATGTTCAGTTGCGGATTATTTGAATTGTATGCTGTGTTCTTATTTTAGTTATATCACGACAGTTAGCTTATTATTTTCTGTAGTATGTTTTACATGTTTCATCGGTATTACGGGTATTCAGTAATGGTTTCGAGGTATATTGGTTGGAGGGGCGAGGCTAGGCCCGGACTTCCCCCCCAGAGCCCCATAAAAGCGGGCGTCCAGAGCTGTCGGGAGCAGTTCTCCCCTGGGAGAAGCTAAATGCGGATCATTCCGCGACTAGCTACTCGCCAGACGGAACAGGTGGGCCATCCCGAGAGGCTGGACACCCTGAGCTCCGACCACGTTGAAAGTAAGACAGGTGATCGTAGAGGTTGGTAAGCTAGGCATAGCCTATATTGAGTATTTTGACTGTTTTGTTGACAGTATTGTTTTGAGTGTAGTATTTGTACTGAGTGTAGGATTGCTGCCAGGCTTGACCTGATGTGGTGTGGCCTGTGTATTTTTTTGATAATAAACCCTGAATTTGGAATTGAAGTCTCTTCTTGTTAGACTTTTTATCCCAGTTAATATCACCGGTTGCAAACCTGATCCAGATTATCGGAACGAACCTGGGTTGAAATTATTATTATTGAGCACCGACGTTACACAGCATACGAAAACAGACACTGGAGTTGTGTTCATGACCCAAGTGCGTCCTTCCCAAAGGGTAACAGAGGAGCCCCATAAGCCATCAGCTACAGTAGACCCTTTAGGCAACATTTTGGCGGCACATTGCAATTGCATGGCAGGGTAGGTATCTGTATTAACTTCATACATGTACGCCAGATATACAAGTTCAATGTGGTTATGATGGCAAGATAAGATCAAATACAATTTTACTTAGTCTCTATAAAAAAGGTTCAAAGAGTCATGTCCATTAGCACTTGCACGCTATAGTAACCGACAATGACACCCGGATAAAATTAGTCTATATCTATTCTATTCTATTCTATTGTCTATTCTATTCTATTATAATCATAATCCGTATTCAGGCTTGGTGAGTCCTGCACCCACATCGGAGCTCTGCTTTGGAAGGTGGAAATGGCAGTCCGCCATGGCTACACTGCGAGAACGTGTACAGAGGAAGCCTGCCGATGGAATGTCGACTTCGTTAAGAAAGTGAAACCCGCCCCCGTCTCCCGCATTCAATTCTTTAGCAGGTATGGGTTCCCATTTTCCATATTACGCCATATATACTACCGTATATCCCAATGACTGTAACACACCACTCGCAAGCGTCGTTTAAAACACAATGCATGGGCTTTCATATTAATTGTTGAAATAATAAAATGACATATGAAAAGTTAGAAATAAAGCTTAATCTAATAATTTAGAATACATGTATACTTATATATATATATATATATATATATATATCCATCTATATAGGCCTACACTGCGACAATGTATAGACTTCTGCTATTTATTGCAGTAAAAACGAAACATCCTCCAGAAAGCGGCGTGCGACAGAATTTCAGACGCCAACGGCTGAGGAAAAGAAGTCTTTTTTGGACAGAATTGCCGGATTCTCCCAAAAACCCATGGCTCTAAGTTTATTTTACGAATACTCTTCTGGTATAGTTAGTTTACCGCCACCCCTTACCGATTTGTACTCCCAAGATAACACAACATCACTTCCCACTGACCTGAAAGCCCAAACTGACAAAATAATGCAGTTCACCATCAGCCGGGATTAAATTAATGAGATCGAACGAGTAACGAGGAATCAGGCCCCAAGTTTGGTTTGGTTTCGTCAGCGGGCTGGTCGTATCACCAGTTCCGTGGTCCATCGTGTCCTCCATACCAGCATGACGTGCCCCGCGACCAGCCTGTTAAGGGCTATCTGTTCCGACAAGCCCCAGCGTATCACGTCACCCCCAGTAGAGTGGGGCAAAAAGCACGAGGCGGAGGCAATAGCAGCCTGTGTTGACGCTGAGTCACACCAGCACGTGTCCCTATGGAGGGAACGGACAGGCTTCAGGATCCCTCCTGATCATCCGTTTTTTGGAGCTTCGCCTGACGCCTTGCTCAGGTGTGTCTGCCACGGACCTAGGCTGTTAGAGGTAAAATGCCCTTGGTCGGCTCGCGACCTCTCGCTTGACGAAGTCTTCGCTATGAAGGACTTTTGTTTGACGCGAAGCGAGGGATTAAAAGAAAAGCACCCATATTATGCGCAAGTACAGCTCCAGATGGCAGTATGGGAACTGTACCAATGTATTTTGGCCATGTGGACGCCGAACTGGCTCATAAGGCAACATGTTACCCGCGATGACAGCTTTCTGGAGTCACTGATTGACACTGGTAAAACGTTTTTTGCATCACACATATTGCCTGAACTTTTAACGCGTCGCGTCACTTCTGACCAGAGCTTGACCGCCATCCCTGTTACTAGTGGGGGAGAGACTTCCGCAGCCCGTACCAGCACGGTGCGCCGCGAGTACTGTATCTGTCACACTCCTTGGGAGGATGGCAGCGTATACGTAGGTTGTGATGGGGAAACATGCCAAATTGAGTGGTTTCATCTGTCCTGTGTAAATTTGAAACGTGTCCCAAAAAAAGCATGGTATTTCACTACCTGTAAGAAAGGCAGAAAGAACCAGCCTAACCAGAGTAAATAGGCTCAATATTATATATTATGTAACGCATTTTCCCTTTTTTTTTGAAAAAATACTGTTTCCAGGGCGTGGATCCCCCCCCCCCCCTCCCCCCCGTCGTAAAAACAATATTTGGTGAGCCTCTCGGTTTTTTATAGAGACATCCCCCACGGGTCGCAAGTTTTCATTGGGCCCCTCAATTTTCAAATTCCTGGATCCGCCTTTTTTATGTCGTTCCAATACAAGACCTTAAGTGTCACAGACGGATTCCTATTGTATCATTTCTCAATGTTTTACAATACTTTCACCAAGGTTGGTGAGAATGGCACACACGCGAACGATTTTGTCGATTCTTGCCAGAACAGCATTGTCAGTTTCTTCAGATCTAGTTTTCAGTGAAGCCATTCGCAGGGTACCTTTCAAAATTCTGTATCGGTTTCTCATCAAGCCAATTACCCTTTCAATGTGAATGCGTACACGGGATATCTTTCTGGATTGCTCTACTTCGTGCACAGACAACTGGTTCTTGCCTTTGGTATCGGCTGGCATAATTAATTCGACGCCGATAGCGGCGAATTCCTCTTTTAGAGTAAATCCTCGATCTACCAGGATTTGGTCTCCATGCATGTGATACTTTGAACTGATAAAATCTGATGATCGCACCAGCTCAACGTCAGACACCCTTCCCCCTCCCCCGACACAGTCGACAGGTAAGAAACACACCCTAATGGTGAACAGGCTATGAAAATTTTAACTGTAGAGTGGTGCTTATAATTTGTTTTGTTGTCCGTGGTCGAGTGATAACAACGACGATGTTTCATGCTCAGCGGCAACTCGTGTTCACTTTATTCTTTCTGTCGCACACCAGTAAATCCTTAACATATATTGCATCTCCCTTTCTTTCACAAAATTAAATGTTATTAAATTCACTGGTATATTAAATGATATACATATATTGATAAAGTTCCGATAAAAACAGTTTGCTAAACTTGAGATAATACATGATATATTGTATAACATTAGACTGAAAACGTACAGGTTATATAATGATAGGAAGTGTTAGCGGAGATAACAATTCTGGTTTTATTGCTTGTAGAAACCCAAAATGCCTGAAAAACTCCTTTAAGCAATAGAACCCATCTTAATGTCTTTGAACCATACAACACAAATTACGATATCTTTCGACTAGCAGTAACATTGGACTTATATAGATAATGTTAACTATGAGTTCAAAGTACTTTCTCTTCTACATATTGATCAGATGGACTAGCTCACATCTAATAAGTATATGTCGCTGTAGCATACCTTTTCTTAGATTCTACAACTTACAAAAAATAAAAAACATAAATGATTAAAAAAATTGGACTAGCACACATTGATTAAAACATGAATTGATTAAGATAGAAATCTGTAATCTTTTCTTACTCACTACTTCTACTTATCCTTTTTATTATTTATTTTACAATTCTACAACTTTCAGAGAAAAGAGAATTGGTTAAAAGTGCATACGCACTACTGATATCTGACAAAACTTATTACTCCTAAGCCTTTACTATAATATTCTGCGATTGAAAGTTCACACATGTAACACACCTACATATTTCTTACTCTGGGACGCTGTACCAAGTGGCTTCTAAAAAAAAAACTCTCCCTCGCTTGGTACGGCAGACCCTCTTTCTTCAGAGGACACTCCTGTCCTGTCCCTATTTTCGTGCTACCACAAAATCCCTGTACTTAGCGGGCATGACCACCCTGCGCCCTCTGGCTGTGGTGGTTACAGGATTGCCTACAGTACTGCTGACCTGTTGTCCTGGCCTAGCTGGTTGGGTAGGGGTAGGAATGGGCGTTGCGGTCATGGGTCTGGGAGGATTTACCAATGCATTTCTTGGACCCGGTGGTGCTGATTTAGCAGTCGCTGGTGGAGAAATTTGTGGTCCTCGCATAGTGGTTCTGAACTCCGGCCTGACCCTCGGCACATGAGGTAAGTCCCATCGTACTGGCTGTCCGCTGATTCGGCTCTGAATGATTCTCGGCTGTGTCAGCTCTGGTGGCAAACCGAACGTGTCCGACACTACCTCTGTTGTCTTGAGTAGATGGACTCGGTTTCGGCGGTATACCCTGTTGCCTTTCGTGAGCACTCGGTACGTTCTAGGCTCCGGTCCAATGCCTACTACTTTTGCGAGCTCCCAGCCAGAGTCTGTCTGCATTCTCACCGTGTCATGGATGCTCAACGGGGCTTCGCGCTTCGCGCTTCGGTCGTAATAGAACTTCTGGGTCTGACTGTGCTGCTCCATCTGAGTTTTCACAGCTTGTGGCTCTATGACAGCTGGTTTCAGCAGCGTCTCGGCAGTTGGCAGGAGCGTCTTCGTTCGCCGGCTGAACAATCTCTGCGCTGGGGATCCCAGCACGGTATCTCTGGGCACATTTCTGTTGTCTAGAAGTGCCAAGTATATATCTGTTCCATCTGCTTTGCACTTCCGCATGATATTCTTGCAGATTCCAACACTCTTTTCTGCTAAGCCATTCGCTTGGCTGTGGTTCGGGCTAGTCATCGTGTGCCGGAATTGGAATCCACTGCTAAACTTCGCAAACTCTTCACTGGAGAAATAGCTTGCCCCGTCGGTTATCATTTCGTCCACCAATCCGTGTCTTGCCAGTTGCTGCTTCATGCTGAGGATCACAGAGGCGGACGTCGTGTTTGGCAACTTCTCTACTTCAAAGAAATCTGAGTAATAATCTACCACGATCAGGTAGTCATCGCCATCAAGCGTGAAGACATCAGCTGCGACCTTACACCAAGGCCGGCTCGGGATTGCTGTCGGGATCAGAGTCTCCTTCTGTTGGGACCTTCTGTATCGCTGGCACACCTCGCACTTCGCTACCTTGTCCTCAATTTGGCTGCTCATCCCTGGCCAATAGATGACATCCCTGGCTCGGCGCTTACACTTCTCCATGCCGACATGCGATTCGTGGATGAGGTCCAATATTCGTGGCCGCATTTTCTGTGGGATGACAACCCTCTCACCACGGTACAAGATTCCGTCATCATACGTCAACTCGTCACGGTAGTCCCAATATGGGCGCATCTCTGCTGGGACTTGCTCCCTACCGTCAGGCCATCCTGTCATCACGATACGGCTTAGTGCTTGTAGTACCACGTCTTTCGCAGTCTTATCTTGCAACTCCACTTTCTTGCTGCTGGTAAAGCAGATGTCCGCCACCGACACCATGGCCTCATCATCTACGAGTGTCTCTCCGGTCACTGGTAGGAATATCCTGGAAAGTGTGTCTGGTATTGGGATGTCCTTTCCTTTCTTATATATGATGTCTAGATCGTATGGCTGCAGACGCAGCATCATCTTCTGTAATCTCATCGGTGCTTTCAGGAGCGATTTCCTCCAGATACTTTCCAGTGGTTTGTGATCTGTTTCAACAGTGACGTCCTGCCTGCCATATACGAGTTTGTGAAATGCCTTACATCCAAACACGATGGCCAACATCTCTTTTTCTATCTGGGCGTACCTCTGCTCCGTCTCAGTGAGTGCCTTGGATGCGTACGCAACAGGTTTCCCACTCTGCAGTAGGACGGCCCCCAGTCCCTTTGACGAGGCATCGCAACTGACGATCACCGGTTCTGTTAGGCTGTAGTACCGGAGGACTGGTGCTTCTGTCAGCAGTCTCTTGCATTTGCTGAAGCTTTCTTCCTGTTCGGCACTCCACCTGTACGCTTCATCCTTCTTCAGCAGGAGACGCAGTGGTGCTGTAACGTCGCTCATGTTTGGGATGAACTTGCTCATGTAGTTCAGCATTCCCAGGAATCGCTTCACGTCTGACTTGTCTCCGGGACGTGGCATATCCCTCACTGCTTGCACTTTCTCCGTAGCTGCCTGGACTCCTCTGTCAGACAACCGGTGACCCACCCAGTCAACTTCGGGGAGGCCGAGCTTAGTCTTCTCCGGGTTGAGCGTGATGCCGTTGTCTTTGCATCGTTGGAGGACTTGCATCAGGATACCTTTGAATTTGTTCATACTGTCTGTGTGTAGGAGGATGTCGTCCATTATGACCTCAACTCCGGCAATGCCGCTCATTATCGTGCTCATGGTCCGTTGGTAGATCTCGGGGCTTGACTTGAGGCCCATCGGTAGACGCTTGTAGCGATATCTACCCCACGGTGTGTTGAAGCATGTCAGTCGTGACGATTCTTCGTCTAGCTGGATCTGGAAGAAGCCCTGGTTGGCATCAAGTGCTCCGAATATGGTTGAGCCTTCCATGCGTGTGATGGCCTCATTTATCGTGGCTATCGGGTAATGGGAGCGCTTGATAGCTCTATTCAAGTCTTTCGGGTCAATGCAGATCCTCACTTTGTCTTTTCTCGTCACGACCACCATGCTGTTCACCCAGTCCGTCGGCTGAGTTACTCTCTCGATGATGTTGCGGGATTCAAGCTTGTCTATCTCCGCTTTTACCCTGTCCCGTATGGCAGCTGGGACCGGTCTCGGTGGGTGCACGACTGGTGGGACGGTCGGGTCCACCTCTATTGTTGAGAGTCCGGGGATTTTTCCCAATCCCGTGAACACGTCCCCGAACTCTTTGGTGGTGTTCGGCAGCGTCTTCTCATTTTGGCCATCATCAGTCTGTTCTTGCGTCAGGGCGTGTACTCTCTGTATCAATCCGATCTTCACGCTGTCTCGGTCGTCTATCAGGTTTGGCGCGTTGCCTGAAATCACCTGGAAACACAATATACACCTTGCCCTTGTGCATACACTTTAGAACAGTTTCTCCTAGAGGTTGGATGAGGGTCCCCCCTAGAGCCCGTATCCTGATCTTGCTAACCCTCAACTCGGGGGATCCTAGCTCCCGGAAGGTGACTTCGCTCATAACATTGCACTGTACCTGTGTGTCGATTTTAAATTTGACATTTCTCTGTTGCACATTCATCACTACATCCCATGTGTCTGACTGGATATCATTATCATTAGTTATAGAATACACATGAAAATCACCATAATCATATCCATGGTATTCATCAGAAGATTCACAAGGCAGATAGCGCACATCTCGCACTTCATTTTCTCCATTATACTCTTCACCGTACTCTACCCCATCTGCTTGCTGAGCTACCCTGACGGCCCTCATCATGTGTCGCCTACTACTGTGACCAAAACTCCCTGGGTGGCCTCTGGCAGGCTCACCTGCACTCATACCTCCTCCATTGTTCATTGTCATACTGGGATTGTAGTTCCCCCATTGTCCTGATTGTCTTTGACCATATTGATATGGGCCATAGTCATAGCCATATGGTTGCACTGGCTGATACTTCTGGTGTTGAGGAAAGTATCCTGGTGGTGATGGACCTGGATAACCATGACCTTGATGCCTTGGACCAGTACTCATCTGTGGCTGACCTCTAGTGTTCGCTTGCCCATTTGATCGGTCAGCTGGGGTGCCGCGACTGCCTCTGCCCCGGTTGCCAGCCCCACGACAGCACTTCGCGTAGTGGTTCGCCTTCCCACAGCTTCGACATTGTTGACCATATGCTGGGCAGTGGTCCCGTCCGATGTTGTGGTGTAGCCCGCAGTACCTGCAGACCTCAGCTTGCTGTGGATGCTGCTTCCCTGGTCCCTTTTCGCGACGGTCACTCTGCGACTGAGGTTTCTCTGCGTTTACTACATGCACAACCTTGTTCTGCCTCAAGTGCTCCTCCGTCCTTTCGTGCATCTTACACAAGTCTCTGGCCCTGTCTAATGTGAGAGCTTCTTCACCGTATTCCGCTTCACATAACCTCTCCTGCAGCTTCACACTGCTCACCCCATCACACAGTCTATCCAACAACATTTCATCAGCGGCTTCTCCATAGTCGCACTCTTTGACTTTCCTCTTCAACCGGTTTATAAACTCAAGTACACTCTCTCCGTCATCCTGCTTCATACGGTTAAATTCCAGTCTCACTTGCCTCACTCTTTTCTTTACATTAAAATATTCATCAAACTTCTGAGTAACTTGTTCTATAGTCACTTGTTCAGCCATTTCAAAAGTGTCAAACAGCAACCTACACTCTTTGCCCATACAAAGTAACATCATATTCACTTGCCGCTTGTCTGATTTTTCATCAAGTCCTGTGGCATACTGGTAGACCTGAAAATCCCTCTTCCAGTCTAACCAATTTGCGAGAATGTTTCCTTCGAGTTTCAAGTTTGGAGGCGCTCGGAGACCTCCTCTATCTTCGTGCCCGGTGGCCATTTCGGTTTTTCGATACGGCCCCTTTGTTTACAAGTTTTGGCGCCACTTCCTAGACTTGTGCCAAATTTTTAGGCACAAAGTAAGTCACTATTTCGTTTCAACAGCGCGAATACCACACTTCACAATAACTGTATATTCATCCTTGCCATCGTATTTCTTCTTCCTGTAAGTCCATTACTCGTTTCGGATCGTGTATTCCACTAGTCGTCTTGAGTTACAGGCTCTCGCTCGTTGTCGCCGCCATGTTGATTTCTCCCAACACTCGTTCGACGAAGTATTTTCTTCACAAAACTCACGGTTTCAAGGCGAGAATTGCACAGCGTAGGTAAAAGCGTCTATCTACAACTACTTCTCGTTCTTGGTGTTCATAATTTCACGAGAACCCCACTTCTGACACCATGTTTTGTTGTCCGTGGTCGAGTGATAACAACGACGATGTTTCATGCTCAGCGGCAACTCGTGTTCACTTTATTCTTTCTGTCGCACACCAGTAAATCCTTAACATATATTACATAATTGGACCACAGCTGTGCTCTGGCTTCCAACTTTGAAGGTCTCTCTGCAAATATTTCAAAACAATCGGCAATACCAGTTAAACGAGGAAAGTTACTCTTGAAGACAAACGGTAAGGTTGCGATAATTGCCTCTCGATCTGGCCATGCTACTAGAAACACCCAACTTCGAGTGAATAATCTGGATCCACCCCCAAAAAAAATGTCCCCCATCGTTGAAGATGAAATCCCCTTTTGTCTTGCCAAATATTCCAGAGGGATATCGTGCCTCAAATGCACCAGTGTCAGGATAAACTGATCTTCAGCTGATACTAGTGAGCCCATATTTTTAGACACTATGTTAGCTGCCCAGTGGTCAAATACCTCCTTTGCAACCAAGTTGGACAACCCTGTCAGGTAACGACAGGATCCACTATCATTCATTATGTGTATAGAAGACAGCTGTGATTCTAGCTGCTTCTTTTGCATAGTTTTAACTTCTTCCCGAAGGTGGTCCCTCTCCGCGCGCAAGGAATTGATCTCCAATAAAAACGACCTTCGCTCTCTTTCCCCTACAGACTCGCTGAATGCATTATAATTAAGGGGTGAAACTCCACTCTCTGTTGCACTGTATATATGATCAAGGTCATGAAGCTCATGCTAGGACATCGTTATGTCGCTTGGCGAGACTTGTTGCGTATCATACGCGTCACACGGTGCTGGCTCCGGGGTATGGTTGTCCAGGTGAGGAGTTGTGGCGGCCGAAGTGATATCTGGATCTATGATTGATAGGGAGTTATTAAAGGATCGAAAAGTATTTTTCACATGTTATTAGCTTTCGTGGACTAGGGATGATACAAAACGTTTATAAATCTAACTGTCATAATTTGGTAATATTAGCGTCAATGCGAATAAAAGAACTTCAGTTTGTAAACCAATGAGACAAGTTTCACGTTACATAGCGATGGTTATAGAGATAAACTAGTTTTAAAAGCGCACCGTGTAGCAATTCTGATCCATCCAAATTCATCTCCTTCACCTCTCCTGCATCTTGTTGTGCACATCTCTTCGTTTTTTCTGTTGAGTATATTGTTTTGCAAGATTTTGAGGTTAAAATTACTACGAAACTATATTTATGCTGTGATATTGTATCTGCACGTGTTTTACATTTTGTTAAAACTGCCACGAACTCTTATCGCTTTCCCACCATTTTTTTATATTGCAGGTAAAATAATTTGTCTATTGAATGAGACGGAGGGGAAAGATTGCTGTGTGCCGTAAGAGAGAAATAAAATTATGTACCTGCTCTATCTCCGTGTGCCTTCCTTTTTTGTAGCCGATCGTAACGCTCCACGCTACTCTGCCCACGCGACATCGTGTTGCTTGTTCGATTTGGGAGCAGCGTCGGTGTAAAGTCCACATGGCTGGGGTCTCTACTGGGCTTTCCTTCATTTTAAAAACGTCAGAGGGGTACAGGCTTCTTTTAAAAACGAAGAACCGTTAGGCCTAGAAATGAACGTTTAGTTCGATATTATTGGGAGATTAGCCAACGATGTCTATCATAACGCACCCCTCTTGAAATGGATGGTAACAGCCTGCCGTCAAACTTGGATGTCTTGGAGTGACATGTGACGATTGTACAGCTTATTAAATTATTAAATTAAATTAAATTTCATATTAACAAAAAATTTACATTCGACCAGTCGAGTCCCACAATTTTGGCGGGAGAGATTTCGGGACTTCAGAACAAGTCTCTTTTAAACCCCATCGAATACCGTGAGACCCATTGGCGCCGCGGTAGAACATCGGGCTTTTGATTGTAGCAAGTCGAAAACTGTAGGTTCAAATCCGATTGGGTAATTTTTAAAACACATTTTTGCCCTTTAAATAGTAAACATTACATACCTGATACAAAGTGGTTACTGCAAATATGAACATTTTCCAGGATTTTGAGGTATCCATTTGGTCCCATCCTTGTTCAAGCGATTAAATGCAGTTAACCAACGTTCTAGGCGGTGCTTTTCCGTGGGAAAACGAAAATAAGAAATCCCAGAAGTTTTATAATTATGATTAGTGCATCCCCACACTTTACACTGCTTAGGCATGTCAGGATTAAATCCTTAAACCAGGTGTCCAGCCTTGAGAGAGAACCTAGTTTGAGACCGTAGCCACTGTCACTGTTGCAGACGACGCGACGGAATGCGCGCACGTACGACTATCAGCTGATCGGGTTGGCGCAAGTGCCCCCAGGCACCTGTGCCCCAGGCAAGCCCGCTTCTCTAGGGGCACAACGGTAACAATGTTAAAATCCTTCGACGTTAGTAGGGAATCGACTGTAGCTTTTATTATAATGTGTGCTCGAACAATCATAGTGTTTACGTATTCTATATACCTTGTTCTATCATCTGACATCAAAAAAGTGTGTCGACACTAGGTTGTTTCGATTATATTTTTGCGAAGAAATGTTGGAGCACACAACTGTTCCCGACCAGCCATCCGCCATATTTGTTTTGGGCGGAAGCCGGTACCTGTGAATGCGACTTGGTTCCTCCTCTCCGTTGGCATATGACTCTCCGCTAGAGGGCCTTGTCAGTCGCTCACTTTGAACTTAAGGACAACAGCAGCGCCCTCTTTCACAGGTCATTGACTGTTACACAGTTTGGGACCCAGGCTACAAATGGTGGCGGGATTCGCCAGGTGGCGCTGCATACGCATGGCGGTTGGTAGGGAAAAGTCGCATGCTCCAACATTTGTTCGCGAAAATATGACTGGAACAATCTAATGTTGACACACTTTCTTGATGTCAGAAGATAGAACAAGGTATATAGAATACGTAAGCACTATTATTGTACGCACCCGCATTATAATAAAAGCTACGGTAGGCGTGACCTGAAATGGTCCATGTGTAATGGCACTTATGTAAGAAGGTCACAGGCTGCAGAAGACTGGTTTTGCGCCTGCGCAACAGTCCACCTCTTTTGGCGCTAAAACAGAACAGAGAGACAAATGTTGCCGACCAGGCAAGACGTGTTGTTATGACGAAAATTTAAATTTTCAATTTTCGGCATATGTCGGTTGGTCGTGTGTGTTTGTAATGACGAAAATTGAAATTTTCAATTTTCGGCATATGTCCGTTAGTCGTGTTTGTTATGACGAAATTTTTCAATTTTCGTCATATGTCGGTCGGTCGTGTTTGCTAAGACGAAAATTTTCAATTTTCGTCGTATGTCCGTTGGTCGTGTTTGTTTGTTCGTTTTTTTGAAAAAATAAGTAAAAACGCTTATATCTCCGTTAATATTGACGCTAGAGATCTCTGGTCAGTTTCAAGATGTGCTAGCATTCAAGGCGCAATTTTTGGGTATTGTTAACTTTTTGATGCGTAACACTCATTTTCGAGTAAAATGAGGTCGTAAGTTTTGCGGAAAACGCACTAAATGACCTCTGTCAGTTTTCTCGCTTTTGGGCACATTTGCCATCAAGCTATCGCTATGATGTTCTAATATGCCATAGAAATATGAATTGTGCTGAGTTGTGTCGAATCTTAGAGTTCTCTGATGCGTCACGTGACGTCACGATGACGTCACCTTTGGTACTTTAGAAAAAATCGTCAAAAATCTGAAAAAAATCCCAAAAATGAGTGAGTAGCATCATATTGTAGGAAACGTATTTCCTCGTATAGCTGCAAACTAAAAACCATATGTTCCTATCTTACTTCCGGTTCCAGGGCCGACAGCATTTCTTTATGGGACTTGCTATGTTAAAGCGCTGTATCTTTAGGCTGGGAAAAATGTTTTGTCGTGTATTTCACAAGTGCCTTCATCAAGCGACACCGGCATTTTTTTCTTAGTTAAACATGATACATAGTAGCCTCAGTGCTTATCGCATGCGATTGGAGCAAATAGTGACGTCACAGGAATTTTTTTGAAATTTGGCCAATGGTGAAAGATACGGCTTTTTGGTGTTAGCAGAGGCTCCCACGGATGTCCTTTTCAAGCCATCACTCAATGCTTGCAGTTGTGGATGGATAATACTAAGCTGAGTCATAATCTGTCAACATGGTTTCGTAGCCACATTACTTTTCGGTATATAGTCGAAATCGTTTAACATGGGATCCTATGGGGAAAAATGAACTTGATCGAGTATGACCTACTTCCGCTCAAGCTATTTCAGTCTCCTTCGCCACACAGTGAGGTAATATCACCTTAAAGCAAGTTATAAGAAAAACACGGCGATCTCTATATTACTTTTTGTTTCCATGGCAACGAAGCCACTGGCCTAATGATAAACATACAGATTCTTGCCATTGAAAGAAAAATCGTCAACAATCAGATAAAAATGCTAAAATTGCATTATTTTCGCCAACTAGTTGCCAATAAGCATCTTCAGATCACTTAATGCTTCAATCAGGCGGATGTTGCTCAGTTATGGCGCTAGAGCGCTTCAAAGTGGGACGACACCTATGCGGGGCCACCAATGATGAGTGAATGGAGATTGTGTCCATCTTTTAAACAACGTCAAAATTAAGAAAAACATGCCACAGCTGTGATCTTTACGCCAAATGGTAGGAACCATTGATCGGCAGAAACCTAGTAAAAGAAACAAATGAGTTGCTATATCACTTCGCCTGCAGTGTTCTTTGTTCTTGTCCTAGGTCTCCGTGTCTGCGCAATGATGAACTAATGCAACTTTTGGCCATTTCGTCAAGCCATAGCTGAAGGACTATTCTTTCTATCGCCTAGCTCTTTAATTGAAAAAATTTTGGCAGTAAACCATGGCGTATTGCCATTTGGACGTTGTCGTGCGTCACGTCATAACGTCACTATGACGTCATGACGTCACACTACTTACGTAAGCTTTTACTCAGCTATTATAAGGTATGGCGACCTTCGGGTCGCTTGACGTTGCAGGTCGTGTTCAGGGACAGTTTGTGCCGTGTGTAACTCTTTTGGCGCAGGGGATAAGTATGCGTCAAAAATGACGTCATACCTAACGTGATCCTACAAAATGTTTAGTTTGCTTTATTTTCAGCCACTTTGGCAATAGCTGTCACAACCAGAATTGATAAGTAGGCATATTAAAAAAATAAAAGCCATCTTGAGCATTTTCGCGAACGTCAAATGACGTCATGTCACGTCACGATGACGTATTATTAGATAAAAATTTAAGTTCGTAGCGCCATTCATAATGAGTCAAGCAATCGCTCTTGAGAACAAAATTTCATGTTCACTTAAACAAGTCGTCTTCAGAGACACCTTACGGCGAGGGGGCTAAGTGAACGTCAACGTCATAGCTTACGTGCTCCTATGAAAGTTTGGGCCTGCTTGACGTTCAGCTAATTTGGCAATAGCTACCATCACCCATAAGTTCATGAGTTCACCCATGATTTCGTAAGTAGGTATATTTAACAAAATAGAAGCCCTCGTGAATATTGTCGTTATCGTCA